>CM074720.1:22280320-22827820 GCA_037306005.1 Rhinophrynus dorsalis | reverse complement strand
CTCCCCTATCTTTCTCTCCTCTCTATCCTCTTTCCCCCAGTGCTTTTCTCCTTTCCCCCAATGACTCCCCTATCTTTCTCTCTTCTCTTTCCTCTTTACTCCAGTGCTTTTCTCCTTTCCCCCAATGACTCCCCTATCTTTCTCTCCTCTCTATCCTCTTTCCTCCAGTGCTTTTCTCCTTTCCTCCAATGACTCCCCTATCTTTCTCTCCTCTCTATCCTCTTTCCTCCAGTGCTTTTCTCCTTTCCCCCAATGACTCCCCTATCTTTCTCTCCTCTCTATCCTCTTTACTCCAGTGCTTTTCTCCTTTCCCCCAATGACTCCCCTATCTTTCTCTCCTCTCTATCCTCTTTCCTCCAGTGCTTTTCTCCTTTCCCCCAATGACTCCCCTATCTTTCTCTCCTCTCCATCCTCTTTCCTCCAGTGCTTTTCTCCTTTCCCCCAATGACTCCCCTATCTTTCTCTCCTCTCTATCCTCTTTACTCCAGTGCTTTTCTCCTTTCCTCCACTGACTCCCCTATCTTTCTCTTTTCAAGCAATCTAAAACCTGTGCATTCTTATGCCTTACGTCTTTCCCCCCACTTGATTAAATTTGTGCACGTTTACCAAATCATTAGCATGTGATCCTATGGAAATAGGGAAGGAAACCAGTTGAGTGGGACTTCTGTAAAACAAGTGAGCCCCACTCAGCTCACTGTCCTACCTTATTCTAGAGCTTTTATATGTCAAAGACAACCAACAAAAAGCATCAGCCCATGTAAAAACTACAGAAAAAGGGGGTAGTGTAGAACAAGCTGGAGGGGTATTCTTAGTTGTACTTGTATGTGTGTATCTGAGTTTAAGTGTGTGTGTGTGCTGGTGTGTATGTGTGTTTCTGAGTGCCAATGTAAAGCTATGAATATGTGTATATATGAATCTGAGTGTAAATGTATGTGTATAAAGGCAGGGCTCAAAATTTCCACTCGCCACTAGCCAATGTCGAGTGAAAATTTAGCCTTGGCGAGTAGAAATTCAGCCCTGGTGGGTATGTTTTGGCTTGCAGGTCTGGCTAGTAGCTAAGGATTTAAAATTATAAGCCCTGTATAAAGGTATGTATTTGCACGTGTATGCATGTGTTTGTAAATGTATGTGTATAATTATGTGTATGAATGTGTATGTGTGTTAATTTGAGTGTGAATGTATGTGTATAAAGGTATGTATTTGCATGTGTATGCATGTATGTGTGAATGTATGTGTGTGAAGGTGTTTATGTTTATATCAGTTGTAAGATCTGCGTATCAGTAGTGTAGCTCCATTGCAACTGTAAGCTCTGTGTATCACTAGCAAATCACAATTTCAATTGTATGATCTTTGGTATAACTAGTTAAGCCCCATTTCAGTTAACTGAGTGGCTCCAGGATTCAAGCTCTCAAGACAGCTAGGTCCCTTCTTCAGGCGAAATAATCTTAATATGCCTGAAGAAGAGACCTACTTGTCTTGAAAGCTTGCATCATGGAACCACTCAGTTAGCCAATAAATGTATCATTTTTACTCTACATCTACTCCTGCCTTTTCTATAACTAACACGGTACCACACTTTACCCATATCACTACTGTTGTTCCATTTCAGTTGTAAGATCTGTGGCATGACTATTATAGCTCATTTCAAATGTAAGCTTTGTGGTATTAAGAGTGTAGTTCCATTTCAGCTGTAAGCTCTGTGGTATCACTAATGTAGGTCTTTCTCAATGGAAACTCTGTGGTATTACTAATGTATCTCAATTTTAACTTAAAACATGTAAACTCTGTCACATTACTAGTGTAGTTATATATGAATTGTGAGCCCTGTGTTATCATTCATTTAGCTCCATTTCAACTCTAAACTCTGTTGCAATACTAGTGTAGCTCAGTTTTGCTTGCAAGCTCTGTGGTATCACTCATATCTTAATTGTAATTGTAAGGTTTATGGAAACACAAGTATAGCTCCATTTCAGTTGTAAGCTCTGTAGCATCACTAGTGTAGCACCATTTAAATTGTAAGCTCTGTGGTACCATTAGCGTAGCTGTATATCAAATGTAGGTTTTGGATTAACCCAAATATAGCTCAAATTCAACTGTAAGTTCTGTGGTATCACTAGGATAACTATACATCAGATGTAAGATATGTGAATCAGAAATATAGTGCAATTTCAAATACGGAATACATGCATATTATTATACACTAGCAGTTTGGGACGGCGTTGCCCGTCATGTTATGCAGGAAATGTTTCTTTTTTTTTAAATAAATGTTATGATAGTGAATTATAGCGTAGGGTGTACGTGTCAGAAAGGTACACACAGTGATAGACAGAGACACATGCAACACACACATATACACACACATGCACTGACAACACAAACAGTGACACACAGCTGCAAATCAGAACATAAATACATACAGTGTGAGCAGTGTAAGTAACATACCTCCCAACATTTCATATGGCCAAAGAGGGACACTTGTGTTTTCGGTGGTGTTACTGGGGGCGTGGCTGGTGGTGTATTTTAGAGAATTTTTAACCCTTTGAGTGCCAGGGGGTAAGCAATGCATTGCATCCCCTCTAGCATTGAAATGGTTAAGTTACTCTTTCTGTAAGTGAATGATTTAGAAGAAGATGAAAGTATTTTTTTTACACAGACTAATTTAACAGATATATACAGAAGTTTATTCCCACATTACTGTGGGTTTTATTGATGTGGAGCAATCTGATACACTGGTATATACACCACACAATGTGATCTCCTAAATAGAGGAGCAGAGGGATTTGGGTGTCAAACAGGGACTGTCCCTCCTATACTGTATAGTGACAGTCCTTATACACAGACACATGCAGACTGTATACTATACAGCAGAGGTTCTCAGCCCATGCCCTCAGTGGCCACTAACAGGCCAGGACTTAGGAATTTCACTGCTAGAACACAAGTGTGTTGATCAGAGGCTCAGTCATATTGATTAACTCACCTGTGCTCTTAAAAGGAAATTCTAAAATCCTGGCCTGTTAATAGCCACTGAGGGCACAGATTGAGAACCACTGCTATACAGTGCCAGACCATTGTAGAGAATTTTTAACCCTTTGAGTTCCAGGGGGTAAGCAATGCATTGCATCTCCTCTGGCACTGAAATGGTTAAGTTACTCTTTCTGTAAGTGAATAATTTAGAAGAAGATGAAAGTATTTTTTACACAGACTAATTTAACAAATATATACAGAAGTTTATACCCACATTACCGTGGGTTTTACTGATGTGAAGCAATCTGATACACTTGTACATTAGGCTGACCAGACCTCACCTTTAACCAGTGACACATATGAAAAATGCATACTGCAGGGCTGCTTTGA
Organism: Rhinophrynus dorsalis; assembly: GCA_037306005.1. Lineage (NCBI taxonomy): Eukaryota > Metazoa > Chordata > Amphibia > Anura > Rhinophrynidae > Rhinophrynus > Rhinophrynus dorsalis. Next base: position 22,824,466 of record CM074720.1, on the reverse strand, counting down.
TTTTGGTGCACTCCTGAAATATGCTTATTTCCTATGTGTCCCCGGTTAAAGGTGAGGTCTGGTCAGCCTACTGTATATACACCACACCGTGTGATCTCCTAAATAGAGGAGCAGAGGGATTTGGGTGTCAAACAGGGACTGTCCCTCCTATACTGTATAGTGCCAGTCCTTATACAAAGACTGTATACTATACAATGCCAGACCATATATAAATAGTTTGTCATACATGCTATACAGTGAGCTATGTACAGCATGGATATGATTGCAGGAACTGGCACCTCTACTTACAGACAGACTGACAAACAACCTGCTCTCTTTCTCTCTCTTTGTGCAATATATAAATACAGTCACATCCATGTCTCTGCCATTTACCAGCTCAGCTGAAGCCTTGCTCTGCACTGCCTGATCACCTCTCTGCCGTTGTTTCCACTTTCTCAGCAAGCCAGTATCCTCCTGCTGATTGTTTAGAAATCAGCTCACTTGTAGTAATTAGCAGAGCTGTGTAGGCTCAAAGACAGGGAATGAAGAAGCTGCATAATACAGATTGGACCATGGCCTTCCAGCTGTAGCTTGAACATTGTTCCCATCATCCTCAGCGTGCGTGTGTGTATATGTGTGTATGTGTCTGCTAGTGTGTGTGTGTGGGAGGGCATGTGCATGTGTCTGTGGTGTAGGAGTGTGTGGCAGCCATTTTTTTTTTCAGTCTTAGATAGTGGTGGGCGGGCTGGATAGTGGGGGCAGGCCAAAAATCACACTCCCACAGAATCACCCAATGGCAGCAGTAATCCTTTTTACTGCCGCCCCTGGGTGTGTTTTGGCAGGCACAAAGTCTTCTTTTATATATATAGATTTATATCTAGATGTCAGTTCCATGGAGGTAGACATGACAGTTAGTGGAAGGTTTTTAGACTGAGGCCGACAGAGTTCTTGAGCCTTCTTAACCTTTTAAATTGAACCTGTCAATCATATAGTGTGCAAATTTTACAAATGATGGTATAGGAAGCATTGTAAATATGAGCTGTGCTTTTTTATTGTTATTATTTTTGCAATTAATTAAAACGGTGCATGTAAATATGACTTTTGCTTCTCCTGTGTTTGTGAGAGGTGACATGTTGGGCAGCTCAGATAACATACTGTAGCTTTGCTGGTAGGAGTGAGCTCTCCACTGATTTGCCTAAAGATATTATTAACGGTTTAATGCCTGGGGAGTTTTTTTCCCCCAAAACTCATTAAAACACAAACTGAAATATAAACGGTACGTAGTTACCTTGTATACCATTTGACTGTAGTGCTGAATCTAACAATGTATGTGCGTGCATATGCGTATAGCATACCTTCCAAGTGTCCCTCTTTAAGAAGGACAGTCCCAAATCCATCTATCCCTCTTTTCCACCCTGGTGTCCCTATTTTTAAGAGTTCAAAATGAGTGGTGTATATATAAGTGTATCTCATTGCTTCACAGCAATAAAACTCACATTAATGTATGTTTAAACTTCGGTATATGTGTTTATAAATTAGTTAGTGTAAATAAAATTCTTTGGTTTTGCTCTAAATCATTATTTAGTTACATAAAGAGGTGTCAGTAGGTCATAAAATAGCCTACAAATTCTCGGTAGTGCGTGCGCGCGCGCGTTCGTGTGTGTGTGTGTGTGTGTGTGTCTGGCTCACTGCACTTGTGGGAGAAACTTACAGTCAGCTGATCTAGGAAACATGGGAGGAGATTGGCTGGATTTAAAAGAGCAGTAAACTTTTTTTTATGAAAACACATATTTTATAGAGAATTCCCTGCTGAATAAAACAAGGTCACTCCCACTGCTGTCAGATGATTTATTCAAAATTTATAGTAGTTTAAATAATCAGGAAGTGAATTTACTGTGTTTACTTCCTGATTGTCCTAACTGACAGGAAGTGAATTTACTATGTTTACTTCCTGATAGATCTAACTGACAGGAAGTGATTCAGTAGTTTGTATCACATTCTATGGAGAACTGTATATCTCTGACTTTTCTGTCTTTCCATTAGAATCTAACAGGAAATCTAATTAGAATTTGATCACTAGAGGGCACTGCTAATGTAAAAAAAAACATGGGTTTAAACTGTAATAACTCTGGAAATATAAATCTCTCGGCAGTGGGAGTACTCTTATTTTACTCAATAGGAAAACCCCTACAATATATATTTTTTCATAAAAAAAGTTTAATGCTCCTTTAAAGAACTGCAGTAATGCCCAGCAGTGTTTCATCTAAGAATCCGCTACTGGGAGTAGTTTGGGGTCCTGGAGCTCTGCAAAAACAACATGTCTGGTACCTTGGACTGAATAACCAGTCTCTGTTATATGCAAGGGTCATGTGGCCCTCAAGTCCAACAAATGGCTGAAATATTTTGATTAAGGTAGAACAGTGCACTGCAAAGGGTTTTGTTTTGAAGCTAAAGGAAAAAGTTGTGTGTTTTTTGGGGCGGAAATAGCACATGTAATGTGGTAAAGTGAAATGATCATTTTTTTCCTATGTGGCGGAGGAACAGACCGGAGATTACAGAATAGACCTAGGGGCACCTGTATTACATTGTTCAACACATAAATTCAAGTGCACTTCCCAGCCACACACTGATTTGGTATTAAGCACTTGGCATTGTGCGTACTCTTGTTCACAGCAGTAATCAATATTGAGTTCCATTTGTTCTGTATAAAGCAAGGAGTTGTTTTTTAACTTCCCAGAGAACAAACCAAAGAACACACCTTTTTCATGTTTTCATGTCACAGATACAATTTGTTTCAAAGTTTTACTAAACATATTATATTATCATTAAAGGGATAGTAATACTTCAAATTAAAAAAAAATATGTTGTAGGGTTTATCCCCCTGAGTAAAATAATGGTACTTCCACTGCTGAAAGGTGTTTTATTCAAAAGTTATCAAACTGATATTTTTAGGTTCAGTATCATAGTCTTGGAATATTGGAGAAGCTATTAGGAGACTGAAATTTTAATGTGTCCATAGGAGCACTGTAAGAGAACAGAGTATCATTCTACAGAAACACTTTCAAAGCCTTTGGGAACACCCACATCTTTGCCTGCTGACCCCCGCTCACACTCCACCACCAAGAACACCTGCAGTGCCAGACTACCACTGCAGTGCCATACAGAATGTGCGAGGCTTCTGGGAATGAACAACAGCACAATGGCCTGTTCTACGGCTAGTCACCGCCCAGAAGCATCATGTCTTTTGGGCGGGATTAGTCTAATATGTATGTGAAAATTCCCCCTCTGTAATGGCGCTAGAGAGCTAAAACGTGATGCTTCTGGGCAGTGACTAGCCGTAGGACAGGCCATTGTGCTGTTGTTCATTCCTAGAAGCCTCTCACATTATGCATGTTTATTTTGAATACACTTAGGAGGTCTCCCTAAGTGTGAAGGGTAATCCAGATGTGGACCCCTTGCTCTCAGTGCCTAGGGAATCCAGCTTCACCCTCCTGAGGAGGCCCAACTAGGCCGAAACATACATCAGAGGTTAGCTGGTGTTCCCGTGCAGGGGGGACTTGCCCATCATTTTGAAACTGGACTGTCCTTTTAGGTGGGATTAGTCTAATATGTGTGTGGAAATTTCACCTCTGTATTGGCACTAGAGAGCTGAAACGTGATTCTTATGGGTGGTGACTAGGTGTAGAACAGGCCATTGTGCTGTTGTTCATTCCCAGAAGCCTCTCACATTATGTATGTTTACCACTACAGTGAGGAAGAAGTGGAGCTGTTGGGGCGCATGCATTTGGATACTGCAGTGGACAAGAACCTATATTATTAGAATTGTGGGCTGTTAACAGTTCTGAGAACCCACACCATGGAGGTGTAGAGGTTTTATAGAAAAGAAAAAAGCTATTACAAGGTTTCAGAGCACTCATGTATAATTATAAATATAGGCAGAACCTTGTAATATTTCAAGAGGTGCTCAGATCCTATTACAAAAATCTATATCAAAACCCCAAAGACAAAAAAGATATAGGGTTTAATCGAGCACTCAGCCTATTAAACAATTAACCACAACCAATGTTGTCATCAATAAAGTATAAATGTATTAAAAATAGAGTTTAATAAATACACATACATAAATAAAGTCATCTGTAAAGAATATAAACCCAGCTTGATGATAATGCCCCCCTCCCAAGTCTTGCCAGCATAAAACAGACTTCAGGGATATTTGATAAAGTGTATGATGTAGTAGCTGAGTTTGTTTTTTCATATCAGTCTGTGCATTTCAATGTAGACTCTGTAAGAAGTGAGAAGCATGTGATGCAGTTACAATTTCATTTGAAGCAATCTGATTTATTTGAAGGTAACCAAATGGAGCTTCAGTTAGTGTATGAATCTATAGGATCAGTCCTTGCAGACATCTTGTAAACAGTGACCTCTCCAGTAACATATTAAAAGTTATCGCTCGAAAGAAAGCAGCAAAGAGTTGTCTGAGGATATTATTTCCCAATGCTTAGGGATATTTTTTTGGATGGCTATACTCTTGGTAGTGTAGGTAACAGGAAACACCAATCTGTTGATATCATTGTTATTTATCCAGTTCTGAAGTAAATCTATTTGAGGTGTGTGCAGAAGTTAGGATACGTGCCTTGTAACCCCTTTTTCTGTTAAATGTTCAGACAGTTCCCTCATTTGTATCCGTGATGCATTTTCATATGTATTGCTCTGTCTGATTTTGAGCATCTGGGAGAAAGAATGCCCTGTGGTATGTTTAGAATGGAAGCTGTTGTTGTGTAGGATGGTATTGCGATCTGTAGGTGCTTAAGTGATTGCCTTCACGATAGATGAGGATGTTCAGAAACTTAACTCTACATACGAAATACTAAATTCCACAGTGAATCTGATTGTACAACTGAGACTATTCAGTCTTTTTCTAAGATCTGTTAAAGCTGAGAGAGCTTCACTCCAGATAAAGAACGCATCATCTGTGTATCAAACATGTCATAAAACATGTTCAGAATGTACATTACAAATATGATTGATCTCATTTTCTTCCATGTGATGGAACAACATTGGATACCATTGAAGTTACGGTGGTTTGTGGGTAGTATGAAAGCTTAAATTCATATGCGAATATGAGGTGGAATGCACTCTCTCTTTAAATATAAATTCTTGCCCAGGTGCACATTCCCAAACACAATATGTAGACTCCTGATAGAAAAGGGCAGCACCTGTGAGTCTTTTTAAATACTAATTATGTTTATTAATGCACAAAATACTCGTTCCAGTATTTTGTGCATTAATAAACAGAATTAGCATTTAAAAAGACCCACGGGTGCTGCCCTTTTCTATCAGGATTCTTTATATATTAACCCTATCCACCTCTACCTCTCTTCCTGTCCAACCCCTACCTACTTTCTTGCCACCCCCAGATCAGACATGCCTCCCTTCTATATATATATATATATATATATATATATATAGATAGATAGATAATGTTACAGATGTGGAAAGCACTCACTCATAAAATTGCTTTTGCCCAGGTGTACAATCCAATAAATGTATGTAAAGTATGAATAGAAGAGGGCAGAACCCGTGGGTCTTATTATCAATATTTTAAAGCATTTATTATGTGCAACTGGATCATCAACGTTTCGGTCCGCACAGGGACCTTTCTCAAGACGTCTTGACGTTGAAGTTGGGGTCACTTAGAAATGCCCTTGTTTTCCATCAAATGAGTTGCAAAATGAATAGGAAATACAGTCAAGATGTTGACAAGGTTAGAAATAATGATTTTAAATTTAAATAATAATTGTGTCCTTCAAACTTTGCTTTTTTCAAAGAATCCTCCATTTGCAGCAGTTATAGCCTCGACATTCTAGTTGTCAATTTGTTGAAGTAACTTGAAGAGAGTTCACCCCATGCTTCCTGAAGCACCTCCCACAGTTTGGATTGGCTTGATGGGCACTTTTTGCATGCCATGCGATCAAGCTGCTCCCATGATGGACACAAGGAAATTTCTAAGTGACCCCAAGCTTTTGAACATATACAGACATATTAAATAGATTTTAATTTAATATTTGTACTGGTGTATGCTCTGCTCTTGAAGACGGGACTTTTTTCAGTAAACAACAAGAGCTCCCAATGAAAATAAGAAGGGAGGCATGTCTGATCTGGGGGTGGCAAGAAAGTAGGTAGGGGTTGGACAGGAAGTGAGGTAGAGGTGGATAGGGTTAATATATAAAGCAGAGGAAAAAGGGTCACTTCTTTTTATACAGCAAGATCTATGCAGCGTCCCTCCCTCCCCTTTTAGTGGTGCTGTGTAGGGTGACCACGGGTCCCGGAACGTCCGGGACTGTCCCTTATTTTAGGGACATGTCCCGCGTCCCGGGTCCCCTTCAACTGGGACAATGAAGTGTCCCGGAATGAAGCCAAGCCGCCCTGAATGTCAGCCTGCAAGCGGTGTGTCACATCATGGACGCCGCTTGCAGGCTGACATCCAGGGCGGCAATGCAACTTACCTGATCTGGAGGCAAGCGCTCTAGTAATACAGAGCGCTGGGAGATGACATCATCTCCCAGCGCTCTGCATTACTGAGCACAGCGCGTGGGAGCTTCAGCTCTGTGCCGGAGGAGGCACAGAGCACTTTGCACTCCGCTAGACCACCAGGGACTCAAGGTAAGGCAATAGGGTGACCACGTCCCGGAATGGCAGAAGGGAAATGTGGTCACCCTAGTGCTGTGGGGGTGGAATCGATTGTTTTGGGGTTGATTTTTGGCCTGTTGGTTGTTTGTTGCTTGCATGTGACAGCTTTAGTGCTCTTTGGGCCCTTCTCAATGTTTAGAAGGTCATTATGTTTGATATGTAACAAGAAGATGGTAGGCCAGCGGCCTAGGGGTAATGACACCTGGACTGTGTCGTGGGTTTAGACACTGGCCTCATTGAGCTGCATTGACCAGCTAATGGGGCGTGATAAGTTAAAACAAGATTGGCGTGGAGCCTATGGCTCAAAAGTGAGGATAGGCATGTGTTGGCCTATCAAAATGGTTATTGGCGAGGGCTTAAAGTTTAAGGTGAAAGTTATGTTAAAATGTTTAACATGTATTTTAAATAAAGCTGTGGCCTGAGTTGAATCCATATTTAGTGGTCTGTGCTTTTCTTGAACCAATACCCCATGCATAAGACATGCAAAGAGCTGTATCATAATTTCTTTGTTTCTGATGAATTGAAATGAAAACCCAGAACGACACATTTCTAGAATGAAAATGTGGACACATGATATAGTTTTTGTACATTGAAGATTCAGACAGACAGAAAACAAAATGTCAAAACCCTAACAAAAGACAATAAAGATGCGTACGTCTTTACATTTGTCATATGCTGTCCAAATTAATCTTACATTGTTTTTGTGCTAAAGAGTAATGGGAAACCCAAATGTTTAGTTTAAAATTTTGCATCAAGCTGCTACCTTAAATGTTTTACAATTTGTTATTCTCACCAGACATATACTTCATTGCTCGAAGCCCCAGTAAAATGCATCTTTATCAGTGTCATCTGAAAGGTCAAGTTTAGCAGACTCATTAATTTTGATCTTTGGACAATCAGATTTGAATAATGATTTACATAAAAAAAAGAAAACAGAATATGCATTTGCCATTGCTAGTTGGTTTCAAGTCAGTTTTGTTAAAAAAGCAAAACAGAATATCATGCCTCCCAACTTTTCAAATGGTCAAAGACGGACACTTGTGCTTTAAGGGATGTTTCTGGGGGCGAGTTTAGAGGGTGGGGAATTATCAAGAATTTTTAGGTAATTTCATGACATATTGACACCTTTTTCTGTAACTGAATAATTAAAATAAAAGTTTTTATTTACACAGACTAATTTATAAACACATATACTGACGTGAAAACAAACATTAATGTGAGTTTTATTGCTATGGAACAATGTGATACACTTCTGTACACACCACACAGTCCGATCTCCTAAACACAGGGACACCAGGGTGATACACTTATAAATACACCACACAGTCCGATCTCCTAAACACAGGGACACCAGGGTGATACACTTATAAACACACCACACAGTCTGATATCCTAAACACAGGGACACCAGGGAGATATACTTATATACACACCACACAGTCTGATCTCCTACACACAGGGACACCAGGGTGATACACTTCTATACACCACACAGTCCGATCTCCTAAACACAGGGACACCATGGTGATACACTTATAAATACACCACACAGTCCGATCTCCTAAACACAGGGACACCTGGGTGATACACTTATATACACACCACACAGTCCGATCTCCTAAACACAGGGACACCAGGGTGATACACTTCTATACACACCACACAGTCCGATCTCCTAAACACAGGGACACCAGGGTGATACACTTATATACACACCACACAGTCTGATCTCCTAAACACAGGACACCAGGGTGATACACTTCTATACACACCACACAGTCTGATGTCCTAAACACAGGGACATCAGGGTGATACACTTATATACACACCACACAGTCTGACCTCCTAAACACAGGGACACCAGGGTGATACACTTATATACACACCACACAGTCTAATCTCCTAAACACAGGGACCCCAGCGTGATACACTTATATACACACCACACAGTCTAATCTCCTAAACACAGGGACCCCAGCGTGATACACTTATATACACACCACACAGTCTGATCTCCTAAACACAGGGACACCAGGGTGATACACTTATATACACACCACACAGTCTAATCTCCTAAACACAGGGACACCAGCGTGATACACTTATATACACACCACACAGTCTGATCTCCTAAACACAGGGACACCAGGGTGATACACTTCTATACACACCACACAGTCTGATCTCCTAAACACAGGGACACCAGGGTGATACACTTCTATACACACCACACAGTCTGATCTCCTACACACAGGGACACCAGGGTGATACACTTATATACACACCACACAGTCCGATCTCCTAAACACAGGGACACCAGGGTGATACACTTCTATACACACCACACAGTCTGATCTCCTAAACACAGGGACACCAGGGTGATACACTTCTATACACACCACACAGTCTGATCTCCTACACACAGGGACACCAGAGTGATACACTTATATACACACCACACAGTCTGATCTCCTAAACACAGGGACACCAGGGTGATACACTTCTATACACAGCGCACAGTCTGATCTCCTAAACACAGGGACACCAGGGTGATACACCTCTATACACAGCGCACAGTCTGATCTCCTAAACACAGGGACACCAGGGTGGTACACTTCTATACACAGCGCACAGTCTGATCTCCTAAACACAGGGACACCAGGGTGATACACTTATATACACACCACACAGTCTGATCTCCTAAACACAGGGACACCAGGGTGGTACACTTATATACACACCACACAGTCTGATCTCCTAAACACAGGGATACCGGGGTGATACACTTATATACACACCACACAGTCTGATCTCCTAAACACAGGGACACCAGGGTGATACACTTCTATACACACCACACATTTTGATTTCATAAAAAGCGGGACATCACGGTGGGAAAGCGGGACAGAGGGATTTGGGTCTGAAAGAGGGGCTGTCCCTCCTAAGTAGGGATGCTTGGGAGGCATGAAATATGCATTTGCTACTGCTAGTTAGTTTTAAGTCAGTTTTGTTGAAGGATAACAATGGGAGATTTTAATAAATATCTAATTAATTTTAACCCTTTGAGTGTCAGAGGGGTACGCAACACATTGCTCTGCAATGTGTTGCATAACCCTCTGGCACTCAAAGGGTTAAAATAAAGACTGTTTATAAAAAAAAACCCTTTATCCTCATCTATAGAGCTATGAAATCAGTTTTAAAAGTTATTCTTCAAAGGATTCTTTACAGTAAGGGATGTAAAGCTATGGAATTCTTTGCCTCTGGATGTTGTACGTTCACATAATGTAACTGCTTTCAAAAAAGTAATGGATGCCTATCTAACACAGAACAATATTGAAAATGATGACAGTTGGCTTCAATGCAGATAGATCCAGGGAACTATCTGACTGCCATTTGGAGTCCGGAAGGAATTTTTTTACCCACTTGGGGCTAAATTGGAAATTGTTCCAGTTTTTTTTTTTTTTTTGCCTTCCTCTGGATCAACAGGGGTGTTTTTGGCATGGGCTGGACTTGATGGACACATGTCTTTTTTTCAGCCTCATCAACTATGTTCCTATGTTACCCACCAAGTATGTGGGTAAAATGATTCTCATATGGATGGAGATGAATTTGTGAAAATTAATGAGCCACTGGTTGACTCACCTTTGCACAACGTGAGGAGACCATTTAAAGAAAAAGTGACACCTAATAATGACTCTTTCATTTATTATGGCCAGAATATACTAATAGCCCCAAAATGTTTTTTTGTTGATTGATTCAACCAATGAAATCTTAAATCAATCCTGGATGCAGGGCCGGTGCAAGGATTTTTGTATACACAGGCGAAGGTGCATTTTGATGCCCCCCCCCCCCGACCTGGGCACAGTCTACCTGCCCCCCCCCCGACCTTGCCACAATCTCCTGCCCCCGCCCACATATTCACCTCCACACTCTCCCCACCTCCACATTGCCCCTTCCACAAAGCTCCCGTCATCTCCACAATGCCCCCTTCATCTCCACAATGCCCCCTTCATCTCCACAATGCCCCTTCTCAATGAGGCTGATACACTAAGACGTACGGGGTCAATTCTGGGGAAACCAACTGCATAATACGGAACACATAAACATTGACATTTGAATGGTACATTTAACCCCTTGAATTCTAAAGAGGTCTACAACATATTGAGAATAAATGCATTGGAGACCTCTCTAGCACTCAAGGAGTTGAGACCCTCCATTTAAAACAATGAGAATTTTGAAAGTGTATATTTGTCCTCCATGGTGTAGGTGGTTTGCCCCAGAATGAATCCAGTTATTGTCAGTATATCACCCTCACTGTCTGTATGCCAAATAACAGTGGTAGGCAACCTGTAACTTTCCAGCTATTCTTGGACTACAATGTAATCAGCCTAATTAAGTCATAATTGATACGAGCTGTAGTCCAAAACACCTGAAAGCTACAGGTTGTTAACCAATTCCATCTAATCGCTGCAGCGATTCCCGAATAACTACTATACCCTGAGCACTGATATGTATGTTGATACTGACATATCTGGGCAAACTGCTGCAGACACCAGATCCCATATGTGTGTATGCATATAACACTGCAGAACATCGTGCAGTGCTACGTGCAGGAATTAATCATTATACTTGTCAGAATATATTACTTACCACTGCACATGTCTTTGTAAGCCCCTACACACTGAAACTGCAACAAAGTGGTTTATGTGACTACCACCATTACTGAGTCTGTGTGTATATATGTGTGGTAAGCAACGCGTTGCGCTTATCTGATGCCAAAGGGGTTAAATTCATGTGTTTCACAACTTCCTCCTTCTCCTGTTTTCGGTTATTGTCCGTTATTATTTCTGAGTCTCTGGAGTAACTGCACAGGCTGCACTGCTGCTGAATGACACCGATAGAAACACACACACAACCCGAGAGAGACTGGCACACACACAGCGATATAGAACAAACACACACTGAAATAGCAACACACACCGAGATAGACTAACAAACACTCACACTACGAAAGACTACAGAGCTGTTAAGCGAAGCTTCCTCCATGAGCTGTCACGAATCACACTGACTGACAGAGAGGCAATATTATAGACTAACAGTGGCTGAAGCTGCAAGAGTATGCTACAGAGATGTGGCAGCAGGTGACACTAGCAATCGTGAATCTGAATCGTGAATCTGAGCCTGTGACCCGCTGGGCACCCTGAATCCCCCGTATACGCTAGTGCACCCTTCTGTGAGATAGCAACATGCTGTATCTGCAGCACATCTGCAGGAACTAGCATCGAGTTATTGCACCTGGCAGATATATTTAAAAAAAAAAAAATCCCAGCTTACCCCTTTTCGGCGCCCCTCAGTTGAGGCGCCCTAAGGCAGCTGCCTGTCCTGCCTTAATGGTAGCGCCGGCCCTGCCTGGATGTCATGTCCATAGAGTCAGACATGATAGTTGCTAGCAAAACCACAGGACACAAACTCTGTCCAGCCCACATGGAAATTAACCCTTTTAGGACCATCTGCCCTTTAAAGCGGAACTTTCATTCAAATTAAAGTGTCCCCCCAAATATTTATTCATATAGCAATATGCATATCAATCCTTGTATTATCCTGAATAAGTTAAGTATTATTGAGAAATGCAACTTGTCAGAGACTCACTGGCAGGCATCAGCACAGACATATTGCTGAAAAGGCATCTGTGTGCCTGCGCTGTCCATCCCGGTCTCCTCTAGAATTGGTGAGGGGAGTTGCATTGTAACTTATGGTACAGGAAGTGACGGACGGGGCAGACGCATAGATGCCAATAAAACAACATGCCTGCCGTTGACTGGCCAATTAAATTGCATTTCTCAATAATACGGGACTTATTCAGGTTAATAAAAGTATCGATAGGCATATTGCTATGTGAATAATGATTTTGAGGTCACCATAATTTGAATGAAGGTTCCGCTTTAATGGATTAAGTAGGTTCATGAACTTTGCATAGCTCATTTGAAAACACGACCATTAATTGCTATGTCCCCCTTCATAGACGTGACATTCAGGACTGAATGAAGAAGTAATCTCTTGAGCAAACGCAGAACAGAAAAAATTCAGAGCGGCAATAGAGGCCATTGTGATTTTTCTGGCCATAGCAACGTAAATGTGAGTTATTATTATTGATTAACAATATGATCGATTAACAAATCAATTTACACAGTCAGTACACAATCACTGTGTAATTTACTGTGTCAATGTAATCCACCCACAATCTTTAGATCTGTAAATCTGTATACTTGTATATCTGCTTCCTACAAAATCAGGTAGCTTTAACCCCTTAAGAACCAAGGACGTACATTTATGTCATGGGGAAAACATGAGTGAAGGACCCATGATGTATATGTACATCATGGAATTCAGGAGTCCCCACTCAGCTGCACGTCGTTCTGAGACGTTTGATTCCGTTTCCAGAAAAAAATGCCCCGTGGTCCCTAAGTGCCGGCAGCACGGCTGGTCCTTAAGGGGTTAATAACAAGTCAATGTAATTTTTGGGGGGAGGTGGCAAAGAGATAATTCGTTCAGGGAGCCTTATAGTTTCTAGAAACCAACAACGAAAGATTACATTAAAAGTATATGAATTGCTCCATCGAAAACCCTACATTGGTTGAACTATAATCAGAATTCTCATCTAGTAGTTAATTATTACAGAGATGATTTGGGGTAAGTCACGAAAATATGACTTAAACTTCTGTTGTAATCCGGTTCACTTACCTCTGCTGATCATGTCTGTCCTCAGTAGCTTTTGCATGCTCTGTCCCCTCTCAGCCATTTTCAGATGCTGCCGACATCATGCATCATGATGTCAGATGTTGCATCCTGTATATAAGCTCTTGCCGGTCAGTCTTGGGTGCTCTTCTGTCGTGTTTGCCCACTCTTAGTATTTTCCCTTGTTAGTTTTTCTTGATCTCCCCAATTTAATGACCTCAGCTTTGCCCCTCGACATTGCATCTTCCTCAACCTTTTCTTGACCACAGCTTTGCCCTTCAACGTTGTTTTATTTCAGCCGTCCCCTGACCTTGGCATGTTCCTTGTTTTTGACCATTTGCAGCCTGCCCAGACCTCAGCCTGTTCCTCACTACTCTTTTAGTCTTCATTTTCTGTATCTTCCAGCTAGTTGGCAGTCATCTTGCCTTCTCCTCTATATATAGTATACTAGCTGTTTGCTATCTTCTGTGTAGCTCTCTCTTTAAAGAGCTAGATTTCAGGCTGCTAACAACTTCCTCCAACGAACGTTGAATTTCAGCATCACAAATATTTAAAAAAAATCTGAAAAATTAAAAAAAAAAACATCAAATTACAGAATTTTGTTTTGCATTATGAGTATGCAAAATTGTATTAAATATTAAAAAATCAGAATGAAAAAACTTGGGATAGTTCCGTGTCAAAAATATTTGCACTGTTTACCTTGGATTTACATTGGGACTTTAAGCACATTAAAATGACCAATCTATAGTGACCATTTTGAGTAGGTATGTCAAACATTCAGTTTTGAGGCCACATGAGGCCCCTAGCTAGTAAATTGTGGGCTCCAATAGGATGTCTCATTTTAACTACAGTGTGATCCTGCTGGACCACATTCCATTTAAAATCAGCTTGGCCTGTTGTCACGTTCTAGAGTAGGGCAGACAACCTTAGGCTTCATGTGTTGGCCATTTGAAAATGATCCGAGTTATAGTCTCCAACAGTTTGAGAGCCAAATTTTGCATCCCCCTGTTATAGAAACAAGCTAGACACTGAGCACTATCCAACCAGCTACTACAGAACAATAAACTATTTATATTTCATCCCTTTCTCTCTAGAATTCAGCAAAATAAGACTGTAGATATTAGTGACCTTGCAGCCCTTCTCACAGAGAATTGTTGTGAATGTAGCCCTGCTTAGAGGGAAAATTTGAGTTTAACATGCATGATTTAGAGCAAAGGTAATCTGGGGGCTCTGTTAATTCTTTTCTGTGATGAAGATGGTTTGTTCTAGTTGCCCTACTTTTATTTGTGAATAAGGCCCTTAGTGTGTACTAGGGTGTGTGTACTTATATAGAAATGGCCGCAAAGTGTGTGCAGCACTCACAGATATGTTTATGCCAAACGTATTTACTGATCACAACTCTCAGCTCATCCAACAAACCAAAACACAAATCACTAAATGATTTGGATACTCACCGCTATTGAATACAGGAATGTTGTAATTTATTGTTGAACCAATGTTTTTATTCTTTACAAACCTTTGTGATATGTATTGAGAATTTTGCCTTAGTGTACTAAACTCTTGTTATATTTATGTACGTATGAATGACAGATAGTAACAAACATTTATTATAATTGCTGCAAAATTGGATGTGACTGCCCTCTTGCATTTGTACAAGGAAACTGCTACCTCACTATTCTTTTCGTGAGTTTTATACTAATTCCTGTGCAGAAAACTGTATATTAATGTATATCCGGAGCCTATTCAAACCAGCCAGATGAAGTGTTACACCTTACCCAACATCAACACCAGAGGAAACCTGATTCATTTCAAGCCCTTGATTATTCAATGGGCATAAAAGCATATAGCTAAAGCTGGCCAGTGACTCCACACTTATAAAGAGATACTCTTGAAGGATTTTATTTGGTGAAGTACAAAAATATATTTATAATATTTTTTTTCTCTTTTAATGGCAAGAATTTCAATAGTAATGGTATTCACCAAACTATTGTTCTATAAAAACTAACATCAAAAAATAAAAATGTATAAAATAATGGCCTAACGCGTTTCGTAATGCACGGTCACTTTATCAGAAGCTAAAAAATAAGTTAATCAGGTTTCCTCCGGTGTTGATGTTGGGTAAGGTGTAACCCTTCATCTGGCTGGTGGATTACGCAAATTGTCTACTATTGGCATACTAATATCCGATTGGTTGATCAACTATAAAGAACACCATACTGGGGTAAGAGACCGTGACTACTATAACACTAGGAGGCGAGTTAGAGCCTCCGAAAAATGCAAGTACATTTCTTGAAGATTGGTGTTGGTGAAGGATCAGATTGATATAAATCTACTGCACTTCGAGAGATTCTCTGCACCGCTTTTTTGTTGCATACTTCTCTGGCACTTAAAGGGTTCATTTCAGATTACCATACACCTTTTCATTTGTTTGTATATATATTTTGTTTGCACATAATTCCACTGGTGCACAAAGATCTTTTCAGATCTGAAAACAACAACAATATATAATTAGGTGGGATAAGCATTTTGTAAGAGACAAAACAAATTATACATGAAACCATGCCCTGAAGACCATACAGAACAGAATCGCACCTTGAAATTCAGAGTAGATGGTAGGAATGATCACTGCTTTATTTGAATAGATATACAAACAAATACACTGAGCACGCACATCTTATGCTTGTCACGCTAAACTGTGCTTACTAATAGAACATACAAAGCATAACTGTTTGAAGGCCATTGTTTCCTTTGGACCAACAGGCAATCTTTCCTTCTTTACTTCTGGGGACATGAACATAAAATAATTAAAAAATGAATATATAAAGGAGGTGAAAAGCATACTTAACCCCTTAAAGGGATAGTAAACCCCCCCAACAACTTGACGCCAAAATACAGCAATCATAGAAACATACTGAACGCACTTAGTCCCATCTCTCAAACCTTTATGGTTTGAGAGATGTAAGGCAAGACAGTCCTCCGGTCCCTCCCCCTTCTGCCTGACGAGCTGTAAAGCTGTCAGAGGCAGAATCCGGTCGGCCGACTTTCCGCGGTTCTGCAGGAGCGCTGTCATCTAGATATCTCTGTATAATTACTTCATAGGAATATTCTACAACATATGCTTGCAAGCCAGGCACACGTTTTAGACCATGAAGTAATAATACGCAGATATCTAGATGACAGCGCTTCTGAAGAGCCGCTGTCTGGTGCAGGAAGCCGGATCTCATGATGCCCGCTATACAGCGGACGTATGAGAAGGGGGAGGGAGCGGAGGTCTGTCTTGCCTTACATCTCTCAAACCATAAAGGTTTGAGAGATGGGCCTAAGTGCGTTCAGTATGTTTCTATGATTGCTGTATTTTGGTGTCAAGTTGTTGGGGGGGTTACTATCCCTTTAACGACCCTTGACGGTCATTGTACATCACGGGTCAATCTGAGTTAACGACCCATGATGTACTATAACCGCCATGGAATTCCGGGCTCCCCCCGAGGCTTCACGCCATTCGGGGAGTCCGGAATCTAAATTAAAAAAAAAAAAGCTCCGTGGTCCTTTAGTGACTGCGACGTGCCTGCGCGGCCAGTCGTTAAGGGGTTAATATTTCCATATTGTGTTGTAGACCTTGCTAGCACCCACAAGCTTGACTTATAATTCTGACAATGTATAACATGTTGCACATATAATTTTTCAAGCAGAAAAAAAACTCAGCCTGGTAAAGGCTCTTCCAATCTATAGTAATTATTTTTTGGTGCCTGGGGCACTAGGAGATAAAGAGGCTTGTGTAATCTCACAAGGAAATGGGACGAGAAACAAAGTAATGAACATCTCTCGTTTTTCAAACTTAGAATTCATTTTCCTTTTTGGTTCAACTTTAGTGTTGAGCGAGCATGCTCGGCCGATGCTCGGATCGGCTCGAGCATCGCTCTGCTCGGCACATGGCGGTACTCGTACGAGTACCGCCATGTGCTCGCCCGCCATGTTCGGGTGGCAGGGATCTGTGCCGAAGGAGGCACAGATCTTACACAGACGCTCCGCTGGACCACCAGGGACTGGAGGTAGGGCACATGTGGAGATGAAGGGGGACATTTTGGAGATGAAGGGGGACATTGTGGAAGGGGGACATTGTGGAAGGGGGGCATTGCGGAGATGAAGGGGGCATTGCGGAGATGAAGGGGGACATTGTGGAAGGGGGACATTGTGGAAGGGGGGCATTGCGGAGATGAAGGGGGCATTGCGGAGATGAAGGGGGACATTGTGGAAGGGGGACATTGCGGAGATGAAGGGGGCATTGCGGAGATGAAGGGGGACATTGTGGAAGGGGGACATTGCAGAGATGAAGGGGGACATTGTGGAAGGGGGACATTGTGGAAGAGGGGCATTGTGGAGATGAAGGGGGGCATTGACCAGGCACCCTCCCCTCATCAGAGCAGGGGGTGCCTGGTGTAATGCTCGTGTCGCCCCATTGAATTCAATGGGGCTCGGGTGCTCGGCCGAGCACTCGAGCCTCCGGCGGTGCTCGGTCAGAGCACCCGAGCACCCGAGCATCGGGGTGCTCGCTCAACACTATTCAACTTCTTTCCTGCTACTGCAATCATTTGCTTCTGAGGCCTAATAAATTTTGATTCTGTTGTACATACCTATAAAAAAGGAATTTTAAGGAATTGAATGTTATTGATGTCGCCAATGCATTTCGAAGAAAGTGACCTATCCAGCAGTCAAGAACTTAAAGGGGCTGTAAACTTTTTTTATGAAAAAATATATATTATAGGGTATTTCCTGTTCAGTAAAATAAGCGTTCTCCCACTGCTGATATATGCATATTTCCAGAGTTATTACTGTTTAAACCCATCTTTTTTTTTTTACATTAGCATTGCCCTCTAGTGGTCAAATGCTAATTAGATATTCTGTTACATTCTAATGGAGAGGAAAGTCAGTGACTTACAGTTCTCCATAGAATGTGATAGAAACTGCTGAGTCACTTCCTGTCAGTCAGAACAATCAGGAAGTAAACACAGTAAATTCACTTCCTGATTATTTGAACTGTTATAAATCTTGAATAAATCTGACAGCAGTTAGAATACTCTTGTTTTACTCTATAACATCTATGTTTTCATAAAAAAGTTTACTGCTCCTTTAAATGCACCATTTAAATCAGTAAACATTTTTATTTTTTCATTATGTTATAGTTCATTTGCAAAACTATTAATCCATTTATACATATGTTCCTGTGTTCTTAAGTATCTGTTTAATAAAAGCATTTAACTGCATTTTCCTCATCTGGCAAGGTAATACTTTTCCATAAAAATGGCAGCATTAGAATCAATACTGGATCCCTTATATAATGCTCTACACTGTATTTTAAATTGTTTCATTCTTACATCTTTTCCTGGATTAGGGATTTGAGATTAAGATAACACAAAGACAGGTGTAGCCACTGTAAAAGAGTCTAATGAATGATGGATGTGTTCTCGCTCTCCCTTTCAACTAACGGATGTGTAAAATTAAATAAAGCCTTTTGATCTCTTGACCCTGTTTTGCATTTGTAATTCTGCTACTCAATAGTGAACTTGGAGATAGAAATTCCCATTTCATTTGCACTTTGAATGCAACAATAAATGCATTTATCTTCTAAAATATACAACGGTCCAGCCTTGAACTGTTTTATCGGCAACTGCAGATGTAGGTAAACTGCTTTAACCTCAGAGGCTCTTAATGATTCATCCAAACTTGATCCATTGTCAGCATAAAATAGCTTTTCTCTCCCTCTCAGAGGAGATGTTTTCACGCCTGCCAATATTTCATGGAATCAAATCTATTGAATGGTTTGAAAACGAATGGGAACAAATCAGAGATGACTGTGGGACAATTTATTGTGCAAATCGTTTTGTGTCACTTGTAGTAAAATAAATGGAGGCAATTGTAGTTGTTAACCACATATACTATGAGTACGACCTTAGTGAGCCAGAGTTCAGAGAGGCAATTTGTCTCACACTGCTTAAGCAAAAGTGCTAATTTGACTTTGCTGTGTAAGGTAAATATCCATCTATGTCTTCTTATAATGAGATTCTCGATGAACATGTCTGACCAAGATAGGTGAGTTCAGAGTTTATAGGTAACTTGACAGAACAATTGAAAGTGCCCTCCCTTACTCTTCCAGAGCAATTTGTGAACCACAAATACTAAACCCCAGCCTTGTCCCACCGCATTTATAGTCCCAGAGCAACACATAATGACCTCCAGCCTCGTCCCACCGGTAGCCATAGAATCACACATACGTATTATTTAAAGACAACATGTAATTGAAATTAAAATGTGTTATTTTCATTTTTCTTGTTTCTATTTGTGTATACATATGTGACTTTCTCTGGTAGCCAGAGAACCACACATGACTGTCTTCCTTGTCCCGCTGCACTGGTAGCCATAGAATCACACATGACTCTCTTCCTTGTCCCATTGCACTGGTAGCTATAGAATCACACGTACTGACTACCAACTTTGTCCCAATGCACTTTTAATCATATAACCGCATATACTGACCTATTCAGCCTTGTACCACTGCAATGGTAGCCATAGAATGATAAATGCTGACCACCAGCCTCGTCTCACTTCACTGATATTCATAGAACCACATATACTAACCCCATCCCCTCAGCATTGTACCACTACACTGGTAATCATAGAACCACACATACTGACCCCCATCCTTGTCCCACTGCACTGGTATCCATAGAACCACACATACTGACCTCCAGCCTTGTCCCACTGCACTGGTAATCATTGAACCACACATATTGACCCCCATCCTTGTCCCACTGCACTGGTATCCATAGAACCACACATACTGACCCCCATCCTTGTCCCACTGCACTGGTAATCATACAACCACACATACTGACCCCCATCCTTGTACCACTGCACTGGTAATCATACAACCACACATACTGACCCCCATCCTTGTCCCACTGCACTGGTATCCATAGAACCACATATACTGACCCCCATCCTTGTCCCACTGCACTGGTAATCATAGAACCACACATACTGACCCCCATCCTTGTCCCACTGCACTGGTAATCATAGAACCACACATATTGACCCCCATCCTTGTCCCACTGCACTGGTATCCATAGAACCACATATACTGACCCCCATCCTTGTCCCACTGCACTGGTAGCCATAGAACCACATATACTGACCCCCATCCTTGTCCCACTGCACTGGTAATCATACAACCACACATACTGACCCCCATCCTTGTCCCACTGCACTGGTATCCATAGAACCACATATACTGACCCCCATCCTTGTCCTACTGCACAGGTATCCACAGAACCACACAATGAAATTGGAACTGTTCTTGTGAGAATTTTATTTGGATTGGCAAAAAAGGTGAACATTTTTTAAGTTTGATATATATAAAAACGTTCCCACTAAAAAAAATGCTGCCTTTTCGCTCATATCTACTAAGCTGGTCCAAGCTAAGGTGTTCTGGGAACATTGCAACCATCCTGGACAAAATTGTACAGATAAAGACTTTCTATTAAAGCTCATATTAATCTTAAAGAAAATGTAATTAGAATATAATTCTAAAAATAATGTTTCTCACTCCTGCCTAGAGGCTATCATGCAGACCACAGCACCAGTAATGTAGTTCCAGATGTTACACCTCAGAATTCAGTATGCGTACGAGTAGCCTTAACTGCTGTAAATGCTGACGCACAATATTAATTATGTAAATTCCAGACACGGCTATTGAAAATAGTTTTTACAAGGATCATAAACTTATACCAAGAGCTAAGTGACTGCAATCTAGAAAACTGCTGTAGCAGTTAGGATTTTTTGTTGATAATGATTTTCGATTTTATTTTACTTTTAAAAGAAAAACAAATACTTTGAAAGCCAAACAAAATCAAATGATATAATCAATATTTTTTAATAAACAAAAATCTATAAGATAACACTAGCACATACAAAGAAACTGGGGTTACACGCTTAAATACACTGTACATGCTAGTATCTCTACACAAACATTCTATACTGGTATAAATGCCCGTGTACACTGGCCAAAGTGTATTAGCGGGGCAGCAACCATGGCTGATGGGGGGGCATCCGCCTTGGCTGCTGCCCCGGAGCTGGAAGCGGACACAGGCTGTGGGCTGTTCGGAGTGCCCTGCTCTGGATGCAGGCTGGCGCATTCGACCAGTCTCTACTGCGCATGACTGCATCATTCAGGCAGTTTCTACTGTGCATATGCATGTTATGGGAGGCAAATATAGTTTTTGATACCTTTTATTGGCTAACTAAGCAGATTTAAATGCAAGCTTTCAAGACCTTAGGTCTCTTCCTCAGGCATGTTATACAGATAAATATGAAAACATCTCTCGGAAGAGTGCAATTTACCATTGACTGATCAAAGATATCTGGATCTGGACTGCATTCTGTTATCTGATTTCCATGCTAAACAATGTGATGTGTACTTGTATTTAAGAGAGATGTTTTCATATTTATCTGTATAACATGCCTGAGGAAGAGACCTAAGGTCTTGAAAGCTTGCATTTAAATCTGCTTAGTTAGCCAATAAAAGGTATCAAAAACTATATTTGCCTCCTGTATTTATACGGCTAACACGGTACCAACTCTCATCTGTATGCATGTTATGCACACAGGGAGCGACGCATCCAAGCAAATTATATGTATTGATATGTTTTCTGATGGCTTAAATCTGATTATACATATGATCTAAGGCAGCGGTTCTCAACCTTTCTAGTGCCACGACTCTTTGATAAAATGTCCCAATTTGCGACGACCCCTAACAGTAAAATTATTTTCATTGCTCCTTCATCGCTGTAATTACTGAATTATTCCTTTATAAAGAAATCCTTACTGTTCCGAGGCCAGAAGCCACGCACCAGCGCAGACATCTTGTCTGCACGCACGCACTGTCAGTCCCGGTCTCCTGGACAATTACAAGTTTTACAGATTAAAACAGACAAAAAAAAACAATTTTCTGATGGTTTTAGAAGACCCCTGGCAAATCGCCATTTGACCCTCGAAGGGGTCGCGACCCACAGGTTGAGAACCACTGATCTAAGGGGCAGCCATTTCTGCACTTTCACAGAATCCAGGGGGAAGATTCACTAAGTGGTGATAAAGAGGTGATAAAGTGGAGATGACTTCTCCAGTGTTATCACTTCTCCAGTTCCTATGTTATTCGTTGAAACCTATGCACTAACATCTCAAAGCTGAAGAAATCTTAGTGCATAGGCTCCACAGAATAACATAGGAATTGGAGAAGTGATAAACTGGAGAAGTCATCTCCACTTTATCACCCTCTTTATCACCGCTTAGTGAATCTATTTCCCCCTCAGGGCTCCCACTGATGATCTAGAAATTCTGTGACTGGGGAAAAAAAGGGCAGGGGTGGGCACTAATCACAATCAATTACATGACTTTAGTTCTTATCTTTCAATCAGTACAAATAATGTTAAATAAATACTCTCTGAACAATACAATATACACATACATTAAAAATCAATTTCATGATTATATTTTAAAGGGATAGTAATACTTTGTTTTATCGTTATTTTATTTTGTAGTCATTAAAAAAACATGAAGAACGATATAAGTCTTATCTCTCAAACCTTTATAGTCTGAGTGATATTCACAAGCAAAGTTTCCCCTCCTGCCCCTTTTACCTAGTGTAAGCCATCTCTTCTCAGATGTGGAATGCAGTCCATAGACCAGACAGATAACAGCAGGGGACAATCTTCTTCCTATGAGAACAATGAAAGCCCTGCCCCCCTTGACATGCTTTTCAGCTTTTTCCATTATCTTAATTGAAGATTGTCTCTCTCTGCAGTCTACCTGGACACCTCCCTTCTGATCTGGCTGAGCAGTGTTACATCAGTAAAAGGGGCGGGAGGGGAATACTTTATCATTCAATTACTCTTGAACTACAACTCTGACAGAATTGAAATAACACTCTCCAAAGTACAAATACTATGATTATTAATTAGAGCTGCTTTTATTATGAAACATTACTATCCCTTTAAGCCTGTAGAATACATAAACATACATTTTTACATATGGTATCTGTATGTAATTCATAGTTAAAGTTATATTGACATTTATCATGTATTTGGTGCTAGTGCTCCTTTAAGGATCCAAAAGACGTGCAAAGCGTTACTTTGTAATGCATTGCATAGCCCTCTGGTCCTTTAACATTACAAAAATTGTTCATTATCCTGGTGGAGAATCGTATCTGCTTTCGTTTGCATTGCTCTGACCCTGCATTGATCTTGCAGGTCCCAAAACAAATATCCTTTTTCCTGAGAACTGCAATAGAAAATGAAGTGGTTTGGAAGTATGTCGTCAGTCGTGAGTCTTGTAACTTTACCTGCAACCGTTTAATCCGATCCCTAGAAGTTAATTCACACTGTGAATTTGTTTGCAAACTCAAAAACAAACCACAACTCAAAACACCCTCCTGCTGTTTAAAAATACAGAAATAATTTATCTCATGGACAACATTAACTCTTATAAAAAATTAAGGGGTTATTTAATTTATGGGTTAGTATATTAAGGAAGGTGTTCTTCAAACAGCAGACAGTTATATTAATGTACTGTTTTAACTGATTTAACACTGTTCACCTCAGAGCAGCAAGACTGTCCGGATGGATCACAGAGAGGGAAAATGTTCAATTAGCAAAAGGGAAAAACCTGTCAAGGGGGCAGGGTTTTCCTTATGATCACAGTAAGAAGATTGTCCCTTGCTGTGATCTGTCCGGTCAAGAGACCAGATTCCACATCTGAGGTGAGCAGTATTACATCAGTAAACGGGGCAGGAGGGGGATACTTTATCATTCAATTACTCTTGAACTACAACTCTGACAGAATTGAAATAACACTCTCCATGGCCCAAATACTATGAAGATTAATTGGAGCTGCTTTTATTTTGAAACATTACTATCCCTTTAAGAGGTTTAGTATTTATCACACCCAAGAGGCAGAAAGAATAAATGGACAAACATGACATTTTGTAAATGACGATCAGTACTGTACACTATATCCTTCCTGTTGACTTTCCTCTATTTCGCCCATTCAGTGTGTTACCGCAAGTAACAATCCCTCTTCTAAACAAATATTGGGGTGAATCTCATTTGATTCAAACCATAAGAGCAAAAGCAGAAAATAGCTGGCGCTGCCTCGTTTTATAGATTTCTGATTACCTTTCTGAATAATACATGAGAATGAATGAAGTGGGAAACAGAAAAGCCGAATATCGTGTGGATATCCAGTTCTGCTGAAAGCCTAAAGGCCCGCGGAATCCTTACTCAACTTTCTCCATCAATCAATACTGGCAGTGCTCTTGTGGTCCATTCTGCTAGCAGCAAAAACACATTTCTTGGTTTAAAGTGGAACTAGCACTTCATAAAGAGCTTTAAAAATCACCTAATGTTCTGTTAGCCATTTTTCTATTTGAAACTATGTTCATGAGATATATAGCTTTGTTTAAGCTCTCCAGCATGTATTGAAAACGAGTAAAATCTCAATGTATTCTTCCCAGTAAACATTTTCTTAATAAATAAACTAAATAAAGGTATTTGTCAGCATGTGTGAATTAGAGAGTTCTTCCTGATAAAGGGAGGAAGAATAGTAAGTATCCGACAGTTGGGATGGAGGGTGGAATGCTATCCAGGACATACATGAAAATTAGAGAAATCTCAATGTACTCCTGGTAAAACATTTTCTAAATAAATAAAATAAAATAAATAAATAAAAATGTTAGTATCCATTTGGTAGGATGTAGCAGTTGGAAAGTAGGAAGGAACGTTCATATATGGCTTGTAGGAAGCGGCAGTTGGGAGGAAGAGTGGAATGTTAGTATCTGGCAGACCGGGATGTGCAGGCAGTATGGCTTTATTAGCACAAATTGGCAATTCAATAAAGCTAAATACCTCTTGAACTATAGTTTTAAATAGTGAATGACTAGCATAAATATAGTTGATTCTGGAAGCTATTTCAAAATCACCTACTTTGTTATAAGGTCAGAGGCGTAACTAGAAGCCTCCGGGCCCTGGTACGAGACGTGCCAGGGCCCCCCTCCTACCACATTGGCCCCTCTGACCACATTCAGCCTCTCCACAATGCCCCCATCTCCTACATGGATCTCCCCGCAGTCCTCCTAGTAATGCAAAGCGCTGGGAGATGATGTCATCTCCCAGCGCTCTGCATTACTAGAGCTCCAGCGGGAGATTGCAGACACCAGGCGGAGGGGTCGCGGAGGGGGAGGATGGGCCCCTGGAGTGCACGGGCCTGGTCGCAAATGTGACCCCTATAGTTACGCCACTGTATAAGGTATTATTTCTACTTTGATCTTTTTTTATTGTGAAATTTTGTTCAATGTAATTTGTGTTCCATACCCCTCTGTTGCTCAAATGGGTTAATACTAATACATTTTTGTACATACATTTTCAGCTGAAGAAAATCTGTTTAACCCCTTAATGACCCTTGATGGTCCTGGCATGTCATGGGTAGATTTGCGTTAAGGACCCATGACTTGCCAGGGCCGTCATGGAATTCAGGGCTCCCCGCACGATAGTCCGCCATTCTGGGACCCCTGAACTGGCTGCAAAAAAAAAAAAAAGGTCCATGGTTCTTAAGTGATGGCTGCATGCGCGATCGGCCATCCTTAAGGGGTTAAAGTAATACTTCCTATAAATAACCTCTCACTTACATACCTTATTATGGCCAGGGAATCTTAACCTTTTAGTGCCAGAGGGGTACCCATCTGGCACTCAAAGGGTTAAACACACCTATGAATATTGCCCTGATGCCTTTGATCTGTCTCTGCATATGGTAATTTTAACCTTTTAAGGACCCGAGATGTATACAAAGCATTGCTTCAAAATGTGTTGCCCACCTCTCTTTGTATTCTTAAAAGGTTAAAGGGACAGTAATGTCCCATCCTATATAATAATTCGCCAAGTTGTGTGTAACGCCCGACATGTGTAGTAGACACTGCTGTGTGTGCTGCAGTCATGCGCAGTAGAGACTGCCCGCGCCGCTGCTGATACAGAGCTGGGCGCTCCGAAGGAGCCTCCAGCTCTGTATCAGCAGTGGCTCTGGCAGTCTCCACTGCATGTGACTGCCCCGCGACCGCCTGCCAGAGGCTCTGTATCAGTCGAGGCGCGGGCAGTCTCCACTGTGTGTGACTGCCCCGCGACCGGCTGCCAGAGGCACTGTGGCCCGTGTAACGGGCTGTTCAACTAGTAAAAAATATTTAGCATTTTGCAGTGCTTGAAAAGTTGAACCGAATGCAAAAAAAAAACCCTATCTCTCAAACCACTATGCATTCAAGGTTTGAGATCCACGTCAGTTGACATGAGGAGGCTCTTCAGCAGAGCCGCAATCACTTTAATTAAAACAA
Organism: Rhinophrynus dorsalis; assembly: GCA_037306005.1. NCBI lineage: Eukaryota > Metazoa > Chordata > Amphibia > Anura > Rhinophrynidae > Rhinophrynus > Rhinophrynus dorsalis. Next base: position 22,797,639 of record CM074720.1, on the reverse strand, counting down.
ATTACTTCATTGGAATGGTCTATAAAGTGTGCTTGCAAACGAGGCACACTTTGTAGACCTTTCCAATGAAGTCATTCTTTTTAAATAACGAGATTGCGGCACTGATGCGGAGCCACCACTTAGTCCCCGAACAGGATTCCCCTGCTGTCAGCACAGCGCTGACGTCAGGGAAAGGGGAGGGAGGGGGAACTTTGAATGCATATATCTCTCAAACCATAGGGTTTTTTGTAAAGGTTTGAGAGATACTACTTGGCACATTAATATTATCTTTTTAATACATTAAAGAGATAGTAATACTTAAAATTAAAAAAAATATATGTTGCAGGGTTTATCCCCCTGAGTAAAACAAAAGTACTCCCACTGCTGAAAGGTGTTTCATTCAAAAGTTATTAATTTTCAAAGTTGAATGTTTTAGGTGCAATATCACAGTGGCCTGAAATTGTACAGTGGCACTATTTCTACACGATCCTATGGACAGCTCTGGTCCCAGGACCATAAATCTCCATAGGATGGTGTAGCAACAGAGAAGTGCCTCTCTATATCTGATATTTATCGATATTTGCAAACCATGGCTTCTAGTGATGAGGGCAGTTGTCCTAGTGTCCATTCCTCTGGCCTTTCTAATGCTCAGGCTACTTTGGAATCAAGGGGATCTACTGGTGCTGGGGGGTCCTCTGCCTTACCTGGTTCTATGGTCCCTCTCCCTTATCAGTTTAAAAATATGTTTGATTCCATGATGAGGCAAATGTCTAATACTCTTTTCCAATCTATGCTGGCTACCATGACTTCTCAGTCCACTACTGTGGCTGCTTCTTTTGAGGTCCCAGTGTCTGCTGCGGCTTCACCAGTGGCTGTAGGGCCATTGGCTATGACCCTTCCTCAGAAGGTGGATATGGATATGAGTTTTAAAAAATGCACCCAGAAGTCTAAACATTTGGAGGTTAATGAAGGGGGACCTAGGCTCAGTCCCGCGCCAATCTCGGACGGCGCATATGACACGAGCGGTTCTGTCCCACGTAAAAGACCCTCATTTCCTGAGGTGGATGTAATAAGGAGAAAAGCTGCTAGACGAGCAAAGCCTGACTCATATTGCGTTTCCTCTGATTCTGATTCGTCTGATGAGGATTGGGTTCTCTCATCCAGGACCAGGCGGTTACCCCTGGTGTTGATCCTTTTAAGGCTACCGCTGTTTTGGATTCCCAGGGGGTCCCTTTGTTTGATCCGGAGACCAATCACCACCCTAGGTCTTCGGAGTGGTCTCCTATGTCCCATGTAGCCAGCTATATTGAGCAATGGGTGCGTAAACCTCTGAGCCGTAAATCACGCAATAAGCTGCGTGCTGAGTGTCCCTGTCCTATTATACCCAATCGGGCTTGTGAGACTCCTGAACTGGACCCTAAGATGGTTACGTTCATAGGGAAGGATGACATTGGGGCATTGATATATCCCTTTGAATATGCAAAGATAAACTATTAGATGTTTTTGGCCCTATTGCCAAGATCTTTAATCTTACTGAATCCTCCATTCAGTCTGGGGAGTCTGTGGATGTTCATGTCCTCAGAGGATGGGTTCAACGGGCTATTTGCTTTTTGGGCAATGCTAATGCGGCCTTGGCAGCTGAGAGGCCTAAGGCCTTTTTGTTAAAAACAGATCCTAAATTGACGGACATGGCCATCTCTGAACTGGGCCCGTCCGCTCAGGGACAACTTTTCGGAGATTCCTTTATTAAGGATCTCGACAAGTTTGTGTCATCCTTCACGGTTTTAGATAAGGCTTAGTCCTCCCTGAAGCATGTGTTTCAGCCAAAAAGTTTTGGGAGGGCCGGACGTGGTAAGGGTCGCTCGTCCGGCCGTCCCCTCGCTGCCCAGCAGAGATACCAGACCCGTGTCCCTATGTTCCGGGGTCACCAATACCAACACTTCCAGGACCTTAGGTCCGAGGGTCCTTTCTTCCCACAACGTGGTAGACCTTGGTGTTCCAGACCCGGCAAAGGGACCTTTAAGTCCAGACGTTTTGCGGGTAAGTTATTTTCAGAGACTGTTTTCTTCTCCGGGGAAAGTGGGGGGCAGACTCTCCCATTTTTCCCATCAATGGGCTTCAATCACTTCGGACCAGTGGGTCCTGCACACGGTGGCCGGGTATTGCATAGAGTTCTACTCCGTTCCGGTGGAAGTTTCTCGTCCAGTTCCTTTTCAGTTCGCTTCTTCGGACGTTCTTCTGGTCGACCGAGAGGTCGCTGAACTTCGGTGCCAGGCTGCAATTCGCCCGGTTCCAACGTTGTCAGTCGGATTTCTAATCAACATCTTCCTGGTTCGGAAGAAGGATTCCGGCCTTCGCCCTGTCATCAACCTGCACGCACTGAACAGGTTCGTTCTGCACCGCCATTTTAAAATGGAGGGGATTCATTGCTTCCGGATCTTCTCCTACCGTTGGATTGGATGGTGAAGATCGATTTGAAGGACGCTTACCTGACTGTTCCCATGGATCCGGTTTCTCAGAGTTTCCTTCAGTTTTCCTGGAAAGGCCAGACTTGGCAATTTACTTGCCTTCCCTTTGGGCTTTCGTCAGCTCCTTGGTGCTTTACCAAGCTGCTAAAGCCGGTGGACAATTTCTTGCGCAGCCGGGGGGTTCTTTTAATCATTTACCTAAATGACATGTTGATCATGTCTCAGGACAGGGAACGACTTCTGTCTCATACGGAGTTAACCCTGCGGCTGCTAACCTCTCTGGGTTTTCTCATAAATTGGGACAAGTCTGTTTTAGTACCGTCTCAGACTATGGAGTCCCTCGGCTTCCTCGTTGATTCAGATCAAGCCTCCCTACGTCTCCCGGCGAAAAAGGTGCGTTCTATACGCAAGTAACTTTGGGCCGTCCTGCGGATGGGTCGTTTCTCTTTGCGGATTCTGGCTCAGATTGTGGGACTTCTGGCAGCTTCTATTCAGGTCATTTTCCCAGGTCCCTTGCACTATCGGGCTGTTCAGAGATTGAAGGCGAATCATCTTCGGCAGGGACTCGGTTATTCCGATGTCATAGACCTATCTACCGATGCCCGCAAAGAGCTGGTATGGTGGCTCAAGCACTTAGATGCCTGGAATAGCAAGGCTATCTTTGGTGTCGCGCCTGACATCGTGATAGAGTCCGACTCCAGTCTCGTCGGGTGGGGCGCTTGTCGCAGACGGTAATGACCGGAGGGAGATGGTCTGCGGAGAGACAGATCTGCACATAAATTGCTTGGAACTTTTGGCCGGGTCCTTCGCCCTAAAGAGTCTGGCAAGGGATCAGGTCAATTGTTGTGTCCTTCTTTGGATGGACAATGCGTCCGCGGTGCATTATATAAATCGGCTGGGGGACACGAGATCCAAGCCGCTGGCGGAGCTTGCTCACGATTTTTGACATTTCTGTCTGGATCGCCCCATTTGCCAGTATCTATGGCGTCTTTGGCCCGTTGGGTCCGTTCGGTAATGCAGTTGGCAGGCATTGATGTCACCCTTTTTGGAGCTTACTCCTCCAGGGGTGCGATGGCGTCCATGGCTTTTCAAGCGGGGGTCGCTTGGAGGATATTTTGCGGGCTGCTGATTGGTCTCGGGAGTCTACTTTTAAGGAGTTTTATTTTAAAACTGTATCTCATGTGGCTAATGATGTTGTTATGCAGCTTTAAACTAGCATAATATGAAGTCTCCGTGGAATGCAATAAAATTTGTGGATTTTCCTAATAGATTGTGAAGGAAAGTCAGAATTTTATTAAAGACACGGAGATGAATATTATCCCTCCCTGGGTTCCCTCCCTTTCATGTTGTTTTCTTTTTTTCCAGGTTGATCTGCTACACGGCTGTGTATCGTTCACTTTCTGGTGGAATCCGTTGGTCACGGTTGGTGGAGGTTCTGAGTTTGTTTGTTCCAGTTTTGGGATTTCGTTTGGTTCTCCGGTGGAGTTTGTTCGGTTCATCTGTTCTGGTCGCTGATCGATAGAAAAAGGAGAGGTTACAGAGGGCATCAACTTTTCTAGAGGATGTGGGAGTGTCTTAGGGGAGGAGAATGCCCTACAGTTTTCTTTGTTTGGTTGTATAAATAAACAGTTTCTCTGCTGCTATGTGGAGCAGTGGGAAAGATTATAGCATAATATTCATCTCCGTGTCTTTAATAAAATTCTGACTTTCCTTCACAACCTGTTAGGAAAATCCACAAATTATATAGATATACCTGACTGCTGTGTGATAGGTAAGTACTTCTGTTACACTCAGTGATTATATAGATATACCTGACTGCTGTATGATGGACTCCCGAGTCCTGAGTCCTACCGAAGTCCTTCTATTGTTACACACAGTAATTATATAGATATACCTGACAGCTGTATGATAGGTAAGTACTTCTGTGACACTCAGTGATTATATAGATACACCTGACTGCTGTATGATGGACTCCTACCTAGGTAAGTGCTTCTGTTACACACAGTAATTATATAGATACACCTGACTGCTGTATGATGGACTCCTACCTAGGTAAGTGCTTCTGTTACACACAGTAATTATATAGATATACCTGACTGTTGTGTGATGGACTCCTACCTAGGTAAGTGCTTCTGTTACACACAGTAATTATATAGATACACATGACTGCTGTATGATGGACTCCTACCTAGGTAAGTGCTTCTGTTACACACAGTAATTATATAGATACACCTGACTGCTGTATGATGGACTCCTACCTAGGTAAGTGCTTCTGTTACACACAGTAATTATATAGATATACCTGACAGCTGTATGATAGGTAAGTACTTCTGTTACACTCAGTGATTATATAGATACACCTGACTGCTGTATGATGGACTCCCGAGTCCTGAGTCCTACCAAAGTCCTTCTATTGTTGCACACAGTAATTATAGAGATATACCACCCTGACTATTTTCTAGGATATAGTTCTTCTTTAGCCCCTAGAAATGTCTCTAGCACATTATGAAGAAAATCTCTGGATATAATTCTAGCCTCCGAGGGGTTAACATTCTGTCTTCAGTCAGACACTCAGCACTAGGGAACGGCTTGCATGCCTCTTAGTATTTCTGTAAACCTCAAAAGATGTGACTGAACATAATTGATTTAAATAAGGAAAACAGTAATGTTCTTCTTGTTGACTCATCAGAATTTGATTCCAGTATTGACTCATAATGAGGTGAAATTTGTCATAATGATAGAGTTCTTAAATATGAAATTACAAATTACCTGTTTCAAATTGGCAATTTAAAGAAAAAAGATTGGCCGAGCACAAGTAACTAATGGATAATGTTAGTCGATAAACTGCTGTATTAGCCCCAGGTAAGATTGATTCACGTTTACATAGACATGAGTGACAATGATTTTAATTTGTTTTGGACTGAAATCATTATCAGATAGTTACTCATAATGCATGGATTAACCCTTTATGGACCCATGACGTGGTAAACTTCCGTTAAGGACCCATGACGATTCTTTGCTTCTTGGAATTCGGGGGTTCCTGCATGGCTTCATAGGCCCTGAAACCATTGGCACAAATAAATGCTCCGTGGTCCTTTACTGCCAGACTGTATGATGGGCTCCTACCTAGGTAAGTGCTTCTGTTACACACAGTAATTATATAGATACACCTGACTGCTGTGTGATGGACTCCTACCTAGGTAAGTGCTTCTGTTACACACAGTAATTATATAGATACACCTGACTGCTGTGTGATGGACTCCTACCTAGGTAAGTGCTTCTGTTACACACAGTAATTATATAGATACACCTGACTGCTGTATGATGGACTCCTACCTAGGTAAGTGATTCTGTTACACACAGTAATTATATAGATACACCTGACTGCTGTATGATGGACTCCTACCTAGGTAAGTGCTTCTGTTACACACAGTAATTATATATATATATATATACACCTGACTGCTGTATGATGGACTCCTACCTAGGTAAGTGCTTCTGTTACACACAGTAATTATATAGATACACCTGACTGCTGTGTGATGGACTCATACCTAGGTAAGTGCTTCTGTTACACACAGTAATTATATAGATGACACCTGACTGCTGTATGATGGACTCCTACCTAGGTAAGTGCTTCTGTTACACACAGTAATTATATAGATATACCTGACTGCTGTGTGATGGACTCCTACCTAGGTAAGTGCTTCTGTTACACACAGTAATTATATAGATATGCCTGACTGTTGTGTGATGGACTCCTACCTAGGTAAGTGCTTCTGTTACACACAGTAATTATATAGATACACCTGACTGCTGTATGATGGACTTCTACCTAGGTAACTGCTTCTGTTACACACAGTAGTTATGTAGATACACCTGACTGCTATATGATGGACTCCTACCTAGGTAAGTGCTTCTGTTACACACAGTAATTATATAGATACACCTGACTGCTGTGTTATGGACTCCTATTTAGGTAAGTGCTTCTGTTACACACAGTAATTATATAGATACACCTGACTGCTGTGTGATGGACTTCTACCTAGGTAAGTACTTCTGTTACACACAGTAATTATATAGATATACCTGACTGCTGTGTGATGGACTCCTACCTAGATAAGTGTTTCTGTTACACACAGTAATTGTATAGATACACCTGACTGCTGTATGATGGACTCCTACCTAGGTAAGTGCATCTGTTACACACAGTAATTATATAGATATGCCTGACTGCTGTATGATGGACTCCTACGTAGGTAAGTCCTTCTGTTACACACAGTAATTATATAGATACGCCTGACTGCTGTATGATGGACTCCTACCTAGGTAAGTCCTTCTGTTACACACAGTAATTATATAGATACACCTGACTGCTGTATGATGGACTCCTACTTAGGTAAGTGCTTCTGTTACACACAGCAATTATATAGATACACCTTATTAAGAGGTTAAACAGCAATATATAAATTGTACTGTAAATATTACCTTTACATGTTCCAAAAAACTAAGATTATTTAGTCTTTAAATCTGCGGTCATTGTGAACTACAACTCTCATCACCCCAAGCGCTGGTTACAGTTGTTGAGCTTCAGTCACAAAATAATTTAGGAGCAATTCTAGAGGAAATCAACTGGCCTTTAGGGGAGAACAAAATATCCCCCAAACTTTTGATTAAAATGGGGACTTTAAGACCTTGATTGTTGGAAAGGGATTCAACACAATGTTTTGAAGGTCTGCTGTGCTCTCCTGTGAGCCAACCGAGGAGCACAACATTGTAGCGAAACCTCCGATGCTCCCAGGGTTTGAAAAGAAACTTCCAGTGATCCCCTATTGGTCTCAAAGTAGATCCTAAACTGCAAGTCTTCTCTTAAATGTATCGGCCATAACCACATCCTTGGGCAATGAATTCCCTTTCTCTGCTGAACTCTAAACCTCCTTTCCTCTAATCTCAAGGGGTCTCCCCTGGTCACCTGATCAGGCCTTGGAATGAATATCTCACCACAGAGATCATTGTATTGACCTCTTATATACTTGTACATTGTGATAAGATCTCCTCTTAGTCGTCTTTTCTCTAAATTAAATAAACCAAGTTTGTCTAGTCGACCTGTTTGTTGTCTACCTATTTCTGATCTTTCTTAAATCTCTGGATTGCACTTGCCAACTATCTGCCCATACCTCAGCTATACTTCAAGATATTGCTTAGCTGCCTTTAAGTTCTGGCAGTAGCTCTGAGCTTAGGAGACTTAATCAATCACAGAGGATGAATATCTGTTATTGGCAGAAGATAACTGGAGCACTATAGGCTGTATCCAGCCTTCCTTCTCCTGACAATGAAGTCCTACTCCACTTATCTTAAGCCTGAAAACTGTCTAACATCTAAGTGTCTTATGTTCAAAAGAAAACTAGATGAATTTGCAGGGAAAGAAATTGCACCACAGCGGATAAATGAACATACTCACAATTCCCATTGACTTAATGCTTTGAGTGCCTGAGTGGTATCCAACTCATTACAAAGCAATGAGTTGGATTCCACTCTGGCATTCAAAGGGTTAAATTGGTTTTTAACCCCCCCCCCACTTGATTGCTAGACAGGTCTACTACACTTTGCAAAGCAATGTATTGTAGATTTCTCTAGTACCCAAAGGGTTAACTGTGAAAATGTTTAATATTTGTAACCTTTTGAGCACCAGACGGTTACGCAACACATTGCTCTGCCACGTTTTGCCTACCCCTCTGGAGCTCAAAGAGTTAAAAAGGTGCATTGTGAAGAATTTAAAGGTGTAGACTGAATTATAATGACACATATACCTAATAGCATTTTGCTATATTGCAATATTATTGTGGGATGCAGAAATATTTTTTGAAAAAAAAAGGTAATTTTTGCAAAATCTGTGGATGCCTATTAAAGGCACAGAAAACGCTATTAATGAGAACATGTGGGTTAACCCTTTGAGTGCCAAAGAGGTATTGAACACATTGTTTTGCTGAAGTGTTGAACTCCCATCTGGCACTCTTAGGATTAAATCAAATTGATTACATCAAACACTGAGTTTAGAAGAGGATATTTATAATGCACCTTATGGGAGAGCCTGTGACACTACCAAAGGAAGTAACAGGAACAGCGCCGCCTGCTGAACACCTTAAGGAGAGCTTTGATTTTTGTTGGCGTCAATTGTTGGTCTGAGAGAGAACGCTCCAGTCTTGGACTGGTCAATTTCAGACCCCGCTTACAACGCTTTTGCAGGAGAGCTGTAAACACAAAATATGTGACATGCCAGTACCGTCACCAGTCCTTTAGGCAACTTTATAGGTTAAGGGTTAATTAAAGGGGTTAATTAAAAAGAAGGGTTTAAGCTTGAATAACTTTTGAATGATAATCTGTGGTCAGTTGGCTTGCCCTTATTTTGTGTATCAGAAAAGTCCTATAAAGTATATTTTACAAAAGGAAAGTTTATTGCTCCTTAATTCATTAAAGAGCTGAAGCGTGTGCAACTTATTGCTTCTCAATGCTTTGCATGTATCTGTTTGTCTGTGTGTGTGTGTGTGTGTGTGTGTGTGCATGTGTGTGTATGTCTGTGTGTGTGTATATCTGTGTGTGCGAGTGTATATATATGTGTGTGTGTGTGTATATCTGTCTGTGATTGTGTGTATGTCTGTGTGTGCATGTCTGTGCACGTGTGTATATCTGTGTGTTTGTATGTCTATGTGTGTGTATATCTGTGTGTGCTTGTGTGTGCACATGTGCATACCTCCCAAGTGTTCTTCTTTAGGAGGGACAATCCCTCTTTGAGACCCAAATCCCACTGTCCCTCTTTCCCACCCTGGTGTCCCTCTTTTCAGGAGATCAGACTGTGTGTTGTGTATATATAAGTGTATCACGGTGGTATCCCTGTGTGTAGAAGATCAGACTTTGTGGTGTGTATATAAGTGTATCACCCTGGTGTCCCTGTGTTTAGGAGATCAGGCTGTGTGGTGTGTATATAAGTGTATCACCTGGTGTCCTGTGTGTAGGAGATCAGACTGTGCGGTGTATATATAAGTGTATCACCCTGGTGTCCCTGTGTTTAGGAGATCAGTCTGTGTGGTGTGTATATAAGTGTATCACCCCGGTGTCCCTGTGTTTAGGAGATCAGACTGTGTGGTGTGTATATAAGTGTATCACCCTGGTGTCCCTGTGTTTAGGAGATCAGACTGTGTGGTGTGTATATAAGTGTATCACCCTGGTGTCCCTGTGTTTAGGAGATCAGACTGTGTGATGTGTATAGAAGTGTATCACCCTGGTGTCCCTGTGTTTAGGAGATCAGACTGTGTGGTGTGTATATAACTGTATCACCCTGGTGTCCCTGTGTTTAGGAGATCAGACTGTGTGGTGTGTATATAAGCGTATCACCCTGGTATCCCTGTGTTTAGGAGATCAGACTGTGTGGTGTGTGTATATAAGTGTATCACCCTGGTGTCCCTGTTGTTAGGAGATCAGACTGTGTGGTGTGTATAGAAGTGTATCACCCTGGTGTCCCTGTGTTTAGGAGATCAGACTGTGTGGTGTGTATAGAAGTGTATCACCCTGGTGTCCCTGTGTTTAGGAGATCAGACTGTGTGGTGTGTGTATATCAGTGTATCACCCTGGTGTACCTGTGTTTAGGAGATCAGACTGTGTGGTGTGTATATAAGTGTATCACCCTGGTGTCCCTGTGTTTAGGAGATCAGACTGTGTGGTGTGTATATAAGTGTATCACCCTGGTGTCCCTGTGTTTAGGAGATCAGACTGTGTGGTGTGTATAGAAGTGTATCACCCTGGTGTCCCTGTGTTTAGGAGATCAGACTGTGTGGTGTGTATATAAGTGTATCACCCTGGTGTCCCTGTGTTTAGGAGATCAGACTCTGTGGTGTGTATAGAAGTGTATCACCCTGGTGTCCCTGTGTTTAGGAGATCAGACTGAGTGGTGTGTATATAAGTGTATCACCCTGGTGTCCCTGTGTTTAGGAGATCAGACTGTGTGGTGTGTATAGAAGTGTATCACCCTGGTGTCCCTGTGTTTAGGAGATCAGACTGTGTGGTGTGTGTATGTAAGTGTATCACCCTGGTGTCCCTGTGTTTAGGAGATCAGACTGTGTGGTATGTGTATATAAGTGTATCACCCTGGTGTCCCTGTGTTTAGGAGATCAGACTGTGTGGTCTGTATAGAAGTGTATCACCCTGGTGTCCCTGTGTTTAGGAGATCAGACTGTGTGGTGTGTATAGAAGTGTATCACCCTGGTGTCCCTGTGTTTAGGAGATCAGACTGTGTGGTGTGTGTATGTAAGTGTATCACCCTGGTGTCCCTGTGTTTAGGAGATCAGACTGTGTGGTATGTGTATATAAGTGTATCACCCTGGTGTCCCTGTGTTTAGGAGATCAGACTGTGTGGTCTGTATAGAAGTGTATCACCCTGGTGTCCCTGTGTTTAGGAGATCAGACTGTGTGGTGTGTATAGAAGTGTATCACCCTGGTGTTCCTGTGTTTAGGGGTTCAGACTGTGTCATGTGTATATAAGTGTATCACCCTGGTGTCCCTGTGTTTAGGAGATCAGATTGTGTGGTGTGTATATAAGTGTATCACCCTGGTGTCCCTGTGTTTAGGAGATCAGACTGTGTGGTGTGTATATAATTGTATCACCCTGGTGTCCCTGTGTTTAGGAGATCAGACTGTGTGGTGTGTATAGAAGTGTATCACCCTGGTGTCCCTGTGTTTAGGAGATCAGACTGTGTGGTGTGTGTATATAAGTGTATCACCCTGGTGTCCCTGTGTTTAGGAGATCAGACTGTGTGGTGTGTATAGAAGTGTATCACCCTGGTGTCCCTGTGTGTAGGGGTTCAGACTGTGTGGTGTGTATATAAGTGTATCACCCTGGTGTCCCTGTGTTTAGGAGATCAGACTGTGTGGTGTGTATAGAAGTGTACCACTTTGCTCCACAGCAATACAGCTCACATTATAGACTTCAGTATATATCTATATCAATTAGTGTGTGTAAATAAAATACTTTGGTCTTGCTATAAGTCATTTATTCAGTTACACAAAGAGGTGTCGATAGGTCATACAATAACCATTGTCAGAAATGCCCCACGCACCAGTCACACCCTCAGCCACACCCCCTAAAACACAAGTGTCCCTCTTTGGCCGTTTGAAATATTGGGTGGTATGGTGTGTGTGTGTGTGTGTATGTGTGTGTGTATATCTTCTTGTTTGAATATCCCTGTGTGTGCATGTGTGTGTAAATGATTAGGATGGTACTGAATATATTCACCCAGAACCCGGATTTTTCCATTATCTGAAGAACTCATCTGTGAGCCAATTCTCAACAGTTTCACTCTGTGAATTGAGGTTGTTAAGTCCTTATTTTCATTTAAAAATAGCTTTTAGCTTTTTTGTTGTTCCGTATGAAAAGCAAGAAGAGTACAAATATCACATTAGCCTTTACCATTTATCTTTCCTATGTTTCATACAGCATGTGTTGCATAATGTGCTTGTGGAATTAATTTCCAGGAGTATTGCCTGTGGCAGTGAGATGTTAATATGCTGCTATCAATGCTGTGTTGTGTACAAAGCAGCCTAATTATAAAATATGTGTTACAATTGCAAAATTTGTGAAGTGGAAGAGGAAAAGAATAAATCCCACATAATCATTAAAAACTCCAATCCTTTCCTCTATTCATTAGATTTTAATTTTTTCACACTTATATAAATATGAAATATAGGCCATTTTCTGTACTTAGCTTAGAGGAACCTTTACATTTTCTGAAAACGTTCACACTTAATCCATTAAAGGGTTTTATTCAGCACTGTATGAGAACATTTGGTAAGTAACAGCTTAAACCTGTGAGATTCTCACAACTGTAAGAGTTACATTACCAAGAAAATGTTATAATGTGAGACCCATTCGTGTTGTATGATAATTCTAGGTCTTTTTATCTGTACACGATAGAAATAAGCTATGTATAGAATCCATTAATATACATAACGAAAATATTTAGGATTAGGACAGAATTCAGGACAGGTGTTTTTGTGCTTGTTTGTCTCACTGTCAGATGTAGAAATTGGTTGAGCTGCTACAGCTATGCCATCAACACTAGAATGTGACTCATGGGAGGTTATGCATTAAGGTGTGATAAAGAGGTGGTAACATGGAGATGACTTCTCCACTCATATCACTTCTCCAATTCCTATGTTAGAACCAATGCAATAAGATTTCTCCAACTTAGTACATAGGTTCTATAGAATAACAAAGGAAATGGAGAAGTGATTTCACTGTAGAAGTCATCTCCACTTTATCACCTCTTTATCATGCTTCAGTGAGTAAACCCCATTGTCTTCTTAAGTGTTCTAGTTTATTAATAGTACTCGTACTGTGGCAGTGGAACTTGTGGGACTTTGACAAACTGTATCCTCCTTGAGAGGAGAGGGAATACCATCATTTAATGCACACGCTACAAAAACCATGGCTGAAGTCAGCTTTTGGACTACCAATTTACTTGTACATCTCTGCACCGCTCTTACTCCTTTCACCCTACCCCTGCCCCCTCTGCATTTGCTTGACATTATTCAATAACTGTGTACATTTTTACAGCAAAGTACACAATAGAACTGACTGTGTGTAATGTCTTGGTCTGGCCCTCTACAAACTACTTTGTTTAATTTAATATCAGTCTGCCTCAGTCACTGCTCATGTCAGGGTCCCTCTCTCACCTTTTTTTTAGTTATCCTCCTCTCCTCATCCCTGTCAAAAACAAAATAAAACAAATATACTCTGTTTAACTGCTTCTTTGCCCCAGACTCCACCAATGCAGTGATAATAGCCAGATCATGAAGGATCTTTAATCATGGCTGTCTGTATCTTCCCAGTCAGTCACCCAGGATTTTGGGGTATTTGGGGTCATTCTCCTTTGCTTCCTTCTCACACCCCAGACTCCCCTAGGACAAAGCTCACACTCAGATCAAGAAGAAACATGGATCATGGCTGTCTGTGTCTTCCCAGTCAGTTACAAAAATGTTGGGGTATTTGGGGGTGAATCTCCTTTCCTCCTTTCTCATACCCCAAGACTCCCCTAGCACAAAGATAACAGCCCGATCAAGAAGCTACTTGGATCACAGCTGCCTGTGTCTTTCAATCGGTCACATAGATTTTTGGGATATTTGAGGTAATTCTCCTTTGTTCCTGTAACGGTTTATTTGACACACAGACACAGTGGTTTAGGATAAAACACAGTTTTATTGAAATCACAGTAATAAAGTAACCCTCACAGGTCCTGTAGTATATATACCGAATAATACAGACACACGACAGGTTACATATGCATATGCCTACACAGCTCCAGCATAAACATAAAGTCCACAACAGTCTATACTGACACAGGTCAGACAGAATATGATGGATTCCCAGGGGCAAGGTACTGCATGGGTTAATGGTCTTCTTTGAGTGTAAACAGTCCCATGTGCAGAGAGGTCTGTCATGGGGCTCGCTCCATATAGACAACTGAAGGATTCGTAACACCCCGAAACAGATTAGCAGAACAAACGTGAACTGCCAAGGTAGCAATGGGAATTGAGTCACATAAGGCGCTGCCGAGCAGTAACGGAGACCAGACCACTTGTACTCTGCCGGAGCAGTAACGGAGGCAGACACTTGCACTGTGTAGAGGCAGTAACGGAGACAACCGGTGGCACACTGCCGTAGCTGTAACTGAGACAGACCCTTGCACTCCACAGAGGCAGTAACGGAGACTGGCCCTTTGTACTCTGCAGGAGGAAATAGAGACAATTGCCTGACAATCAGAATGTCACCAAGGTGACACAGCACAGGAATGCCAACCAAGCCGGGTCGAATCATGGAGCAGAAACGTCAGCCAAGCCGGGTCAGATCACAGAGCAGGAATGTCAGCCGAGCCGGGTCGGTACACAGGAGCAGGAATGTCAGCTAAGCTGGGTCGGATCACGGAGCAGGAAAGACAGCCACACCAGGTCAGTACACAGGAGCAGGAACGTCAGCCAGGCCGGGTCAGTACACAGGAGCAGGCGCAGAAGAATAGTCAGGCAATCAGGGTCAGTACACAGGAGCAGGAGACAAGATGCAGAGTAGTCAGATAGGCCAAGTCGGTACACTGGGAATCACCGAGCAGAAACAAGCACTAACACAGGAACACCACAAAAGGGCACCGGAAGGGTGCCACAGCCCAGTACATAAAGGTCATACTGGGCGGGACAAACACATGGTAGCCAATGTAAGCAAAGCACAGGATAGACTGACAGAAAACAACAAGGGATCACGGGCACCGTGATAGTTCCCTACTCACACCCCCAGATTCCCCTAGCACAGAGTTAACAGACAGATCAAGAAGGAACTTGGACCATGGCCGTCTGTGTCTTTCCAATCAGTCATACAGAATTTGGAGTATTTGGGTTAAATCTCCTTTGCTCCCTTCTCACACCCCCAGACTCCCCTAGCACAGAGATATTAACAGCCAGATCAGGAAGGAACTTGGATGTTGGCTTTCTGTGTCTTTCCACTCTGTCACTTAGAATTTTTGGGTATTTGGGGTCCTTTCTCCATTACTATCCCCCAGACTCCCCTAATACAGAGAACAAATGTCCTGCCTATAAGATTCTCTAAATTAAACTTCAACTCCACTTTATTAGCCTGTCTCCCCTAGCTCAAAAATATGCTGCTTTCTCATCCTCTCACAAACACAGAATGGTGTAATGTGGGAAACTGACACCCTTTTATACTATGGCTGTGGGAAGAGAAGGGACACTTTCCACAGGATAGAGAGAAATTCAGTCTTCCCATTGATTTCAAAGCAATGAGCTAGGCAAAAAAAAAAAAAGCAGAACATTTTTACTTTTTGTAGAAAATTTCCCAAAGTACCATTTTATTCTGCTTCATTTTAATTTTTACCAAACCCTAGTTAGGGCAACTTTAAAGGGATAGTAATGTTTCATAATAAAAGCAGCTCTAATTAATCATCATAGTATTTGGACTTTGGAGAGTGTTATTTCAGTTCTGTCAGAGTTGTAGTTCAAGAGTAATTGAATGATAAAGTGTCCCCCTCTCGCCCCTTTTACTGATGTAACACTGCTCAGCCAGAACAGAAGGGAGGTGCCCAGGTAGATTGCAGAGAGGGACAATCTTCAATTAAGATAAGGGAAAAACCTGAAAAACTTGTCAAGAGGGGCAGGGCCTTCATTGTTCTCATAGGAAGAAGATTGTCCCCTCCTGTTATCTGTTTGGTCTTACAACCAGATTCCACATCTGAGAAGAGATGGCTTACACTAGGTAAAAGGGGCGGGAGGGGAAACTTTGCTTGTGAATATCTCTCAAACCATAAAGGTTTGAGAGATAAGACTTATATCGTTCTTCATGTTTTTTTTAACGCCTACAAAATAAAATAAAGATAAAACAAACTATTTCTATCGCTTTAAGTGGTAAAAGCACATAAAATATGAACACCTTAATCCACAATTACTACAGAGCAACAGGTTGCTTTCTATTGTGATGGGGACCTCTTGATTTGAAACCTGCAATGTCTGGAAAACTGGTACTCTTCATAAGAACCACAGCACTTTCTGAGGATGAGGATCAGCAAGTCTTTGTCTGTATCCTGCACCTAGGTTTTGTATTTTTTCTCTTTCCTACAACTTGTTAGATGAGCTTAATAAAATGTGTTTAAGTGTCGACACGTGCTTTCTGTCTGGGCTAATCAAGCTCATATTTAAAGTAGGATTTCCTGTTCCTCAGTGTTGGATTTTCACTGAGCCATCTGTCTGTGTGATCAGCTGGATTCTCATTGAACATCTCCTGACCCTTGTCACGTTACTTGACATAGCTTGTTTGCTACCCTCCCTGATCTCTGTTTCATTAGAGACTTCTATAAGTCTGTTACCTGCCCTAGCCTTGACTTCATTACTGGACTTTGTTTGTTAGCTACCGACCCTGACCTCAGCTATACTCCAGGAATCTCTTACTTCCCTGGCTGGAAGTCCATCTAGTCTCTAAATCTGGAGGCTTAACCTCTGTGGTGAGTATCTATTACTTACAGAAAATACCAGTAGCTTTGTTGAATGTAGCCAGCATTCTAGGTCCAGCAATTGCTACCTCTTTCCTAGAGCCATTCCACCATCTTTCATCAAAGTGCATTATGTTCAAGGAGAAACAGAGGCAATTTGGGATCAAATAAATTGAACTGGAGTGAACAAATAAAGATTTTGCAAAGCCTCATTGATTTAAATGGTGTTATTAATCCATTACATGTTAACCGTTTGAGTGCCAGAGTAGCACACAACACATTGCAATGCGTTGTGTACCCCTCTGGCACACAAAGGGTTAACAAGGTCTCCAATGCATTGCAAAGCAATACACTGAAGCCATCTCAAACTTACAATAGGGTCAAGGGTCCTTTTAAATCAACGGGAATATTTATTTTCTTCCAGTGGTGGTATTCCCTAAATTTTTTCCAGTTTTACTCAATACTTAATACTCTGCTTCTGGTTAACATAATATTAACCCCTGAAGAACCAGAGAGGTGCTCAACTCATTGCTTTGCAATGCTTTACACACACTTATGGTCCTTAAACGGTTAATATATTTGCTCATTTGTATTATTGTAACTAATAAGACTAGTAATTAATCAAAAGAGGATGAATTTGAAAAAATGAGCAGAGGAAAAAATGCATTTTTTCCTGCATTGTCTTTTCTCATAATGGATTAGGTGTATTAGCAAACATACCTTCAGAGACCTTATTAAAAGAATGTACTCATCTAACAAGAAGCTTGTTTTCCTATCTCGTAAGGGTCTTAGTTGAGGTACAATGTGACAATTTTGAGAGTCGCTGAAAAATTGCTGCTTGACCTGAGACCCAGTTCACTCTTTGATTCATTATATTTGAATTGATGAGTAATGCAAACAAGTCTTAAAGGGATAGTAATACTTAAAATGTAAAAAAAAAATATGTTGTAGGGTTTATCCCCCTGAGTAAAACAAGAGCACTCCCACTGCTGAAAAGTGTTTCATTCAAAAGTTATTAATTTTCAAAGTTGAATTTTTTAGGTGCAATATCACAGTGGCCTGAAATTGTACAGTGGCGCTGTTGCTACACGATCCTATGGACAGCTCTGGTCCCGTTACCATAAATCTCCATAGGATGGTGTAGCAACAGCGCCACTGTATAATTTCAGGCCACTGTGATATTGCACCTAAAAAATTCAACTTTGAAAATTAATAACTTTTGAATGAAACACCTTTCAGCAGTGGGAGTGATCTTGTTTTACTCAGGGGGATAAACCCTACAACATATTTTTTTTTTTTACATTTTAAGTATTACTATCCCTTTAATAAAACAATCACACCCATTTATATTAAATTGGAACAATCATATACAAATTAATTGCATAAAAAGCTCATTGCATAAATATGAAATAATACATTATTATATGACTATACAGATTGAAGAAAAAAAAAATTGGAAAAACCATTAGACAAACCACCCCACTGCTGGGGACAAATAATAGTTCTCTTTGATTTAAATTGGGGCTTTTAAACCGCTGAATCCTAGAGAGTTCTCAAATGCTTTACATAGTAACATAGTAACTTAGGTCAAAAAGACACAACTCGATCAAGTTCGACGCTTGCCTCATAACCCAGAGACAAGAGGATTCTAAAGCTTTCCTGCTGCCAAACAATGTAGTCTTTATCAGACCTGTTTGTTCCTGTATGTTCCCTTTTGAAAACAATTATCTAATCTTCTCTTAAGAGTATTCATTTTCTCTGCCATTACCACATCCTTGGGCAAGGAATTCCATCATTTAACAGACCTCACCATAAAAAACCCTTTCCTCTGCTGAAGTTGAAACCTCCTTTAATCTAATCTCAAGGGGTGTCCTCTGGTCATCTGATCAGGCCTTGGAATGAACAGCTTACCACAGAGATCCTTGTATTGACCTCTCATATATTTGTACATTGTGATAAGATCTCCTCTTGAGTGGGATTCATCAAGGTGCAAATGGCTTAATGCACAAGGAAATCTCTGGATATCTTTGCGTATTAACCATTCACCCATTCAGCAACTTATTCATCAATGAGCGATGGCCAGATAGATCCGCCAATTTGATCCACCAGCTTGAAGCTGGTGGATCCCATTACAATGTATGGGGCGAGCACACGCATATGCAATGTATTGTGCACCCCTCTGGTACTCAAAGGGTTAAAACAAATATTAATATAATAACAAGTCGTACTATTTAGAGCAATGGTTCTTAACCCTTTGAGTGCCAAAGGGGTAAGCAACACATCGCAGAGCAATGCATTGCATACCCCTTTGGCACTAAAAGGGTTAATCCCTTAAGGATTCTTGGGCGGCACGTGGACCACGGGTTATTTTTTTTCTTTTTTGCAGGAATCGATTCAGGGCTCCCCGAATGGCATACAGCTGCTTGGGGAGCCCTGAATTACATGACATGCCAGGACTGTTATGGATCCTTATGACAAGTTCACCCATGACTGCCCTGGCATGTCATGTGTCCTTAAGGGGTTAACCAATGCCCTCTGGACCCAATAACAGGCCAGGAAATGAGGATTTCTCTGCTTGATCACAGGTGACTGAATGAGATTGGCTGATTCCCTGTTTTCAAGCAGAAATATTCTCATATCATGACCTGTGAGAGCGGCTTTAGGGCAAGATGTGAGAACGACTCCTTAAAGGGACCCTGTTACCTATAAACAACTTTAGTGATTTTTAGAAAGAGGTTTTAAAATGTTGTATTAATCATATTTATTTAGAAAACTAGTCTCTGATTTATTGAGATTTATAGATGATAATAATTAAGACATGTCATGCAAACACTTCCTCCCTACCTCAACTCACCGGCTCTGTTCAGCAATGCATTTCCCGCCTCCCCCTACCACTGAAAAGGTTAAAGCGGAACTACCATGTAACAAAATGTTTAGCTTAACTAAGTCCCCTTCTGATGACTAACTGCTTAGTAGCGCTAGTCGACAGAATTATTACCTGATTTAATAGATATATGCTTTATTCCCCAGCTGTCAGTAGCATGTAGTGAGGACATCGTGCCAGAATGGTGTCTGCGCGCCTGCGCTGTCAGTTCCAGCTGGAGCCAAATGGCTCTCCTAGCAACGCCTCCTAGACCCAGCTGGGACTGACAGCGCAGCCGCGAAGACGTCATTCTGGCAAGACGTCTTCACTCCGTGCTACTGACAGCTGGAGAATAAAGCATATATCTATTAAATCAGGTAATAATTCTGGCGACTAGCGTGACTAAGCAGTTAGTCGCCAGAAGGGGACTTAGTGAAGCTAAAGATTTTGCGACATGGTGTGGGGCAGGTAATGTGGGGTGAGGATAGAAAGTGCCTACCAGTTAGGCCTTATTAACCCTTTGAAATCCAGAAGGGTACACAAGGCAATGCATTTTTGCACCTCTCTGGCACTCAAAGGATTGCACTCGTGTTTCTGTACATGTGTGTGTGTGTACATCTGTTATTTGTGTGTGTCCATGTGTGTCTGTGTGTGTGCATGTCTTTTGCATATTTCTGCTGCTCACTGTGTGTATGTGTCTGCCTTTGTGTTGCATTTGTCTGTGTTTATCAGTGTGTCTACATTTCAGACACGTACGCCCAACTGTCATATGGTGGGCAACGCCATCCCACATTGATAGTGATCTATAAATTGAAATAACTAAAAAATAGTCTTCTCGAAAAAACATGGATGAATATCAGATAGGTAATTTGGAAAGCTCTTACAAAATCACCAAATTTAGTTTCCCTGTAAGAGCCAAAACCAGACCAGGTTATAATTTCCCTGTTTGGGCACATGCTGGTCAATCAAAATGGTCGAGTCATTGTTTGTCAACATTGCTAATACAGAACTGAATCCCATTGCAGGTGATGACTTTATCTCTGGATTTAATTCCAAGTTTCTCCAAAGACTTCAGGAGGAATCTCTGCCACAAAACTAGTGATAACTCATTAACTAATATATATATGTATATATATATATATATATATATATATATATATATATATATATATATCCCCCTCCCATCCCTTGTACCTAGTGTAAGCTACCTCCTCTCAGATGTGGAATCTGGTCTCTTGTGATGTGATCATAAAGAAAATCCTGTGCCAGGTTTTTCAGGTTTTTCCCTATGCTCACTGAATATTGTCCCTCTCTGCGATCCATCCGGACAGTCTTGATGCTCCGAGGTGAGCAGTGTTACACTAGGTAAAAGGGGCAGGAGGGGGATACTTTATCATTCAATTACTCTTGAACTACAACTCTGACAGTACTGAAATAACACTCTCCATGTCCCAAATGCTATGAAGATTCATTGGAGCTGATTTTATTGTGAAACATTACTATTTCTTTGATTCTGACTTTCTAACTGCTGTCAGAGAACAGTTCCCATTATTTTTGGTTGGCTAATGACGGACTGAGGACAATGCGTGTGTTGGGTATCTCTCAGACACGCGAAGAGTTAACATATGATCTCTCACTATTTTTATGTCAACATAAGAATTCACAGGGCTTTGTGTGTGTTACATAGCAACAGACAGTGATTTATTGCATTTCAGATATAAGCAGTCATTTGTGGTTAAAATAAGCCTTAGGAATACATTTTTCAGAATGTGAATTTTCTTTCAACACTGTAATACTGATGATCACTTTGAATGTGTTTCAAGAACATAGTTATGTTTTGTCAAACAGTGAATTTGCTGTGATGACACAATGAGGAGTGTGAAAAGACCTGAGAAAAACACAAACTGAGGTGCAGAACTGATATGCCTTACTGGAGGTGACATAATACAGTATGTGAACACAATGACACTTGTTTAACCACTTAGATGCTACAATGCATTGAATCTAAGGGACTAAAAACAGAAATATGCATTCCTCTCTGAGGACATCATATCGGGGATACAATATGCAGTACAATAGTAACTGCAATTCAGGAAAGTAGATGGGTGAAGGCATGCCAGCACATTGCCCTGATCCAAGAAACTGCATGGGCTCTCATCTGGTTTTAATCAAAGCATCCTCTCTGGTAGACTGTGTAGCACCCAATATAAAACCTTAAGAAACAATGCCCGCAGCATCCTATATAATAATTAGCTAAGATGTTTGTCAGAAGCCGTCATGCACAGTAGAGACTGCTTGAGCGCACAGAATGCTGGGAGCACGGAATACTGGGAGTTCGGTGCTTTCGGGCAGTCTCCACAGTGCATGACTGCATCGGCGGCAGGACACAGAGCAGGACCGGTCCCTCAATCCTTTGAGTGCCAGAGGGGCACGTGCACACATAGGCACCAAGGGGGGCTTGAGCACCTGCCCTTTTTGTCCAAAGTGCCCTCGTGTCCTTTCAACAAAAAAAAAATAAAAAAAATTAATTATGAGAAGTGCCCTTTTTTACATTTGAGCCCCTGCCCCCCAAAATGTCTGTGCACATCCCTGCAATGCGTTGTGTACCCATCTGGCACTCAAAGGGTTAACATCACCCGGACTTTGGCCCATGTACATGGGCTTTTACAATAGTAAATTATAATTCAATATCCTGAAACACTCCGGGAATCCTAAAGGTCTCTCCAAAGTCTCTGATACAGAGTAACAGTTAGTTTCAGGGAAGCCATATTTAAGATTGTGTGGAAGGATGGAAAAATGTGTGAAATGCGTAAGGCATTTGGTTATGTTCTAGCGTTCTAATAAGTGTCCATCCACCTGTTTATTTTTAACATACCTTTAGTTAAACAGTGCTGGATTTTAAATTGAAGTGATGGCATGCTTCATTAGCATAGATTAGCATTTAGCACCACATTCAAAGAACACATCAAACATAAATAAAAAAAAATACTGGTCTTTCAGCTAATATGATACATGAGTAATTTGAAAGAAGTTTTCAAATATGCAAACTTAAATTCAAGACGATGCTCAAAGGGTTAAAAATAAAACTCTCTGCCTGCCCCCTGCTGTGATCAAAGCAGAGACAGGGGTAGAGTGTGGGAGGAATCATGAAAAGTCGGTGCATAATGTATCTTAAAACTTGTTCTGAGGGCTGTGTATGGGCACAAGATGCCACAAGATGTTGTGTGCCTCCCAATTTAAATAACCTATGGCTAATGGCAACTACAATTAATTTACCTTACTCGAAACTGTTTTGTGGCATT
Source organism: Rhinophrynus dorsalis (assembly GCA_037306005.1). Taxonomy (NCBI): domain Eukaryota; kingdom Metazoa; phylum Chordata; class Amphibia; order Anura; family Rhinophrynidae; genus Rhinophrynus; species Rhinophrynus dorsalis. The sequence continues at coordinate 22,774,988 of CM074720.1, read as the reverse complement.
TCAGACAGTGACAAGTGGATATAAGGAGATAAATGTGACAGGAGGATTTAAAGGGATAGTAATGTTTCACAATAAAAGCAGCTCCAATTAATCTTCACAGTATTTGGGCCATGGAGATTGTTATTTCAATACTGTCAGAGTTGTAGTACAAGAGTAATTGAATGATGAAGTATCCCCTTCCCGACCCTTTTACTACACAGCTCAGAGTAGCAGGGTGGTGTCAAAGTGGAGTGCAGAGAGGGACAATCCAATTAAGATAAGTGAAAAACCTGAAAAACCTGTCAATGGGGCAGGGCTTTCATTGTTCTCTAAGTAAGAAGATTGTCCCTTGCTGTGAGCTGTCGGGTCTGTGGACCAGACTCCACATCTGAGGGGAGGAGGCTTGCACTAGGCAAAAGGGGCGGGAGGGGAATACTTTATCATTCAATTACTCTTGTACTACAACTCTGACACTATTGAAGTAACACTCTCTATGGCCCAAATACTATGAAGATTAATTGGAGCTGCTGTTTTTGTGAAACATTACTATCTCCCTTTAAAGAGTGAGCTCAGTCATGTTGTGTGTCCGATATGTGACACTGAAAACTACTTTTAGATGTACCAATTCCTTTTATTCTCTGTTTCCACTGTGCAGCAATGTGGGTAAGAACTGCACTAAATAAAAATATGGATATATCCATTGAGTGACATACATGTGACCACCGCATTGCAGTGCATAAGGGTGGATACCTCTCTGACACTCAAAGAGTTAAAATGTGATGTTTGAAAAATGCAGTAACACAGCAGAGAGTTCTGAGATTGAGGGCCTGCAATTATGATAATTTTTAGTGTGTTTTATCCATTTGCAAAATTGTCTTAATGGAAAAAAAAGTACATGAACATCAAAATAAATAATAAATGGCAATTTTGAAGAGGTGCAATTCTTAAGCAAAACATGTGCATTATAGGGTAAACATGAAAATCTCTATAGAGTTAACCGGGGTTTAAACCCCCTGATTGCTGGAGTCCTTTCTAGCAATATGGGAATTCAAAGTCAAACTTAAAGGCGCAGCAAACTTTTGTTCTGAAAAAAAATATTTATTGTAGGTCTTATCCTGTTAAGCAAAATAAGGATACGTCCACTACTGAGAAGTGTATATTTCCAGAGTTATTACAGTTTAAATGCATTTTTTTACTTTAACATTGCCCTCTAGTGTTCAGATTCCAAGTATTTATTTTCTTGCATTTTGTTTGAGAGGGCAAGAATTCATTCACAGAATGTGATAGAAACTTCTGAGTCACTTCCTGTCAGTTAAAACTTTCTGGAAGTGATCACACTGTAATTCACTTCCTGATTTTTGACCTGTTATAATATTTGAATAAAGCAACGGATGACAGTGAGAATATGTTTACTTTACTCAGCAGGAAAAGCTCTATAACATATAGGCTTTCATAATAAAAACTTAACTGCTGCTGTAAGTTAATGGGAAACTCCAGTAGAATGTTGCGCTCTGTATGTTAAATTGAAAATTGATTTTTCTCTGTGTTCCAAATTCATCTTTAAGATTTTCATTTCTGAGTGAAAGTGTCAACTCACTCAGTAGCAATAACCAGCAGCTGGACAGCTCCAACTCTGATTGTGCTGTGACAGAGGGGGGGACTTTTAAATATGATTCCTATGAAAAACAGACACTGGATTTGATCTGGATTTTTTTGCTAATCTGCTCACTCTGAAAACTATCAACTTCCAAGGGGATGGAAAATGGGCCGTTTATAGAAATTTCAGGGGAATGTTTTCCATACAGATTTGTACATTCAGCAGTGAAAGATTCTTCACCCAGGCGAATATTATACCCTTAACCCTTTGCCTCTGGCACTCAAAGGGTTAAGTTAACTTCACTCAAAAGGATAGTAATACTTCGTTTTAACTTTATTTTATTGTGTAGGCATTACAAAAACATGAAGAACGATATAAGTCTTATCTCTCAAACCTTTATGGTTTGAGAGATATTCACAAGCAAAGTTTCCCCTCCTGCCCCTTTTACCTAGTGTAAGCCATCTCTTCTCAGATGTGGAATGCAGTCCATAGACCAGACAGATAACAGAAGGGGACAATCATCTTCCTATGAGAACAATGAAAGCACTGCCCCCCTTGACAAGTTTTTCAGCTTTTTCCCTTATCTTAATTGAAGATTGTCCCTCTCTGCAGTCTACCTGGGCACCTCCCTTCTGATCTGGCTGAACGGGGGGGGGATACTTTGCTTGTGAATATCTCTTAAACCATAAAGGTTTGAGAGATAAGACTTATATCGTTCTTCATGTTTTTTTAATGCCTACAAAATAAAATAAAGATAAAGCGAAGTATTACTATCCCTTTAAAGACTGATTTGATACTTTCCGATGCTCAGGCACACATAACCTCTTACATATACTAGCGTGTCGAGCAGGGGTCTGAGAGAGACCCCTTCGGTCTTGGAGCGGTCAATTTCAGACCTCCCACAGTAAGTAAAAAGTACGTGCCGTGCCAGGACTGTCACCGGTCCTTAAGGAAAAAAACACGTGACGGTCCTGGCATGTCATATGGTCCTTAAAGGGATAGTATTGTCACATTTTAATAAAATTGAATATTATAGCTATTAAAAAACTAAACTAAACGATCCCAGTCCCCCCTCCCCTTTCCTTGACGTCAGCGCTCTATCTGACTGCAGGGGAATCCGGTCCCGGGACTGTCGGAGGCTCTTCAGCAGAGCGGAGATCGAGAGACATAAAAAGAGTTACTTCAATGGAATGGTCTACAAAGTGTGCTTGCAAGCCAATCACACTTTGTAGAATGTTCCAGTGAAGTAACTCTTTTTATGTCTCTCGATCTCGGCTCTGCTGAAGAGCATCTGCCAGTCCCGAGACCGGATTCCCCTGCAGTCAGCTAGAGCGCTGACGTCAAGGAAAGGGGGGGAGGGGAACTTTAGCTGCAATTATAAAGGACTGGGATCGTTTAGTTTAGTTTTTTAATAGCTACAAGGTTTCATTTTTTTAAAATGTGACAATACTGTCCCTTTAAAGCAAAAACCGTGTGACAGTCCTGGCATGTCATATGATCCTTAAAGTGTTAATGAGTTAATCAAAGTACCAAGACAACATTTATTTTAACCCTTGATTTTTTTTAACCTTTATACTTAACCTGCCTTTTAAGATATAGTAATGGTTGAGCTAAATTACATTTAAATGTATTATTTGACATTTAAGATGGTGATAGATCACAGTCATGCTCTTAAAGACACAGAAGCTGATGTACTAAGACAGACCAAAATCACTTTGGAGCATACCACCTGTGTCATGTGGGACGAATAACAATTCTCCTTGATGTTAACTGAACATTTAACCCCCATGAATGCTAGAATGGTCTTCAAAAGGTCGACTTTCATTGCATTAACTCTGAGTGCCAGAGGTGTATGCGAAGCAATGGATTATTATTATTATGGTTATTAAAGACCTCTCTGTAAATCATGGATTATTCATTTGTCCACTTTGGTACAATTGGTTTGATTTAGAATTACTTCTTCTTGAATCAGTCAGTGACTCCAGGTATTTATGTTGTATCATCCTTCTAATCTCACATTTACTTGACATTAGCCCTTCTCCTGAATGACAATCATTCTTTATTTGTTAATAATAATAATATATATATATATATATATATATATATATATATATATGTGTGTGTGTATATATGTAAAATAATAAACAAATAAGTATCTTGTAATACCTGTTTTATTGGACTAACAGAATTTTGGATGGACAAGCTTTTGGGAGAATCTTCCTTTCTCAAGTCTAAAGCATTTCTGAGTAAATGTACACAGAATTCACAGTGATACATACAATTCAAAGTTTAGCTGTGTTTTGGGTTAAGAAAACATAACTTCAGATAAGACAAGAGAATCTACACTCTTCTTGCAGAGGGTCGTAAATACCTTTTGTAAGGATTGTAGGGGGGAGAGAGAGAAAAAAAAATGCGGGAGATGATAATGGAGTGGGGAGAATTAAAAAAGTTTGCACATGTTAAGAGTGCTCGAATTACCATCCAACAATCCAGCATGTGCATGCAGGCCTATATACAATATGCGCCCATACGACCCTCTGCAAGAAGAGTGTAGATTTTCTTGTCTTATCTGCAGTCACGTTTTCTTAACCCAAAACACAGCTAAACTTTGAATTGTATGTATCACTGTGAATTCTGTGTCCTTTTACTCAGAAATGCTTTAGACTTGAGAAAGGGAGGTTCTCCCGAAAGCTTGTCAATCCATAATTATGTTAGTCCAATAAAAAAGATATTACAAGATACTTATTTTGTTTGTTATTTTACATCTGCATCACTGGACTAATACGGCTACAATCTCCACTCTCTCTATATATATTTATTTCTATTGGTGTGTTTCTGTGTTGTAATTGCTGCTGTAGACCCTTTCTATACAGTTGGCCTTTGAACATCTTATATAACAATTCACTAGGATGTCTGTCAGAAGCCGTCATGCATAGTAGAGACTGCGCGCGTTCGGCAGTCTCAACTGCGCATGATTGCATCGCGAGTGAGGTGACGCAAGACTGCATCACGTGGAGCAGTGCGGTAGCAGCTGCTTAACCCTTTGATTGCCAGAGGGGTATCCTAAACATTGCAAAGCAATACGTTGCTTACTCTTCTGGCACATAAAGGGTTCCGGACCTTGGCCTGTGTACACGGGCTTTTACCCTAGTTCCTTTTATATTGTACCTGGCTTCATGACATCAGTGATAAAGGACCATCTGTCTCTGATTTTCAGCTATTACATACATTGCAGAGTATTCACCACCTGCAGCTCACATGATACATCTTTTTTCCTGTTCCTTGTCCCAGTGGGCCGCTGCACCTGCCGAACCGGTGTCACTGTGGGACTCTAAGGTTGCAGGAGTCAAATTGCTGACACTGGTTAATGAATCTCAGAACAAGGCCAACATTTCTGAACTGATTTTACTTATTTTACTAAAAAAAGGTACGCCGTTCTGGGTCACACTATCTGCATGATAGGAAATATACAGAAATGTCCAAAATTCCTGCTGATTTAAATAGGGGTTTTAACCCTCCCAAACACAAGCATCTATTTTTAAATATATTTATGCCCCTGACTGTGAGATCCTTGGATCCTTGTTTCTAGACAGCTTTCTGTCAGGAATTCTAAAAGTAAGAATAGTGATGCAATGTAACAATATCTGTACACCAGAAAATAACGTCTCATATTATTTTCAGCATACAGATCTGTATGATAGCATTACATTGTATCAATATGCCCTGCTTTCACAGTTCCTAACAGAAATCTCTCTGAAATCAGATATCTAGGGAGCTTACTGTCAGGTTCATAAAAATGTAAAATAATAAGTAGAGATAATAAAAACAATTACTACAACATTTTAGGCTATTTGGTTTTGCATATTAAACACTTGTAGAATGTATAAATTCTTGAAGGTGGGTTATCATCACTTTAAGGCTTATTGGTTAAAAAGACATTACTAAGGTATTTTTGTCTTTTCATATATATATATATATATATATATATATATATATATCCTATAACATAAAGTTGTAGAATGTGTCACTTATTGCGAGCGTAACCGCACATGCGCAGTAGAGAGTCTCTACTGTGCATGTGTGGTTTAGCACGCAGTGAGCTTCACTGTGAGCCGTCTGGAGCTCACCGTTAAGGAGCAGCGCGTTCGGCAAGTTTCTACTGCGCATGACTACAGTAATGCGCAGTAGAAACTCGCCGAATGCGCTGCCCCACTCCGGACGGCTCACGTCCTGTCTCTGCTCCCGACTCCGGGGCAGCAGCTGGGGCCGCTGGGTGCACTTTAGCTGGTGTATACGAGCTTTCATACTAGTATATATATATCTATAAAACAAAAAAGTTGAAACAACTCTCAGTACTCACAGCAAAATGTAGTGAATACGTGATTTAATCAGAACTCAATGATCTAACATGCATCTAAATCACTTATTCAATATATGTTGCTGTGAGTGCTGGTTGTTTCAACTTTTTTGTTGTACACATGGATCCTGTTCCTTTCAACTACAGCACCCAGACAGACTGATTTAAGTGAGAGTGCTTCCTGTTACTATTATATATATATCCTATATAATAATTCGCTAAATTGTGTGTAATGCCGCGACATGCGCAGTAGACACTGCAGAGCTTGCTGCAGTCATGCGCAGTAGAGACTGCCCGCGCCGCGGCTGATACAAAGCTGGGTGCTCCGAAGGAGCGTCCAGTTCTGTATCAGTCATGGCGCGGGCAGTCTCTACTGCGCATGACTGCCCCACGACCGGGTGGCAGTGGCACTGTGGCTCGTGTAACGGGCTCTTCAACTAGTATATATATATATGTATGTGTGTGTGTTATAGAAGGGGCTGCAGCACACACAGGATTTTCTAAAGAGTTAATTTATTATTCAAATGGTCAACGTTTTGGCCGGACTAAGCTGGCCTTCCTTAGGACAAGCAACAAGTGCAACATACCTCCCTCATATATCCTTACACGTGTCGGACGCTGGGCGAGCCCGTCGCATGTCACTCTGACATCACACTGGAAGGTGGAGCATCAGAAAGTCCTTTAAAGTCTTGTGAAAACAACAACATACAGTGACTTAATGTCTTAAGAGTCCCGAGTGAGCAAAACAGCGGAAATTTCCACTACCTCTGTCGACTGCTCCATTTAAACTTTATCAGTTTATAAGTCAATGTTAAAGCCCTTAAAGGGATAGTAATACCTAAAATGTAAAAAAAAATATGTTGTAGGGTTTACCCCCCTGAGTAAAACAAGAGAACTCCCACTGCTGAAAGATGTTTCATTCAAAAGTTATTAATTTTCAAATTTGAATTTTTTAGGTGCAATATCACAGTGGCCTGAAATTGTACAGTGGCACTGTTGCTACACCATCCTATGGAGATTTATGGTCCTGAGACCAGAGCTGTCCATAGGATCGTGTAGCAACAGCGCCACTGTACAATTTCAGGCCACTGTGATATTGCACCTAAAAAATTCAACTTTGAAAACTAATAACTTTTGAATGAAACATCTTTCAGCAGTGGGAGTACCCTTGTTTTACTCAGGGGGATAAACCCTACAACATATTTTTTTTTACATTTTAGGTATTACTATCCCTTTAAGTTTCATGAAAATAAAGAGTTTTACATTCATTAGCGCGGTCAGAGTGCATTGTTTTTGAAAACAAGCGCTTTAGAAAGTCCTGTGTGTTCTGCAGACCCTTCTTTAACTTATACTATTAGCCTTGCTTTAGCACCCAGACACTATAGTATCCCTTTCAGTGTGTAGTGCTTCCATCCATGGACTATATATATAGTGCTGAAACATGTCCTTGAGGCCCCCAACATTGCATGCTTTCAGGATATCCTCAGTAGAACAAAGGTGAATGAGTCAGTGGACCTGGAGGATCAATCAGAGGGACTGAACATCTCATTGATCCAACTGTGATATTGTGAGGAGGACAATAAAGCTTGTACTGCTGGGGCACTTAAGGGCATGTTTGAACACTTATGTACTATAACAATGTAGTCAAAAGTTTTAGAAGTCAGGCAGAACTGCTGGACAACTCTCCACCTTTCTCATACTCCATCCCTTCATCTCTCCCTTCTCCTCTGTTCTGTCTCTCCTATTCTTCTCTCTCTCTCCCCCACTCCATCTCCCATTCTCAATCTCCCATTTTCCCATGGTTCCACCATGTCTCTTTCCTGCACTCTCCATCAATACCGTCTCTTTATATCTTCTGCACTCTCCATCAATACCATCTCTTTATATCTCCTGCACTCTCCATCAATACCATCTCTTTATATCTCCTGCACTTTCCAGCTACTATGCTCTCCTTGTCCCTCACTTACCTTCCAACTGTCCATAGAAAATCTATTCCAATTCAATTCAGAAGAATCCTGATATCTAGTAATTTAAGTTATTACAACTCAGACTTATTTAAATAGTTTTACAATCTGTTCACAGCAGTACTAACTGGTGCCAAGAGGCAATTTTTTTATTATTCCGTGTGTGTTAACATGCCACATAGATGATACCAAGCCCAGGAGACTGGCAGAAGTGATGTGATGACACAGACAGGATGCATAGTCCAAGTCAGCTTTATTAGCAATCAGTTCAATGTGTCATTGGCCACTTAATAAAGTAGCATATAATCACTAGAAAAAACATACATGTTCCAAGTCCGTCCATATTTTGACAGGCATGCAAAGAGTTAAACAAAAACCAAAGTCTTTTCCCACCCTGGGTAAACATTGAATCTTTCAAGCCTCTTTCACTTCCCTACATGTTTCGGTTCCCCCATGTAACTTCACTCATGTCTTTACTGCTATCCAAAGCCAATCTGGACTCACCAGAGAAGTTTTACTTACAGATGTGCCACATTAATGCCAGACAATATTACAGAATTGTTCCCACTTGGGTGGGTCATTCATTGGAGGTTGACATGAGCATTGCAACCTCCAAGTCCATTGGCATGAAACAAAAACAAGATTGAAGTGAAAAAGGTTGAACTTGAAAGATCCATGTCTTTTTTAGACACATTATCTAGGTTACAATGGTACGATTATGTCTGCTGGCAGCTCCATAGACCACTATCCAGACATTCCTTACCACAGCTTAACTGTGTTCCTGAAGGAAAGCAATTATGATTCAACATGCTGTGCACTGAGGCAATAGTCACCCATTTGAAAGTCACCATAGCTCAGCATAAGAACGTTCATAATGGGTGCCAGATGTGGTGCAGCATTGCTATATAGGTGTTACTGAAAGTGTGAGAACACGTTCTCTGTAGTCTCTGGGCTAGTCTAGTGGCCACTTCAAGTTTGTCTTGGAGATAAAAACTCATTATTATAGCTCTTCTATCTCTTGAAGAATTAACAGTTCAAACATCTGCATATTTCCATTATTGGAATCCCACCTTTCTAGGCTGTCAGGACTGCAATGTTCCTTTGGCCAAACCTTTCTAGCTGTGGTTTTTGTGAATGCACTTGTGTCCTATTGTACTATTCATTTGTACAGATGGGCACTTTATTGGCACATTAAAACCTGCTAGACTCCTTGCTAGCTCTTTAATATCTGTTGAGCTTCCTGCTGGCAGTTTGACCACTTCTGCAGTCCTGAATAATTGTCCCTTGATCACCTCTGTGCTCCTGTATGATTGTTCCTTGACCTCTGCTGTGCTCCTTCATTATTGTCCCTTGACCACTGTTGTGCTCCTTCATGATTGTCCCTTGACCACTGTTGTGTTCCTGTATGATTGTTCCTTGACCACTGCTGTGCTTCTGTATGATGGTTCCTTGACCACTGCTATGCTCCTGCATGATTGTTCTTTGACCTCTACTGTGCTTCTGCATGATTGTTTCTTGACCTCTGTTGTTACTCCTGTATGACTGTTGTTTGACCTCTGCTGTGCTCCTGCACGAGTGTTTCTTGATCTCTGCTGTGCTCCTGCATGATTGTTCCTTGACCACTGCTGTTCTCCTGCTAGCAACTCAGCCTATGTTGGTCTCCTCACTGGCACTGCAGGGCTGTTGACAGTGCTCCAGTCTGGCAGCTTTAGCTCTGCTGAGACCTTTAGTGGGAAGTCTTCTCTGAACAGGAACTATTCATGCAGATTTCCTCTAGCAAACTGACATCTGCAGTAAGGCCTAAGTTAAACCTTTGAATACTATATGGGCATGCAATGCATTGCAAAGCAATTCATTGCATTCCCCTGTGGCAGTCAAAGTGTTAAATGTTTTCCTTTCTGCTCACCTGCTCATTAGAGTTAACTGTCTACATGTTCAGTAGATGCAGCTCTCAGTGAGAGACATGTGGCTGAGTAACACATTTCTTCTCTACATTGCAACTAGGTGAATCTTAGTGAGCTATTAACCCCTGCTATTCCTCAAACACTCTATGCAAGTTCTTGGATTGTAGACTTTGACTCTCCACCGTAAGTGGTTGGAAGAGTGCCAGCATGTGGCTAGAAGAGAAAATTGCAGTTTAACTGTAACTATTGAGCTGTAATATATTTTGTCCGGAAGCGGGAGTACACTTGTTTTACTCAGAAGGAAACACCAGAGTACCAGAAGGGTTTCAACAATGAACTGGGTACCTCTGTGGCATTCCAAGGTTATTACCAGAAGATTCACCCTTCTGATGCTGTCGTATCAAAAAATAAATAGATTGTCATAGAGGAGACATTGAGATTAAAGCGGAACTTTCAGATAATAGCCAGTCGCCATGCATTCATTAAATGTATGACGACTAGCTTGAAAATAAGTGTCTTACCTTAAAAAAATACATGCATACCTCCCAACATTTCAAATTGCCAAAGAGGGACACTTGTGTTTTAGGGGGTGTTGCTGGGGGCGTGGCTGGTGGGTGGGATGTTACCGAGATTTTTTAGGCTATTTCATGAACTACTGATACCTCCTTGTGTAACCAAATAAATAAGTGTATTTTATTTACACTGAATAATTTATAAACACATATACTAACATTTAAACAAACAATAATGTGAATTTTATTGCTGTAGAGCAATGTGATACACACCATGCAATCCGATCTCCTAAAAAGAGGGACATCAGGGTGGGAAAGAGGGACAGAGGGATTTGGATCCAAAAGAGGGACACTTGGGAGGTATGTACATGTGTCTAAAGGAATCCGTCCCGTTTTGGGACTGACGGGCAGGTTAGTGCGGTCTGTGAGCCTGCACTGTCAGTTCCTTCTGGTGACCATACGGTGCAAAGCAATCTATTCTATGGAGACCGGGACTGATGGCGCAGGGGCACAGACAAGATGTCTTCGCTCTAGCCTCAGTTCCGGTCTCCAAACAGGACGGATTCCTTTAGATACACGTATTTGATTAAGGTAAGACATCTATTTTCAAACTAGTCGCCATGCATTTAATGAATGCATGGCGACTTGCTATTATCTGAAAGTTACGCTTTAAGAACTGAAATAAACAACAGATGGTAAGAATTGTGATGCTTTGTGCAAACTGACACGTGTTATGGGGATTTCTTTCTTCAGTTACAAACCACAAAGCGGCTGTGGACAGATAAAGGAGTCAGTGTGGCTAGTTTCGTCTCTTATAGAGAATAGTCAGGCAGATGGCAGTAGGTGACAATACCAATGTAACAAACAGCTGTTTTCTTTCTATGCTGAACAATTCTAAATGCACATAAAAAACTGGACTAAGCCAACGACACCACAGAATACTAATAAACAACGCCAAAATTATCATCGATTTAAATTGGGGTTTTAACCCTCTGAATACTGGAGTGATCATCAATGCATTGCAAAGTATAATCCAGAAAATTAGAATTACATAATCCGTCCTGACTCCAAGAAAAGTGTTAGTCTACTCATACAGTATAACCCTATATTTCCCCTTCTGCTAGAAATGTATATAATTTTCTCTTAAATGAATCCATTGTATCTGCCATTACCACATCTTTGGCCAAAGAATTCCACAATTTAACAGACCTTACTGTAAAGAACCCCTTACAGTGCTAAAGTTTCAACTTCCTCTTATCTAACACGGTGACCCCTAGTTATTTGATTAGTCCTTGAAATGAAAAGCTCAGTAGAGAGAGACCCTTGTATTAACCTCCCATATACTACTGCGTAACAAGATGCCCTCTTAGGCACAATTTTTAAAGAGTAAATTAACCAAGTGTTCCTAGATGTTCTTCATACTTCAGTACCTCCATTCCCTTAACCCTTTGAGTGCCAGAGTGGTATGCAAGACATTTGCAAAGCAATGCAATGAGTACCACTCTGGCACTCAAAGGGTTAATTAATGTTATTGCTTGCCTCTGAGCTCTCTCTACTTCTAAGATATTCTTTTTTAAGAACTGGTACCCAAAACTGCACTGGATGTTCCAGGAGATATACTACCATTTACTATTTATTATTCTTTATTTATATAGCGCCAACTAATTCCGCAGCGCTGTACAATTGGGAATAGACATACAGAGGTATTAAATAGTACAATCAGATGTGGAGAACAGGAGGATCAGAGGGCCCTGCTCGTGAGAGCTTACCATCCATTTCTTCCGTGGCAAAATGACACTCTTACTTTAATACCTTTTTATGCAGGACACTATTTTGTTTGCTTTTGCAAATTCTATTTGAGACTGATCACTGTTGCCAAGTTTGCGGTTTACAAGTACTCACGGATCTTTCTTTAGCAATGAATCTTCTAGAATGTTCCCATTAATTCCATAATTAACATTCTTATTTGTTTGTCCCAAATGCATAGCTTTACATTTTTATACATTAAAGGGATAGTAGTTTCACAAAAAAGCAGCTCTGATTAATCTTCATAGTATTTGGGTCGTGGAGATCGTTATTTTAATACTGTCAGAGTTGTAGTTCAATTATCCCTCTCCTGCCACTGATCTCCTCAGACCAGCAAGACCTGAAAAAAATAGTCAAGAGGGCTGGGTTTTCCTTATGATCACAGTAAGAAGATTGTCCCTTGCTGCAACCTGTCTGGTCAAGAGACCAGATTCCACATCTGAGGTGAGCAGTGTTACACTAGGTAAAAGGGGTGGGAGGGGGATACTTTTTCATTCAATTACTCTGGAACTACAACTCTGATAGTATTGAAATAACACTCTCCATGGCATGCCTTTAGATCTTCAGCCTCACTGTGATCAACTACAAAACAGCAACTAATATGGTGACAGCTGGCTGTGATAACTGTTCATCTTAATTGCAATTTGCTAATTGTAATGCTATATAGACTAATGCATAGCTATTTTAGCAGTTGATGAGTTAAAACAACCCATTAATATTCTATAAATTTTATGTGATGGAACTGGATACACGTGTTATGTCCCATACCATGCAGTGTTTTTAAAAAATCATATATCAATAATTAGGTATCTGTGTAATAAGCTTGAAGTCATCATCACAGTAAAAATAGACAGTCATTTTTTGGTGTGTGATAAAACAATGCATATTAATCATTTTATTATCATAATGAAACAGTAGGGATGTAGGAATTAGTCTAAAACCAATGAGACTGAACAGTTTGTGGATTAAACCCTTGTAAGTATCTCAGTGCATTAGAGATCTCTGTAGAGCAGATATGTTGAAGCTTGGTGCTCAAGAGCCACAAACAGGCCAGGATTTAAGGACATCCCTAAGCAAGCAGATGTGTTAATTCTGAATGACCCACCTGGACTCAAGGAAGACAAAAAGTAAAGAAACAATATTTTTCCTTCTGATTCCACTGCATGCTGGCCTAGAACCTCCCTGTGCCACTCGTCTCACTGCTGAGCAAGCCGTGCAATGTCTCAAGGGGACTTTCTATGGAAAATATAGCAGGATTGGGACCCTCCAACCATGTGGTTGCAAGGTCTGTTATACTATTGGTCTACTGAAACTAATACCGTAAAATCTCGGGTATAATACGCACATTTTTACCCCATTTCACCTTATGTGAAGTGGGGGGTGCGTATTATACACGAGTAAAAAAAAAATTAAAGTAAAATATGTCCAGCAACCTCTCTGGAGGCAGCGGGCGGCATCCCTGCGCTCACCGCTCGCTTCCTCTGTGCAGAAATACTGTGTAAAAAAAATGAAATGCCCACCTTGATAACCAGGATTCCCCCTCTGTACTTCTAAGCAGCCGTCAAGCAGAGACAGCGGGCGGCATTCTTGCACTAGCTACTACCATAGGTCCTGACAGGGCTGCTCAGAGGAGTTCGGGGAGAGGAAGAAGCGGGCGGCTAGTGCAAGAATGCCACCCGCTGTCTCTGCTTGACGGCTGCTTAGAAGTACAGAGGGGGAATCCTGGTTATCAAGGTGGGCATTTCATTTTTTTACACAGTATTTCTGCACAGAGGAAGCGGGCGGTGAGCGCAGGGATGCCGCCCGCTGCCTCCAGATGGGGGTGCGTATTATACATAGGAACTACACTTTTACCCAAAATCTTGGGTATAATTTGCACCTGCGTATTATACACAGGTGCATATTATACCTGAGATTTTACGGTACCTCCGTATGTTTAGGAGGTGTGTATGAGCGTTATCAGTGATAGGATCATTAACTCAGCCTCGTATCCCTAGACCAATGAGGTAGTAATGTAAAGTATTTAAAATCAATGTGTTTACCTGCTCCTTCCTTTATAGGTCTTAATTTTATCTTTGAAAAAGGTGTTCATTTTATCTTTGAAAAAATGGCGTTTAGCGATACGAAACGCGTTGATAAGTACCATTGGGTCTTACTGTTTTTATACAATATATATTCATATATATATTTTTTACTTTTATGTTATATATTTTTACTTAATATTAAAATGTATTTTTGATATCGTTGGAGCCGTGCTGATTTTTTTGGGTAACAGAATTTCCCTATTGCAGACGGGTAATTCTCCTAATGCGTCAGTTGTGCTGGAACTGAACACCAGAATTGTGAGTACTATTTATATCAATATTAGAAGAGATATTTCTTGTAAGACGGTATTACACTATTGGTCGCCTTTCCCTCTTGTTTGTCTGTTTTTACTTCTGCTGCCGGACTACAACATCCATCATCCAGCAGCTGGAGGGCTTCACATTGTCCACCTGTGCTTTATATGTTATACATGGAGGGAGTTAACGGCACTGTATGTGCAGATATGTTATTACCATCAGGACACGGAAAGAATGTAAGGGTATGGAAGTGTAAGTATGGGGCATGTATGGACAGTGTATTGTTGGTATGTGATAACCATTCAGACTCCGAAACAAGGCAGGGGTATAGAAAGTGTATTTATGGGCCTGTGAAAAATTTGGGGCACTGAAACAAGGAAAGAGTTTGGACAGTATATGTGTGAGTCAGTGGTAAAAGGTGGGACATTAAAATAAGGCAGAGATATGGGCAGTGTATATGTGGGTTCAGCGACTACCTAAGAGGCAGGAGTATGGACAGTATATGTATGGGTATGTGAATAACCGTGAGTCATTGAAACAAGTTTTAGATTATATGGTAATGTGATATGGGTACTAGTGGCACCATAAGAAAGTGTCCAGGTATTGAGGTGGTGACAGGAGAAAGAAACATACTGATGAAACAGATGACAGCTGCTTCTCCTGTAAATTGCTTTGGAGGATAAAGGAGAATCTCTTACACAATAAGCAGCAGTGGACATGTTGGTTATGTTTCCTGCTGTTACTTAGCCAGCAATATACTTCCCTTTGAAATCATTGCTTACTTAAGGCCTCTGAAGGTTGAACATTGACACCTGTGCTCTGGACTCCAAGAAATTAAGATCAATATTCTATCAGTAGTTAGTTTATAGACCTAAAGGGATATTAGCATATGATGTAATTGGGACATGGAAATATTGAATCTGATGACAGATAAAAATCAGTGGTCCATCAATTCTGCCCATCTACCTATTCTTAGATCAGCTAATAGTCCATAATGTGCTGATCTATTTTATTTATTATAGGTGTTTAGCGATAAGGCTAAGGCTGACTGCGTGTAACACAGACTACATGAAAGAAGCACACAGACAATTTTCTCACTCGTCATTACTTAATCTAAAAGAGGATCTCATACAAAATGACATGTTCTAACTGAAATGTATTATCAAAGATTCCCCACCATACATACAAACATGCAGGATTTGACACCAAAGACCTCAAGAATAGGTTCTGTTTGTATGATAACTAAACTGTATAAACAAGAGAACCCAGGAAAACCTGTCATCTCTGTGGTGGGGATTTTCACTGAAAATATCTCTAATTTGATAGATAACACTCTAAAACCCTTGGTAAAAACACAGCCAGGTAAATCCAAGACACCATAAACCAAAGAAACAGCTGGTTGCCTTAGATCCAGTACCAGAGGTTTATATCTTAGCTAGGACAGACGTAGAAGCCTTATATACACAAATCCTTCATCCATATGGCCTAGCAGCAGGCCTCAATTTTTTAGATTAGCAAGTTCTATCCAGATATACTATTCTACAACTTACAAAATTCACACTTGCACACCATCACTTCTCCTTTGGGAATCCACTAATATACCAACTTGTTCATGGCAAAACTTTAATAAGATTTCTTTCCACCTGTAGTACCAAACCACTGACTTACTTTCACTACATTCAGGGCCGGTGCAAGGATTTTTGTATACACAGGCGAAGGTGCATTTTGATGCCCCCACCGGACACAATCCCCCCCGACCTTGCCACAATCCCCTGCCCCCGCCCACATATTCACCGCCACACTCTCCCCACCTCCACATGCTCCCATCACCTCTACATTGCCCCTTCCACAATACTCCCTTCATCTCCACAATGCCCCTTCCACAATGCTCCCTTCATCTTCACAATGCCCCTTCCACAATGCCCCTTCATCTCCACAATGCCCCTCCACATTGCCCCCTCATCTCCAAAATGCCCCTTCCACATTGCCCCCTCATCTCCACAATGCCCCTTCCACAATGCCCCTCATCTCCACATTGCCCCTTCATCTCCACAATGCCCCTTCATCCCCCTTCCACAAGGCCCCCTTATCTCCACAATGCCCCTTCATCTCCATATTGCCCCTTCCACAATGCTCCCTTCATCTCCACAATGCCCCCTTATCTCCACAATGCCCCCTTCATCCCCTACCTTAAGTCCCTGGTAGTCTAGCGGCGTGCCATAACTTAGAGCTCTGTGCCTCCTTCGGCACAGAGCTGAAGCTCCCACGAGCTGCACTCAGTAATGCAGAGCGCTGGGAGATGATGTCATCTCCCAGCTCTCTGTATTACTACAGAGCCTGGGTCTCTCTACTGCGTGTCACATAGACGCCGCGAGGGAGAGCTTGGTAGTGTAAATCAGTGCTCCCTCATGGCAGATATATATATTTAAAAAAAAATCCCAGCTTCCTCCTTTTCACCACCCCTCCGTTGTGGAGCCCTAAGGCAGCAGCCTGTCCTGCTTTAATGGTAGCTCCGGCCCTGAGTACATTGATGACATCCCGCTAATCTCAACTGCCTGTTTACAGGGTCTAACCCAATTCCATGGTCAAGTTTTCTGAACTATCATGTTGAAAACATCAATTTTCTTGGTATCAAAATGTATATCAAGGACAGACATTCCTGTATTACAAATCTATAGACTGACCATTATACATCAGACACAGTCCAGTTTTCACACCAAACATGCCAAGTACTTCACCAAATACAACCAACCTATATGATACTACCATATACTTTCAGAATTAACATACAGAAAAGAATCAGAATCTCCATTCATTAAGAAATCGAAGATCAGGGTTATTACAACCCAAATATAACAGACAATTAAATACACAGATCCAATAAAATATCGAGAGATACTGGCAATATAGACCATGAATGAAAAAAAAGAATACTGCTTGTTGTCACAAACAATCACCAACTGCAAGAAAAACAGAAAATGACTTACAACTAACCCACCAAAAGATAACAGTTTAAAAGCTTTTTTTTTTCAGAACAACCCATAACTCATACAGACAGCTCCCAAATTTAAAGAAAATTATTGTGTCACAACCCACAAAAATTGGCATATTTCCCTATGGAGTAAAAATCTGTGAGACCTGTCTACACATCCTATACATGGAAAATATAGTAGGGGGAATGCAGGTGGGGGATGTACAGGGCTGGATTTACATCTCAGGAGCCTGTAGGCACAGAAATTTGAAGCGCCCCCCCCCCCCGTGGGCCAACTGCACTGGACACCTCCACAATGCTCCTAATCTCCACGTTGCCCCCCACCATGTCCATGTTGACCTCACATTGTCTGCTTCCTACCTCCCTCTGCTGTCCGTTTCCTACCACCCTGGTAGGAGATCTGTCATCTGTGCCTCCTTTAGCACAGTCTTGTAGCTGATGGAGCTCCTGCTTGGTCTCCTATTCAGGAATGCAGAGTGCTGGGAGATGATGTCATCTCCCGGCGCTCTGCATTCCTAGTGGCGACGAGGGAGCTCAGCACGTACAGGACTGTGCCAAAGGAGGCACAGAACTGTCCAGCCGGGGAGGTAGGAAATAGACAACGGGGGACAGAAACGGGGGCCAGCGAGGTGGCTACATTTTAAAAAAAAAAATCTAAAAATCTCAATGGCAGGTGCCCCTCGGTGGCATGCGCCTGTAGGCAGGTGCCTACTTTGCCTAATGGCAAATCCGGCCCTGGGGATGTACAACAGCTCTCAGATGTTATAAAGTTGTAGTGATTTCCAGTGTAACCAGTAGTTAATAGTTCAGGACAATATATCAGAATTATATACACATTGTATACAGAGCTCAGCCAATATTTTTAAAACTTACAATTGAGCAAATTGTTGAAAAAAACAAACAAAAACAGGTGTTAAATTCAGTTTTTATTACTAATATATGGTGAATCCCTTTATATCGTTCCTGCCATCCTTCTAAAAAACTAGTCCCCCTTAGGCACCCAGTACCCACCCTTGCCTCAGACACTATGGAAGTGCATAAAAATGAGAAAGAAAACGCTTTCTGAATAAGAATAATAGAGCGGTGACTGTAGAACCAGCAGTACCTGAAATATGGATAATAAGTAGTGTTGAGCGAGCGTGCTCGGCCGATGCTCGGATCGGCTCGAGCATCGCTCTGCTCGGCACATGGCGGTACAAATCGAGTACCGCCATGTGCTCGCCCGCCATGTTCGGGTGGCGGGGATCTGTGCCGGAAGAGGCACAGATCTGAAGACGCTCCGCTGGACCACCAGGGACTGGAGGTACGGGGGCATTGCGGAGATGAAGGGGGCATTGCGGAGATGAAGGGGGACATTGTGGAAGAGGGGCATAGCGGAGATGAAGGGGGACATTGTGGAAGAGGGGCATAGCGGAGATGAAGGGGGACATTGCGGAGATGAAGGGGGCATTCGGAGATGAAGGGGGCATAGCGGAGATGAAGGGGGGCATTGACCAGGCACTCTCCCCTCATCAGAGCAGGGGGTGCCTGGTGTAATGCTCGTGTCGCCCCATTCATTTCAATGGGGCTCGGGTGCTCGGCCGAGCACTCGAGCCTCAGGGGGTGCTCGGTCAGAGCACCCGAGCACCCGAGCATCGGGGTGCTCGCTCATCACTAGTAATAAGTAGCTCAAATGCAGAGGAACCATAAAGGGCTAAACTTGGAAGATATAGGGAGCACATATGCAAAGTAGACCTGAGAAGTATACATAAGTAAACATTAAATTAACCCATGGAAAGAAAAATGGGTTAGGAAAGACAAGAGCCCAGTTAGAATAGGAATTGACTTATTGTTTCATAATAAAAGCAGCTCCAATTAATCATCATAGTATTTGGACCATGGAGAGTGTTATTTCAATACTGTCAGAGGTGTTGTTCAAGAGTAATTGAATGATAAAGTATCCCCCCTCCAGCCCCTTTTAGCTAATGTAACACTGCTCAGCTCAGAGCAGCAAGACGATTCTTCAGCGACCATAAGGACAAACTTGAAAAACCTGTCAAGGGGGCATTGTTTTCCTTATGATCACAGTAAGAAGATTGTCCCTTGCTGTGATCTGTCCGGTCAAGAGACCAGATTCCACATCTGAGGGGAGGCAGCTTACACTAGGTAAAAGGGGCGGGAGGGGGATACTTTACCATTCAATTACTGATGAACTACAGTATTGAAATAACACTCTCCACGGTCCAAATACTATTAAGATTAATTTGAGCTGCTGTTTTTGTGAAACATTGCTATCTCTTTAATGATTCCCTGTGGTGGGACTGAATCAAGAAGTATTACTTTGAAAATAATGCTATTACAACAATATTAAAATAAAATAAAAATCAAGACATTAACAAGAAGAGAAACCACATATTGGAAAATGGGTTTAAAAATGTCCAACTATATTATGGGGTACAAAATTTCTAATTAAATGATGCTCTAAGTGAGTAAATTAGGGGAAATCTAAAGGGAGGAAAAAATATAGAGATTTATTCCCTTAAGTGTCAGAGTACCAGAAATCCACAGGGTGCCCCATGTGACCCCCTGATTGTCTTATGGGGAAAACAGTAACTGTATTTGAAACTATAATCTTACGTATCAATGTCCACTAGTCAAAAATCTAGTGACCAAGCTTGTGAAAGGAATCATACAAATCTGAGAATCATAAAAAAGAGCACCTAAGCAGTGGAAAACCACTTAAACGGATAGTAATACTTCATTTTATCTTTATTTTGTGGGCATTAAAAAAACATGAAGAATGATATAAGTCCTATCTCTCAAACCTTTATGGTTTGAGAGATATTCACAAGCATAGTTTCCCCTCCCGTCCCTTTTACCTAGTGTAAGACATCTCTTCTCAGATGTGGAATCCAGTCCATAGACCAGACAGATAACAGCAGGGGACAATCTTCTTCCTATGAGAACAATGAAAGCCCTGCCCCCCTTGACAAGTTTTTTTAGGTCTTTCCCTTATCTTAATTGAAGATTGTCCCTCTCTGCAGTCTACCTGGACACCTCCCTTCTGATCTGGCTGAGCAGTGTTACATCAGTAAAAGGGGCGGGAGGGGGATACTTTGTCATTGAATTACTCTTGTACTACAGCTCTGACAGAATTGAAATAACACTCTCCATGGCCCAAATACTATGATGATTAATTAGAGCTGCTTTTATTATGAAACATTACTATCCCTTTAAGTGACTTATAAGTCAACACAGGGAACTCACACATTAGAAACTCTTTTTCAAGACATATAAAGAACTCTTGCCCCTTGGTAGCAGAATAAAAAGATGACACATGGTAGCCCGTATTGATATGAGTAACTGCCAAACACATGTCTATAACCATATGTCCATCTCCACATTTAATCACATTGGAGTCATCATTTCTACTTTAAAAATCCACTAAGTTTCACATTTAGTTAATATTCTAAAGCACTCTCCTCCTTTATCATGTAGCAGAATCCAAGATATAATTTTTATGTTAATGCTTATAGTTTATTGGTAGGATGTTTCAAATATTGTTTTGAAATCAGGATTTTGGTGGATTTCCTTAAAATGGTCACCCTACTTTCCCCTAATCTCTCTTTTAGCTGTCTTGATGTTCTACCCACATACTATTTATGACAATGACATTCCAATAAGTGTAGTACAAAGCCTATTTTACAATCCCAAATGAGCAGTAAACTTTTTTTTATGAAAAAATATATTTTGTAGGGATTTTCCTACTGAGTAAAATAAGGGTACTCCCACTACCCAGAGATTTTTATTTCCAGAGTTATTACAGTTTAAACCCATGTTTTTTTACATTAGCAGTGCCCTCTTGTGGTCAAAGTCTAATTAGATTTCCTGTTAGACTCTAATGGAGAGGAAAGTCAGAAAAGTCAGAGACATACAGTTCTCCATAGAATGTGATAGAAACTGCTGAGTCACTTCCTGTCAGTTAGAACTATCAGGAAGTAAACACAGTAAATTTACTTCCTGTCAGTTAGAAGAGCCAGGAAGTAAACACAGTAAATTCACTTCCTGATTATTTGAACTGTTATAAATTTTGAGTAAAACATCTGACAGCGATGGGAGTGACCTTGTTTTATACAGCAGGAAAAGCTCTATAAAATATGTGTTTTCATAAATAAGTTTACTGTTCTTTTAAATCTGTACTTTTCTCCAGAAGTGCTGCATTTGGAAGATATACTCTTATGTTCCATATGTTGAGAAGGTTATACATGTTGTATGACTACTTTTATGGTTTTAAATTATATCCTTTCCTTCTGCTCTGGTTTGAAACTGTCTCTTCTTGTATTTCTTCCTTTTTAATGTAGTTGGTGCCAGTTTACTTATGTAAAACATCAGATTTTCTGTAAATGATTTCTGGACTACTGAGTAAATGAGTCTTTAAAGTAATAATAATGTTTCACAATAAAAGCCGTTTCAATTAATCTTCGTAGTATTTGGGCCATGGAGAGATTTATTTCAACACTGTCACTGTAGTACAAGAGTAATTGAATGATAACGTATCCCCCTCCCACCCCTTTTACCTAGTGTAACACTGCTCACCTCAGAGCAGCAAGACTGTCTGGATGGATTGCAGAGAGGGACAATCTTCAGTGATCATAAGGAAAAACCTGAAAAACCTGTCAAGGGGGGCAGGGTTTTCCTTATGTTCACAGTAAGAAGATTGTCCCTTGCTGTCTGGTTAAGAGACCAGATTCCACATCTGAATGAGGGAGGTGGCTTACACTAGGTAAAAGGGGCGGAAGAGGGATACTTTATCATTCAATTACTCTTGAACTACAACTCTGACAGTATTGCAATAACACTCTCCATGGCCTAAACACTATGAAGATTAATTGGAGTTGCTGTTTTAAAAAAGGGCTTTTAAATTGTTGCTTGGGGATGATGGGAGTTTTACCCTCCAACAGCTGGTCACCTGATAACTGATCACCCCTGTTTTAGAGACTGTAATATATTTCCAGGAAAGCAAATGACTATGGACCCCCACTGAGAACAGGTAAATGCTGATATATATAATTATTGTAATTAGTATCAAAAATCACATTTGGGACATATTAGCGAAGACTTTGTCACAGCAGGAGATGACCTGTTTTTGTTGGTATAGACATCCAAACTACTGTGTGTGACAAGTACAATGTTCTGTATCTTGATGAAAATTATTCTAGTTGGATGACAAGAGAAATATCATCTAATATTGATGCTATGGAAAAGCAAGCATTTCACACAGTCATGATCAAAGTATGTATAAACCTACTCTTTGGAAAAATAAAACAGCATTTCCTCAGAGACTAATATTAGTTTTGGTTCAGCGAAATCTCATCTTACAATTTATATAATTAATCCACTCTTCTCAAAATTACAGTCTCCAGATTTAGAAATAGCATAACTCACAAAGCAATCCATATGCACTATTTGTATTCAGTGACTGTGGTGACTTGTAATGACAAGGTGTCCCCTGGAGTTCCTTGCACTGTTGACAGTAAAGGTTAGTCTCTCACCATTTCTTATGTGCTATGCCATTTTTGTTCCTGCTATGTGCACTATATTTCCTATAAATCAAAGACTACATATATAACCAGAGCGAGAGTCTGTATTCATCATTTCACATTGCACATAACTCAAAAGAAACTCAAGTTAGAGTTTAACCATGTCTATAAATCAGTCCAAGAACATTTCCCTATGCCTGTTCTTCAGTTTCTTTTAAAATATTCCTTTTGAACTCTTTGCTCTTTTTCCTCTTGCAAAACAACCACGGTTAAAAAATATTCATGGATTTAACAAGCATCAGTGGAATAAACATTATTTTATAAATGCGATGACTTTGTTTTGCCCTTGGTATGCTTTGGCTTTGAATTTTTTAGACTTTGGTGAATTGCTCACGGAAATGTATGTTTAGGAACACTAGACTGGGTATTTTAAAGAAGAATTACACCTCCTGATAATAACCCACCATTTAACTTGCTAAGGCCTGAAAATGATCCCAATAAATTATTCTGTTCTTTTGTTCAAGAGATCTTCATTCAGTCCTGTTCATAATGGTGGACATGCTAGTTACTATCAAGACAAAAGAATCACAAACTCTATCCACTGCACATGGTAATAGTAACCCTTTATGAATCAAAGATGTGTGGGTAATGCATTGCTTCACAATGCATCTATCTGACCCAATGAATACCTATCTAGCACAGAACACTATTGAAAATGATGACAGTTGGCTTCAATGCAGATATGATGTTGATACAGGGAACTATCTGACTGCCATTTGGAGTCCGGAAGGATTTTTTTTTACCCAGTTGCGGCTAAATTAGAAATGGCTTCAAGGTTTTTTTTTTTTGCCTCTGGATCAACAGGGGTACTTTTGTCATGGGCTGGACTTGATGGATGGATGTCTTTTTTCAGCCTCATCAACTATGTTACTATTTTACTATGTAAATAGGGTCATAAGCTCTGCTGGCCTGAGTGTGCAAAAATTATCAGTAACTATCATGTCTTTCTCCATTAAAGGGATAGTAATACCTGAAAATAAGTTTATTTTATATTGTAGCCCTTAAAAAACCATGAAAGATGATATAAGTCTTATCTCCCAAACCTTTATGGTTTGGGAGATATTCATATGTAAAATATAGTATAGTTCACTTTTCCTTGCTGTTTCAGCCAAGTCTGCCATCTAGTGGACAGATTTGGAATTCGGTCCACATAGCAACTGGCAGCTCTTTAGCAGTGCCGAGATCACCATCTTTGAAAAGAACTACTTCATTGGAACTGTGTACAAAGTGTGCCTGGCTTGAAAGCACACTTTGTAGACCATTCCAATTAAGAAATTCTTTTTAAAGATCATGATCTCAGCACTTCTGGAGAGGCACTGCTGGTCGGGCGACCGGATTCCAAATCTGAGGGGTGGAGCAATGACATCACTCCAGGGGAAACTTTACTTCTGAATATCTCCCAAACCATAACGGTTTGGGAGATAAGACTTATATCATTTTCATGGTTTTTTAAGGGCTACAATATAAAATAAACTTATTTTCAGGTATTACTATCCCTTTAAATGTTTTTAATTGTGCCAAATTTATGTTGGTGTGGTGTGATCTCCAACCAGCTAGATTTCTTGGTGCAGATTTTTGGGGCCCCTCAGTACTTTAGCTGGAGAAATATTGGAGTACATTCTTAACATATTCCTTGTCATCTTCTATATTGTGTGGTTGGCTGGCTTGGGTGTACACTGTGGAGAGATGCATCTATTTGATCTATGCGGGATGGATAGTGGGTTGCTGGAGTAGGCACACCATGCTTAGAGAGCAGGGCTTAAAATTTGAAGTCCTTTGCTACTAGCCAGACCTGAAAACTTACTAGCCACTGCAAGCCAAAACATACCAACCAGGGCTGAATTTCTACTCGCCAGGGCTAAATTTTCACTCGCCATTGGCTAGTGGCGAGTGGAAATTTTGAGCCCTGGTTACTAGATACCCCAAATACAATACATCAGTCCACCCTATAATGTAGAGTATTGAATCATCATGGGATGCTAATATTATCCTACCTCTGTATACATCCTTGGTTAGGCCTCATCTAGAATATGGAGTACAATTTTGGGCGCCTGTTCTAAAAAAATACATTACTGAACTGGAAAAGGTGCAGAGACGTGCAACAAAACTGATAAAGGGATTGGATTATCTGAGTTATAAAGAGAGACTAGCCAAACTGGGTTTGTTTACATTAGAGGAGAGACATCTAAGGGGTGATATGATTATAATTTACAAAGGTCAATACAAAGAACTATCCAATGAATTATTTATGGAAAGAGCTGAGCTAAGAAAAAGAGGTCATCCATTAAGACTAGAGGAAAGGTGCTTTTGACTAAAACAAAGGCAGGGATTCTTTACAGTAATGGCGGTAAGGCTTTAGAATTATTTGCCTTGGGATGTTGTGCTTGCAGATAATGCAACTGCATTCAAAAAAGCAATGGATGCCTATCTAGCACAGAACAATATTGATAATTATGACAGATGGCTTCAAAGCAAATAGGATATTGATCTGGGGAACTATTTGACTACCAATTGGAGTCAGGAAGGAATAATTCCCCCCCGCCACACTTGGGACTAGATTGGAAATGGCTCCAGAGGACTATTTTTTTGCCTTCCTCTGGATCAACAGGGATGTTTTTGGCATGGGCTGGACTTGATGGACGCGTGTCTTTTTTCAGCCTTATCTACTATATTACTATGTTTTAATGATACTTTTCCATTGTCCAACTTTGTGAGATTTTATCAATAAACTATATATTTTTATATTCTTTATCCTGTGTAGGCGGTTGGATACACATTCTTCTTTGAATGTTTTTAGCAAAGTTTTAACTGTCTTCTATGTTTTTAACTAGATTATCAATAATTACTATTAGTGTAAAATATTAGTATTTAAATTATCAACTATATTTAAGTATGCCTTCTATTAATTATAGCAATGTTAACATATTTAACTTATTAACTGTAACTATGTTTTTAACTATGCTCACAGTTCCTAGAGAGATCAGCTGCACCTCAATGACGAGGCCTAACAAGGCCGAAACGTACGTCTGGGGTTGGCCACGTCTCTTGTTCAGAGAGGAATTGCCTGGCACTTCGTGGCTGGACTGCCTTTTGGTGGGATCAATATGATGTGCTTTAGGATATTTCCTCTCTGTGAAAGGCACTAGTGAGCTAAAAGAGATTGCACCCTGGGTAGGATACTTATCCTATAGAGCCTCATCACTTTGAGGGCAGGCTCGTTCCTAGTTGAGCATCTCTGACTAGCTTTTTTGCATGTTTTTAACTATGTTTACTAAGTATTATTTATATTCCATTAATTTACTATATCATTTATTAGCTATACTTTTGGTTTTCTCTCATTTAACTTACTAAATCAATGACTGACAAAATATGCTTGGTAGACTTACTTGGTGATTGATTTAGAAACTGTACATTAATTATTTTGCTCATAATATACTCATAGTAGGAGATGTGTAATATATGGATATATATGGATCATTTATATGGATTTTATTGCTGTAACATATATTTGATGTAATGTATTACTTTTAGTCCTATCTGTGGTTGTTGTATCCTACTGTCTGAAACATTATCATTGTTTATCACTGCCCAGGAAGCTAGTCCACTTTTCTTGTACACCCCTTATTATGATACCAATGACTAATACATCCCTCATGCCTTCACTTGGTTCCAACTTGTTTCATTTTCCAAACTAATCAATCATGTAACTATATATGTAAACAAACATAAACTCTCTCAATTTTAAGGCAAATTAAGTTTCTAAATTTGAGTTGTCTTATCAACATGTCACACTGTATAGTTCAATAATATATTTCTCTCCCATGCATGCTCAGCATGCCCTCTACATTTTTCTTGTAAATCTCTTTAGAAAGTACCCAGCTTTTGCACCAGAGATTCCTGGAAAAAATGAGTATGTCACAGATACTAAGCAATACGATAAAATTCTAGCGCCGACCCCTTCCTCACCAAGGGACCACCTTTAAACCAGTAGGTAAATGACAGCTCCTGGTGGATATTTGGGTAACTGACTGATAGATAACCCTTTTCTATATCCTACGTTCCCAGTGGGGAGAGTATGGTGTCATTTACCTATTGAATTATTGAATTGGAGAAAGGTTGGATTCTACTATAGAGTCAGAAAGCAGCAAGACCCGCCCGCAACCTGTGGATCTAGTGGTGATTTATCTGACGGTCCCAAAGAATATCAAGTTGAAGCGCCTCCACTGGTGTATCATGTCACAGATACTGTGTAGGCATAACCTTGTAAATTTAAAACTGTATATATGTTGGTTTTTTTTAACCATGAAGGAAAACAAACAGTACATGATATGTTTTATATATGTGTTAAAATTAGTGTCTCTCTATTCTGTAAATTTTGCTTGTGCGCTGAAACAAAATGAATCCAAATTTAAGAAGGCAAAGAACTATTTTTTTCACACCTTTGTATTCTGAAAATAGTCAAAAACCTATACCAAATGTTGTATTAATGAGGACTGGCATGGAAACCTGATTCACAAATTTGAGCCAGATTCTTATTTAGTTCAAAAGTTCTAAGCATTTTAAAATCAACATTTAACATATAAACATACTATATAAGCAGATAGTGCTACAACATTGCTTCAAAGTCTCAAACGAAGCATATCAAAGGTTAACTCACCAAGTTCAAACATCAGCCATGCTCATTTTGTAGCTGTGCTCTCTCACAGTGGGTTTAGAGAACCCACTGTGAGAGCCTGGATACAATGTAGCAGTTTAGTAGATCGTGGCGGCACTCAGGAACAAACTGAAAGAATTCCAGCTGTGATTCATTATAAAACTGAAAACTTTATTGCTGTGTTAAAAACACACACAAAGCTGACATAACCAAAGGTGGGACATATATTTGCAACAAGACCCCAATAGGTAGTCTTACCTGTTTTGCACTTACCCACAGAGCTTAATGTCTATGATTAAGCATTGTGGGTAAGCGTGAAACGAATAAGACTACCCATTGGGTTCTTGTTTCAAATATATGTCTCACCATTGGTTATGCCAGCTTTGTGTGTGTTTATGTATGTTCTAATAAAGCAATAAAGTTTTCAGTTTTATAATTACAGCCAGATTGCTTTGTCTTTGTTCCTCTACAAAACATATAAACACTTACAATTTTCTAATAACATATTGGGGATTCTGCACAGCCCATTGCTGAACAATGCCTCAATCTTTTAATTTTTTTTTTTGTAACATTTTCAGGTATTAATTATTTTAGCCATTCTTTTTAAAGTTAGCTCTATTGCTTTGCAGTTTACAGAGAGCCAAATAAAGAACTTTGCAATTCAGGAAAGTGTCTCAAAAACACAAATGGCTTTCTATGAATGTATTCACACACAAAAACTGTATAAAATTCAG
The DNA here is from genome assembly GCA_037306005.1 of Rhinophrynus dorsalis. Taxonomy (NCBI): domain Eukaryota; kingdom Metazoa; phylum Chordata; class Amphibia; order Anura; family Rhinophrynidae; genus Rhinophrynus; species Rhinophrynus dorsalis. The sequence continues at coordinate 22,746,568 of CM074720.1, read as the reverse complement.
TAAATGTGCAAATTGGTGTATTTTGCTGTTATCATCACTTGCAGTCTATAAATTTCACACATCTCTAAACTGCAATAGCATCTCCTTAAGTGATAGAAAGTCTCATTGAGCCGTTCTTGGAAACACAAACAACATCACAGAAGATGAAACAGTTCCCAGTAATTTAACCCTGCAATGCATTGCGTACCCCCTGGCACTCAAAGGGTTAAATTCATATTTCCACCCCTAGAATTCTAGAGAGGGTCTTGCTTCTCAATGCATTGGCGACCTCTCTAGCATTTAACCCTTTCAGTGCACTGAAAGAGTTATGAAGTAAAAAAAACCAATTTAAAGGGATAGTAATACTTCATTTTAACTTTATTTTATTTTGTAGGCATTAAAAAAACATGAAAAATGATATAAGTCTTATCTCTGAAACCTTTATGGTTTAAGAGATATTCACAAACAAAGTATCCCCCCCCTGTTCAACCAGATCAGAAGGGAGGTGCCCAGGTAGACTGCAGAGAGGGACAATCTTCAATTAAGATAATGGAAAAACCTGAAAAACTTGTCAAGGGGGGCAGGAATTTCATTGTTCTCATAGGAAGAAGATTATCCCCTTCTGTTATCTGTCTGGTCTTACAACCAGACTCACATCTGAGAAGAGATGGCTTACACTAGGTAAAAGGGGCGGGAGGGGAACTTTGCTTGTGAATATCTCATAAACCATAAAGGTTTGAGAGATAAGACTTATATCATTCTTCATGTTTTTTTAATGCCTACAAAATAAAATAAAGTTAACACGAAGTGTTACTATCCCTTTAAAGCAATGACAACGTTTGGAATTGTTTACGTCTATGGAGGTTTATGGTGAACTGACCAGATCTAGCTGTAGGCCTCTGTAGCAACAACTTAATCATAAAGTTTCAGTCTATAGAAGTAAAGCACCTAAAAAAATGTAAATTTGAGCAACAATAACTTTTGAATAAAACATCTCTCCTCAGTAACAGTATTTTGTATAACTCAGCAGGATAAACCCTAAAATATATATATATTTTAATATTAAGCATGACTATGCCTTTAAAGGGGATGTATCACTTTATAAAAGGGTGCTACCATCCCCTTTGTTATTAAAAGTTATGTTAGGAAATATATATATATATTTTTTTTAATTACTATTTTGAGACATAATGCCTATTCTATTGCAGAAGAGCTGTGCCGAAGAATCGGCGTATCCCCATTATGCTGACCGGCACTGCTCTTCTGCACGTTCTATTTTTCCTCCCACCTCCCTCCCAGCTGCCCCAGGGAGCGCACTCACGCTTCCCCTCGGTGTGCTGTGAATGGCTTCTATCATTATATCAAGCTACGGTTAGCATTATACTGAGGTTGCAACCTCAGTAATACTACTACTACTACTGCAACCTCAGTATAATGCTAATCGCAGATGCTACGAGCCGTTCACAGCACACCGAAGGGAAGCATGAGCGCACTCCCTGGGGCAGCTGAAAGGGAGACGGGAGAAGAAACAGGACAGACTGCACAGCATAGACGATATAATATATCTCAAAATAATAATTAAAAAAAAAAAAAAACAGCTTTCCTAAAATAACTTTTAAAGGGATAGTAATACTTCATTTTAACTTTATTTTGTTTTGTAGGCATTAAAAAAACATGAAGAACGATATAAATCTTATCTCTCAAACCTTTATGGTTTAAGAGATATTCACAAGGAAAGTTTCCCCTCCCGCCCCTTTTACCTAGTGTAAGCCATCTCTTCTCAGATGTGGAATCCAGTCCATAGACCAGACAGATAACAGCAGGGGGACAATCTTCTTCCTATGAGAACAATGAAAGCCCTGCCTGTTTTACCTAGTGTAAGCCATCTCTTCTCAGATGTGGAATCCAGTCCATAGACCAGACAGATAACAGCAGGGGACAATCTTCTTCCTATGAGAACAATGAAATCCCTGCCTCCCTTGACAAGCTTTTCAGGTTTTTCCCTTATCTTAATTGAAGATTGTCCCTCTCTGCAATCTACCTGGGCACCTCCCTTCTGATCTGGCTGAGCAGTGTTACCTCAGTAAAAGGGGTGGGAGGGGGATACTTTATCATTCAATTACTGTTGTACTACAACTCTGACAGTATTGAAATAACACTCTCCAAAGTCCAAATACTATGATGATTAATTAGAGCTGTTATTATTATGAAACATTACTATCCCTTTAATAACAAATGGGATGGTAACCCCTTTTTATAAGGTGATACAGTGGTGCTGTTGTTACACCATCCCGGGACCATAAATCTCCATAGGATGGTGTAGCAACAGCGCCACTGTACAATTTCTGGCCATTGTGATATTGCACCTAAAAAAATCAACTTTCAGCTGTAATAACTTTTGAATAAAACACCTTTCAGCAGTGAGAGTTCTCTTGTTTTATTCAGGGGGATAAACCCTACAACATATATATTATTTTTTTTTTTTACATTTTAAGTATTACTATCCCTTTAAATGTTTTTTTTTAACATGTTGAATGCAAAGTAATCCATTTTAAACCTCTCTGTCATACAAATGGTTAAATACCCCCTTTTAAATCAATGAGAATTCTAATATGTCCCTATAGTACAGCTGTTTCACCCCCGTATTGTTGTAGTTTATAACAGTACTTCAGCCCCTATCTTTTAGAAGGGTTTATAACACGTTCCTATATGCTGTAAAAAGTGCATTTAAAGGAAAGAACTTGGCAGCAGTTAAAGTTTCAGCCTTTTCTATTAGAATTCTGATAGATATAAGTCGGTGCGCCAAGCTAACAGAGAATTACTTACTGGATGTGAGAAAAAACCTGCAAATTCCAGAATACCAAATGCTGTTTTGTTTTCCTTGAACTTATAAACATGAGCATAAACTGTATAATCAGCAAGAAAACAGCATCTCCCCTAGGTGTTTAGACACTTCCTAAAATAACTGATGCACTTCACTCTACAATACCCTCTATGCTTCAGCTGTGGAGCCAAGTCCCTCAGTAATAACATTGTTGTTTATTGGAGGATTACCTGACCTAGTACATCTCAAGTTTATGCAATCAATATTATAACTTTAACCTTTTGAGTGCTGGAAAGGTATCCAATGCAATGTGTACATCTCCAGTGCCAGGGGAGGGCTGGATACTTGTGGCCTGGGGGGCAAATTCAATCTACTGGCCCATTTCTTCAGTTGTTCCAGCCCATGCCCTTTAGTTACTTTTAATAGTGGCATTAATGCTGTTAGGTAAGACAAACGAGACCTCATAGCCTACAGCTGAAATACGGCTACTCTAGTGATACCATAGAGCTTACAATTTAAGTACAGCGACATGATTGATACCATAGATCTTACAAGGGAAATGGGTTATGCTGTTAGTTTAGCTCTATTTGGATTTTAGCTCTGTAGTATCATTTGTGTAGTTCCATTTCAGTTGTAAGCTCTGTGGTATTACTAGTGTAGCTCCATTTACAGCAGCAATTGAGAGACTGAGTGAGGCAGTGACCCACTGGCCCAGACATGTGACCAGCCCAGGGGGCAATTGCCCCTCTGTCCCCCAGGCCAGCCCTCTCCTGTCCAGTGCTGTTTTAAAGGAGAAGTAAAATTCTATAGCATGTGTTTTTTGTGTGTGTGTGTGTGTGTGTTTTGATATGGAGAAGCTTGTTTACCAGTATATTATACAGAATTACATAGTCTGCTTTCCTAAGAAGTGGGACACCAGTAAGAAGGATAAAGGGTCTTGGGATTCAAGGAGTATTAGGGACTGTCCCCGATTTGGAGAGTATGAAAGTGAAAAGGATTGGAATGTAGGACGTCTAAAAATTTGTAAAATATGTTACCATCTATGGGAAGGCATGTACATGCAGATGGGTGCGAACATTTTGAGAGTCCTTTAGGAGAACCTATAATCCAGCAGCTACAACTGCGGGGTTCATTTTGAAAAACAGTGAAGTGGTGGAGTAGAGTGGAATGGTCAACGCTTCTTGGGCCCATTGTTTTGAAGAGTGGTCTAAGTGAATTAAGCTATATGAGTCTGAGGCTAATGTGAGTAAGCTGAGGAGGTGTATGATGAAGGATCTACCTTGGGGATTGTTCCTCATGGTGAAGTTGAGATAACCTAACCTTGATTGAAATTCTAGTTTGCTACAGAGTTGCTTTGTATAAAGGCTTCAATTAAGGCTTGTATATAAAGATGATGCTCAGGTAAGAGGCTTGTTTCCATTTTGAAGGTTTTGAGGTGGAGCCAAGAATATCTATGTCAAATTACGGGACACATGATTTCTCAGATGCTCGGGGGAAAGGTGATGTCAGGGTAAAAAAATCTAAGGGTATGGGGTTTGATGAACCAAAAATAATATAGATAGTATTTTGCTCTGGGGAACCTGGGGACGTTAAGCACCAACCAATACAAATTCTCATCAAATGTATCAAATCATTTCAGGCTACAGACAGATGGAAAAATAGTGGAGGTTGTTGTCACGGTAATCAGACAAATAAGGACAAACACAAAGATAAAATATAACCACCTTTATTTATTATAACAACAATAATGGTAGAGCCCACACAGAACACCAGACATATGTAAATAGGACCCAAGGTCCCTCCGGAGCTGCACACTGTGCTGTGCACTGCACTACTCAAGATCTCGAGACTAGGGTGGATCAAGTGGGACAACAGAAGAATGGTAGAATATGTGTATGTCACCTCTTGGTCTGCGAACGGAGGCAACAGAGAGCGAGCGCAGACCAGAGCCAGGAGACACCGAGACTACAGGTCAGGCAAGCAGGTAGTGTAGGGAGCGAGGACTACACAGGGCTAGAGTAACCAGGCCAGGCAACTGGAGGCTACACTGAGCGGGTAGTAGCCACGGCCACTGGTCATACATAGAGCAAGGAGTCAGCCAGAGCCACAGGTCAGAACAGATGTGGGGAGTCAGACAAGCCGTGGTCATACACAGAGTGCGAAATCAGCCAGAGCCACAGGTCAGAACCGATGTGGGTAGTCAGACAAGCCAGGGTCATACACAGAGCGAGATTCTCAGGCAAACACGGGTCGCAACTGAGAGCAAATAGTAAAGAGAAGGAACACCACGTAAGGGCAATGACTCCTAGCCCCAAGGAAGATTATAAAGGAGTAGAATTAGGCCACCCAGAATAGGCCCATAAACAGGCGTCCAAGCAAGTGCCAGTGACAGATATAGTAATGCAGAGGTGGCTGCAAGGATGCCGGCAGACACAACAAAGAGGAAGGAAGCACAGGCTAACTAGGCCTCAAAGGTAGACTGTGATAGTTGTTCAACTCGATAACATGTATATACAAAAGGGAAGAGTGGATGGGGAGTAGTTTGAAGGCATCAGATATGTCTTTCTTTGATAGAAAGGAGCCCTGCCCAAATGTACTAATGCATTTAATTCCATTTCTGCATATAACATAGAACAGCAGGTATGGATGGAGTTGGTTGGTTTTCATTAGTACTTTAGCAACACTGAATGCTGGAGACTGCTAAAATAACTTTACTGATCATTTATGGAATTTGGACCAGAGGTTAATGATCTGGAGAGATTGAAGGCAAAACTGGCATAGGCAAGACAGGAGGAGGAAGAAGAGACAGAATTTTAAAGTTCCTCTTTCCTGGCTGAGATCCACGGTGAGATCAAAGTGCCTGTCTATTATTTTAGATTTGGAGGGCTGCTACAAGTAGGTGCATGAGCTCTTGGTGTGGAGGGTGGGAGCATGGAATAAATTTCAGAATCTGATGTGTAGTGAGCAATTCAGCTATTGTTCTGAAACTGTAGGTAAACTGTGGAAGAAGCAGAATTTATTCAAGGGATAGTAATGTTTCCAAATAAAAACCGCTCCGATTAATCTTCATAGTATTTGGGCCATGGAGAGTGTTATTTCACTACTGTCAGAGTTGTAGTACAAGAGTAATTGAATGATAAAGTATCCCCCTCCCGTCCCTGATACCTAGTGTAAGCCACCCCCACTCAGATGTGGAATCTGGTCTCTTGACCAGACAGCTTACAGCAAGGGACAATCTTAGTGTGAACATAAGGAAAATCCTGTGTGGCATTTTAGAGGGAGAGCAGTGTGGAATGTTAGCAATCTTTCCAGTGGGGAGTGGCATTTTACAGGGAGAGCAGTGTGGAATGTTAGCAGTTTGGCCAGCATGAAGTAGTAGGTGAAATGGTAAGCAGTGTGGAATTTAGGTGTCTTGCTTGTGTGCTGGCCTATACTGTTTAATTTGGATAAAATGACAAATCAATAAAGCTAAGTATCTCATAATCCGTTTTTTGTTTTTTAAATAAAAAGTTACTAGAATAACTAGATTTTCAAAATCATGTTTGGCACAAAGTGCCATTTCCCCTTTATCAATAGGAAACAGTCATTTATCTATTTAGTTGTGTGGAGCTAGTGTTCTGCTACATGCTCAGCCAGCTGTCATGAATAACCCACCCTGAACCTTAAAGTAGTTGAAGGTTCTTGGCTTTACCAGCTCAGCCATTGTAGGGTTTGTTGACAGTCTTTCTGTATAGCCTTGTTTCTGGTTTGGTTTCTTTTAATCTGCCTTACATAGGAACAAAGTTGATGAGGCTGAAAAAAGGCATGCATCCATCAAGTCCAGCCCATGCCAATAACACCCCTGTTGATCCAGAGGAAGGCAAAAAAAGCCCTCTTAAGCTATTTCCAATTTAGCCCCAAGTGGGTAAAAAAATTCCTTTCTGACTCCAAATGGCAGTCAGATATTTCCCTGGATCAACATCATATCTGCTTTGAAGCCATCTGTCATAATTTTCAATCTTGTTCTGTGCTAGATAGGCATCCATTGCTTTTTTCGAAAGCAGTTGCATTATCTGCAAGTACAACATCCGGAGGCAAAGAATTCCATAGCTTTACGCCCTTGCAGTAAAGAATCCCTGCCTTGTGGATATTTATATGTTCCCTGATTGGTTAATTATGTCTAGCTGTTCTTCAATGACTGGCTATTCAAAACTATGTCCCTTACAATGTGTTGAGCACACCTCTGATCCTCAAATGGTTAAGTGAAATAATTAGAGGGACAGAATGTTTAATTTATATAAGACTACAAAAATGTAATTTTAACTAATTTACTTCTTTACTATTTGCACAAATGTTTTTACAGTTGTAATTGTACGTTTGGGGTTCGTTTTATATATATATATGCTAGTTGAAGAGAGTGCCAGGCAGCAACAGCCGCGGTGCAGTCATGCAGAGTAGAGACTGCCCGCTCCATTATCAGCTGCGGCGTGGGCAGTCTGTACTGTGCATGACTGCAGCACTCACAGCCGTCTGTATTGCACATGACAGCTTCTGACAAACATACATTAGTGAATTATTATATAGGATTTTTATAGTGGACACAAACACGTGATTCCTTTGAATGTTTTCTATGTGTGGTAAAAAAAAATATAGCCATGCTGATTAACGTTTTATTTTAACATTTGAAAGAATTTGAATAATTTGAAATAATTGTAATGCTGCTCAGGAAGTACAAGCATTTTACACTTTTTTTCCCTCAATTATTCATTAGATACATGATTTTTAAGGTCACCAAAGACTTAACACATTTAACTGTTACACAAAGGAAAATAAATGCAAACTACAGTGGATTATGCAAAGCACTTTTCAAAAATAAGCATTCCCATGCAAGCTAACTAACATGAACAATGGAAATATATTGAGGACGAGTGTAAAAGCCTGTGTACACAGGACAAAGTGCCTGCATTTGGGCAGTCTCTACTGCGCATGACTGCACTGGACAATTTTGGGCAGTCTATACTACGCATGACTGCATTGGTCAATTTGGGCAGTCTCTATTGCGCATGACTGCATCAGACAATTTTGGGCAGTCTCTACTGTAGATGACTACATCGGACAATTTTGGGCATCTCTATTGCGCACGACTGCATTGGACAATTTTGGGCAGTCTATACTACGCATGACTGCATTGTACAATTTTGGGCAGTCTCTACTGTAGATGACTGCATCGAACAATTTTGGGCAGTCTCTACTGCACATGACTGCATCAAACGATTTCGGGCAGTCTCTACTGTTCATGACTGCATCTGACAATTTCGGGCAGTCTCTACTGCGCATGATTCCATCAGACAATTTCGGGCAGTCTCTGCTGCTCATAACTACATTGGACAATTTTGGGAAGTCTCTACTTCGCATTACTGCATCTAACAGTTTTGTGCAGTCTCTACTGCGTATGACTGCATTAGACAATTTTGGGCAGTCTGTACTGTGTATGACTGCATCGGACAATTTTGGGCAGTCTCTAGTGCTCATGACTGCATCAGATGAACTTACATCTGGCCTTTTATATTATAGAGGATGATACAGATATCCACATTATAAATTTTAAGATTGATGATATCAACCAATCAACCAAAGTGATTCAAGATGGAGGTCAGTGTTAAAAGTGCTAACTTCTTAGTTTTGTCAGTGTTCCCTTGGAAATGTACCAAGAGAGAACCCCACCTACCTAGGTTGGACAGGTAAAAAAATTATAATAAAAGGAACCACCATCCCCAGTGGTTTACCTATCCTCAGTAGTTATGGATTTCCCCCTTTCTTTACCAATTTTTGAGGACCCAGCTGGGTGCCTTTGCTGGCTCATTGTGGCTAGTTCTGGATACAAGTTTTCTCTTTCCCCTTGTCCATTACTGTTCTTGCTCCCATGCAGGGACTTTCCTGGGACCCTTCTGATCGATTGCATTCTTTTTTTCAGCAGTGGTAGTTGTCTGCACGTTGTCTGGCTGGGTAAGTATGCTTCAGGTGCTTTCCATGAAGGAATGAAGACTCTCTGACAGCCTGTGGAACTCCCAGTCTGTCCATTTTGCAGCATAAACAAGCATTCAGAAGTGCTCAAAAGGGGATGGGTAACCTCTGACCTTCTTGTTGTGCTCTGTGAATGAATTAATGCATCTGGACTTTCTGTCAGGGCAAGAAGGTCTGAAGTGAAGTGGACGAAAAGTTGAAGAATAAGCTGAGACTTGTAAAATGACAACAGACGTGGTGAATGTGTAGTCTGTTGTATACAATGGAGCTGTAACATATGTGCACCCCTTGGTGAACATAGGGAGTCAGGTATGGGGAATGAACACTCTCTGGGACTTTTGGGGTATTTGTACCTCTTGGCCAAGGGACAGAGCATGGTGTGGTAAATGCCCAATCTGTCAACCACTCTTGGATCTCTGGTGTAAGTACACTTCTTGATGAATTGACAGGGCAAGGTTTGGTGAATGCATGATCTGTTGATCACTCTGGGACCTCTGACCTGTAAGGATGTCTCAGCAGCCAGGCAAACTCTGGAGGAGGTAGAAAATTCAGAATGGGCTGAGGTTGACCCCAGGAGAAAATTGAGGTTGTGAGAGAGCAAAGTTGAGTTGTATATTCAGGATGGGTCAAAACAAAGAAGACTGGCAAATGGTACCAAAGGAGCCAAGCAGATGTGATGTCAGTAACAAGCCGGGTGAAACACAGAACAGCAGGAAGCGGTAACAATGGAGTCAATGGAAGCGAGGTCAGGAGCAAGACAGGTCAAATGATAGTAGCAGATCAATCTCAGGAATACACAACTAAAAATCATAGAACAGGAAATAACCTGAGAGGGAGGCAGGTATAAAAGAAAGAGCCATCCAATAGAAAAGAATCAGAGGAGGAGTACAGAATCCCAGGTAGGAAAATGAGTGAGATACAAAACTATAACATGTACCTTAAAATTAAGATGTTGTAATGGTTTGTACCTGTCTTCATATACAAAGTATCAGGTAGCAATTATTCCCTTCTCTTGATACAAGATAACCTCATCCCTGATATTATGTATATAGAATGGTCTCACTTCAATTAGAATATCATCAGTACCATATAAAGAAAGCGACAAGAGTTTCAAATATGTTATAACAGGTATATATATATACTAGTGTAAAAGCCCGTATACACGGGCCGATGAAGTTTAAAAGGCCAGATGTTTGTTTGTCCAGTGCAGTCATGCGCAGTAGAGAAGGCACAAACACACAGAATGCTGCCGTTACATAGCCATTTAAAAGGCCTGAGCTGACCTGTTCCAGCACTGTACCATATACCTCCCAGCATTCTGTGAGTTCTGGCATCAGTACTGCACATGACTGCATCAGACTAACATACATCTAAAATTTTATATTATAGGATTTGGTTGGGTAAGAAAGTATTCCATTATACAAATTTGGGTAACTTTTTCTTATACTATAATCATTGTACACTAGGCTTACACTAGGTAAAAGGGGCGGGTGGGGAAACTTTGCTTGTGAATATCTCTCAAATCATAAAGGTTTGAGAGATAAGACTTATATCGTTCTTCATGTTTTTTTAATGTCTACAAAATAAAATAAAGATATATTACTATCCCTTTAAGTTACAACTCTTCTTTTAGCTTTCAGGACTCAGAGAATATAAAAGGCTCCCACTGACAAATTTAGAGCAAGCAGGCAATGTTCTGTACACGAAACAAGAAAAATAGAGACAGCTCAGAAAATGATCTAAATGTAGTGGAAAGAAATAACACTGGGGTACAAAATAATTCCCAAAACTTTATTACAAAAAGGGTAAAATAAATAAATATATATATATATATATATATATATATATATATATTTATAAAGAAAACAACATAAAAGTGTATATGCTATAAAATAAGAGTATAAACAAAAAAAAGTTAAAATAGGCACTGAGTGCTCGAAGGGGTAATATAAAAAACAAAAATGCTAGGATAAGTCCAGTGAAGGAAATTGACTGATGGGTATGCTACAGGGCTAGGTAGCATATACTACGGGTGGGGGAATATAATCTGTTGATGGTATATCAGATCCGGGATGTATGTGGGAGATGATAGGTATATCCCCCCACGTGAGGATGCTCACCAAAAATAGACTGATACTGTAACATATAATAAGTGTAACAGTTGTCCACTCACCAGATTCCTTCTTTCGATAGTACGTATCAGACAACGTGTGGTGAGTACGTGGGTCCGTTGTAAAGATCAGTCCCGGTTAAGCTATTCCTCTGTCACACCGATCGCTGTACTTGTAAAGTCCTGATATATACAATGGATTCTTATGAGCTAGTTATCAGTAAGATGACTTGCTACTCGTCTTCTTTGGGTCAAAACTTTCAATGTGTTTCGCAGCAAACCGCTCCTTCCTCAGGAACATGTGGGGATATAGTGAAAAAAAGCTTTATTTATTTTCAATGTTCTGTACACACAAGATATAAGTCGTGCCAGAAGCTTCATGCCCTTGAATGCTTGTAGAACAAAGGATAACATGCTAACTTGTGAATCTGTTCTTGCTATAGGAAAAAGTAATGTATCACATTTTGCAAATTAATTATTCAAAACAGGATTTATGCATTTAACCACTGAATGCCCCATAGTTTATCGATTGCCCATTACAATGTAATTAACTACTTAGTTCATGAACTACTTCAATTTTCCTATATAACATCATATATAGCATTTTCAACATTAAAAAGCTATCAAAATTAGAAGCTTTCTATTGTCATTTGCATGTTCAGTTATAAAAGAACATAAACATTCCGTTTGCATTCAATACCCTTTAACCCCTTTTTCCCCTTCAATATGGGTATTCACTCTTTTCTGAGGCTTCTACTGCCTCTAGTTTTCAGCCTGCACTGGATCAGACCTCCAGTATCGGTCTCTCCCCTCGATCTCATCTCCGGCACCCGTCACTGGTATCACCTTACCTCCACTCCAAAGACTTATTGCTCCTTTCCTCCAATTAATAGTTAATAGGCATATGAGGTGTACCAATATAAATATAAATATCTCTATGGCCCCGACTATTTGAGGAATCTTCGGAGACCTTATAGTTAAGGATGTTTTATTAAAACAAATCAACAATATAAATGAACCAATATTAAAATCATAAATATTTGGCCCTTCTGTAAATGTTAATCTCCCAACGCGTTTCGCGATACTATATCGCTTTCTCAGGTTTGACGTATACACTGTTGGAGGACTAACTGTATTATGTGAGACTGAACTCATTTCACCGAACAATGTAGAAGGAAATTTTTGGGAAAGGTGTTTTTTTAACCCTTTGAGTGCCAGAGGGGTATGCAACGCATTGCAAAGCAATGCGTTGAGTACCCCTCTGGCACTCAAAGGGGTAAGCGCTTGAACAGTAATATTATATATTCAGTTATAGCTGTTTTCAAAAATATGCATGTTTAAAAATAATGAATTAAAAAATAATCCAATACTTAAAAATCCTTTTTTCTCACATAAATATAAATGTACAGATTTCCATTCCAGCATCTAAGTGAGAATATTTAGATTTTTTCCATGCCTTTGATTTCTTTAAGTATAATGAATAAAATAATCATTTTCATCTACAAACTGTGTATTGAACATTAAACATCAATTCATGTGCACACAGTATCGCCATATAAGATTTGACAAACTATTCCAGCTGAAGGAACAAGGAGATTAAATGATTTGCTAAATGTCACATGTAGCCCTTTTTCCATCTCGTCTCTAACGTCAAATACAAGGCTTCTCTTCCTGTATAATACTATTAAGGATGTGACATACTGTTCTTAATTCATGAAAGGACATACTACTTGATCAAAGTGCAGCAATTTTCTCATAAGTTGCACTTGTTTCTGCAACTACATGAAATGGATGGATCTTATGTTTAGGATTATCAAATCTATGATTTAATGAATTATTAAATTAATCATGCTAAAACATCTGTTTATGTTGTTACTAGTGTAAAAGCCCGTGTACACGGGCCAAGGTCCGGGTAATCGTAACCGTTTGAGTGCCAGAGGGGAACGCAATGCATTGCTTTGCAATGCGTTGCATACCCCTCTGGCACTCAAAGGGTTAAGCGACCGCTACTTCACTGCTTCACACGATACCGTCTTGCGTGCAATGCAATCATGCATGCGTGAGGGGAAACTTTGCTTGTGAATATCTCTCAAACCATAAATGTTTGAGAGATAAGACTTATATCGTTCTTCATGTTTTTTTAATGTCTACAAAATAAAATAAAGATAAAACAAAGTATTACTATTCCTTTAAGTACTCTCCCAACCACAGCCCCAGGAAACACTTTAAGGAACCTTACTCTCCAATGGCTAATCAACATTAAAGGGCCATCGAATAAACATTTTACCTGTGGGTTCCCTGGTACAATATGTATATGATTTTAAAATGCAGTTTTTTATTAAATTTGCACTATATGTTGAATTCGTTTGCAGATATATAAATGAGTAAATGGTAAACTTAAAACCTTAAAACATTAAAAAAACTGCAGAATTGTGTAAAACACAGTCTCATCCCATCTAATATTTGCTATTAAGTCTGTTTATAATGGACATTTTTATGTTTTTGATATGCTGTAATAACAACACTTTCATCTCTTCACATTGAGCCAATTATTTAAAACATGGTTTTAGTTAGGCATCTAATTATAACAGTTTTAATTTATGACTGTAATGAGTTCATTACTGTTTCTGTTATATACTTTGATCTCTTTATCCCTTCAATAAGCAAAGACTGTTTAATTACTGAATTACTGCCATGAACTGAGCTGCATATTAGAAGGCGTCTTTACTTCAATACTCTTCAAAAATTGTTTAATCTCAGTAATGGGGGGGGTACATAAATACATTAAAATATTGCATATCTATCTATCTATCTATCTATCTATCTATCTATCTATCTATCTATCTCTTATCTATCTATCTATCTATCTATCTATCTATCTATCTATCTATCTATCTATCTCTCTATCTATCTATCTATCTATCTGTCACGGGAACCGGACAAATTCCCTGTTTATTGTTTCAAATATACCCCTCCTCCCCCATCCTCCTCCAAAGGACTAAAATTCACGTTCTCGAGACTGCCAGCCGGACTATCACACCAGCCGTCCGGCTGTGGAACGTAGGCCGGCTCCTGATTGGCTAAAGCCCTGGGTGCCATGTTTAAAGGTTCCTCATAGACTTAACATGGGGAAAAGTAGGCGTCCCAGGGATTGGCCAGTCAGCCACCCGCCCATAGCATCTGATAGGCTAAAGGCGGGTGTGACACCAGAGGCCAGGATTGGCCACATCATACTCAGCCCTGGATTGGCTGGGGTTTGAAGGCGGCTAAATCAAATTATGTAAAAGATGCTTTAGCACAAAGGACACTATTGTGAATGTGTACTCTAGCCCATTGTATCCAGCCCCAGCCCTTTGTCTAATGTTTACCCACCGCCCCTCACTATTGTCAGTTAATGCACTCATGTCTGTCCCCATTGTTCCCTGGCCTCACTGTTCTGTATATAAGTCTGTTGGTTTCTTCAATAAAGAGTTCTGGTTTACCCTGACACTAGTTCTGCCTGGTGACTTAGGGTACATTGCTGTATGCTGCGGGAGCCTTTGCTGGTGGATTTTGGGGAAGAAGTTATCTTTGACGGTGACACCAACGCTGGGTGTCTGCTGGTACCGTCACATCTGGTGGCTAGCGGCGGGATTTTTACTTCTTCCAGAAGAAAGGACACTGAGACCAGTATCCAGGGGGAGATATAGCCACCGGGCTTGACCCCGGTCTCAGCAGCACACGGAGACCAGCATCCAGGGGGAGATATAGCCACCTGGCTTGACCCCGGTCTCTGCAGCGTGGCCAACAGTGGATGGAGCAGCGGTACGAAGCCCTCAAACAGAGTACCTTAAAAGATTTGGTGGAGTCCCGTGGGCAAGTGGCCAGCAATAAGTCTAAAGCCACGCTAATCGCTGAACTGATGGAGGGCGACCGAGCCAGCAACACGTCCTCTGCGACCACTGACATGTCTGATTTGCAGCGGGAGGTTCAGTGGTGTCTGGCCCTCTATGGTTCCACTCCTCCCCAGGAGATCATCACTCAGATCCTGAGTGAGGCCACCAACCTCTGGCTGGCAGAGCTGCAGCAGCACAGAGAGGGACCAGGGAGCTCCAGACCTAGTGGAGTTCCGAAGAAGAAATTGCTTTTTGCTGCATTCAAAGCATTCAATGATGCAGAAGATGACATTGATGGCTACTTGCAAGTTTTCGAGCGTCAGTGTGCCCTGCAAGGAGTTGAGGAGGCGGACTGGGTCACCGTGCTGGTGAGCAAATTGTCAGGGAGAGCCGCGGAGGCTTACCAAGCCGTACCCACGGAGGAGTGCAGGGACTATGAGCGAGTCAAGGAGAGGCTTCTGGGTAGATACGCCATAACCCCGGAGGCACACCGACTGAAGTTCCGCAACCTGAGGCGGAAAGAGGGACAGCCATTCACGGACTGGGCTCATCGGATGGCGAGAGCTGCTGAAAGTTGGGTGACTGGTTGCCAGGCAGTTACCCTGGCGGATGTTCTACAGCTCATAGTGTTGGAGCAATTCTACGAACATTCCCCTGTAGCTGTGCGGGACTGGGTCAAGGACCGGCGGCCCCACACCGTGGAACAAGCAGCTATCCTGGCGGATCAATATGTGGATTCGAGGAGGGCGGGAGCCCCAGAGCCACGACCTCCAGTCCAAGTTGGGCAACCTATTTTCCGGGATTTGGGGACAGCACGCCCGTTCCCTCCGCGACCTCTTCCAGCACGTCCTCTGGCCAGCGGAATGCCCAGGAGGCCGGGCATTCGCTGCTATGGATGAGATCAAGTGGGCCATGTGAAGGCGGAGTGCCCCAAAAATGCTCCACGGGATTCCGGGGCCCGACCGTCTCCAAGGATTCCACGGGCCACCGCACACTGTCTGGATGCCGAGTCTGCCCCATCTGCGCCCGAGTGGGGGGAGGAAGAGTTTGGGATGCTTCATGAAGTAGATCCTGTGCAAGCAGCCGCAGCAGACAACCGGTTGCATCACCGACAGGCGGTTTGGGTTAAGGGCCGTCCCGCTCAAGGATTACGGGACAGTGGGGCCACGATCACCCTATTGCAACCCCAGTTGATAAGCCCCAGGGAGAAAACCGGCCGGTCGATAGCAGCGGCCAGAGTTCATTTGGATTGGGGGGCGGGAGCTCGAGAAGTTGAAGTGGGGGTGATGAAGGGCCTCCCCGCGGAAGTCTTACTGGGCAATGACCTTGGTTGCCTCACCTCCTCATTTGTTGAGGGGGCTGCTCTGGAAATTTATCCTGTGACCACCCGGCAGCAAGCACGAACAACGGGCCGTCCATCTGAGGAAGGGACCCAGGTAAGACACCCCGACAGTGACCTCCCTCTTAACACTGACAACCCCATAGAGGCCCAAACCGACCGGACCACTCTCCCGGTTCCTTGGGACTCCCCTGCCGACTTTGCCCAGGAAACACTCACTGACCCTACCTTAGCCAGCTACAGGGACAGAGCTGGGGCTGATCCAGGGGGACTGGGAGGGGACCGGATAGAATGGGATCGGGGCTTACTATATCGAGTCACAGAAGGGAGGAAAGAGACCCGGGTGCCCAAGCGACAGCTGGTGGTGCCACAAAAATATCGGCAGGACCTGCTCCGAATTGTGCACGACATTCCCCTAGCTGGCCACTTAGGAGTGACCAGGACCCACCACCAGGTTACCCAATCCTTCTTCTGGCCCGGGATTACAGGAGATATTAGGCAGCACTGCCGGACTTGCGACACCTGTCAGCGGGTCGGCAAGATAGGGGATCACAGCAAAGCGCCGCTGCACCCCCTGCCCATTGTAGACGAGCCATTCAGTAGGATAGGAGTAGATCTGGTGGGCCCCCTGCCGCTTCCTAGTCCCTCGGGGAAGAAATGTATTCTGACTGTGGTAGACTATGCTACCCGGTATCCGGAGGCCATCCCCCTGGCAAACATTCAGGCAGAAACAGTGGCAGATGCCCTACTCCGAATCTTTGCCAGGGTCGGCTTTCCCCGGGAGATTATTTCGGATCAGGGGACCCAGTTCACGGCAGAGGTGACCCAGCAGCTCTGGAAGCTTTGTGGAATACGGCCCTTACCGAGTGCCCCTTATCACCCCTAGACCAACGGGTTATGTGAACGGTTTAATGGGACATTGAAACAGCTGCTTAGGACATTTGCCAACTCTCATAGGGACTGGGAGAAGCACTTACCACATCTCCTATTTGCCTATCGGGAGGTGCCCCAGGAAACGACCGGGTTTTCCCCCTTTGAGTTAGTCTATGGGAGGAGGGTGCAAGGACCCCTTGATTTACTCAGGACCCACTGGGAAGGGACAATAGGATAAGCGGGGACCCCTGTAGTAGATTATGTACTAGCCTTCCGGGACCATCTAAAGGAACTCACGGATACAGTCCGGGAGAACCTGCGGGCGGCCCAGGGTCAGCAGAAGCGGTGGTACGACCGGACTGCCCGCACCCGCACGTTACTGGTAGGTCAGCAGGTATTGGCTCTCAAACCCGTCAAAAAGGATAAGCTACAGGCAGCCTGGCAGGGGCCTTACTGGGTACTCAAACAATTGTGCGATACCAACTACCTGGTTGCTAAATGTTCAGATGAAAGAGTACAGAGGACCTTTCATGTGAACATGTTGAAAGAGTACCAAGCCAGGCAAGAAGAGGTAGCTACGATTTGTGCCCCGGCGGTGGCAGACCCGGGGGGTCTCCCGTTGCCGGCACTACCCAGATTAAGTGAAGGGAAGACAGGGGTGGAAGCTGTAGAGATAGCGGAGCAATTAGGGCCAGCTCAGGTTGAACAGGCTAAGCAGATACTGCACCAGCGTCAGGAGATGTTCTCCTCCCTTCCCGGGTATGCCACGATAGCACTTCACCGAGTGGAGACCCCAGGGCAGCGACCCTTGCGGCAAGCTGCCTACCGGGTCCCCGACGCAGTTAGGGTTGGGATGCGCCAGGAAATTAGGGACATGTTAGATCTGGGAGTCATTGAGCCCTCTACAAGCCCTTGGGCTTCCCCAGTTGTGCTAGTCCCCAAGAAGGATGGGACCACGAGGTTTTGTGTGGACTATCGCAAACTGAATGACCACACCACCACAGATGCCTACCCTATGCCCCGAGTAGACGAACTGCTAGATTGCTTTGCTAGGGCTAACTTTTTGACCTCCCTTGACCTGTGCAAAGGATACTGGCAGATTCCGCTGGATCGGGAAGCTATCCCCAAATCGGCCTTCATCACTCCATTTGGCCTGTACCAATTCAAGGTCATGCCATTTGGAATGAAGAATGCTCCGGCAACTTTCCAGCGGATGATTGACCAGATCTTAGATGGCCTCCAGGAGTATGCCTGTGCGTACCTGGACGACGTCGCGATTTTCAGCAACACTTGGGAGGAGCACCTGCTCCATGTGGGTGTTGTACTGGATCGCATCAAGTCGGCGGGTCTGACTCTTAAACCAGACAAATGTAGGGTAGGGATGGCAGAAGTACAGTACTTGGTTCACCGGGTGGGCAGCGGGTGCCAGCGGCCAGAACCCGCAAAAATCGAAGCTGTCGCCAACTGGCCCACCCCACGAACTAAAACCCAAGTAATGGTATTTCTGGGTATGGCGGGGTACTACCGCCGATTCTTACCTGACTATAGCACATTAGCTAATCCCCTGACTGACCTGACCAGGAAGAACCTTCCCCGACAGGTACTGTGGTCCCCGGAATGCCACACTGCCTTCAACAAACTAAAATGTGCATTGATCTCTACCCCTGTGTTAGCTGCTCCTGACCCCACTAAACGTTTCTGTGTCCATACAGACGCCTCTATGTTCAGGCTGGGAGCAGTACTGAGCCAGGTGGGGCCCGACAGCAGCGAACACCCGGTGGTCTACATCAGTCGGAAACTCCTGCCCCGGGAAGTAGGGTATGCCGCAGTTGAAAAGGAGTGCCTGGCCCTGGTCTGGGCTCTCAAAAAACTGCAGCCCTACCTTTATGGACGCTCCTTCACTGTGCTCACCGATCACAACCCTCTCATCTGGCTTAACAAGGTATCTGGGGACAACGGCCGGTTACTCCGGTGGAGCTTAGCCCTGCAACCCTTCAATTTTACCATTCAGTACCGGCCCGGGAAACAAAATGGCAATGCCGATGGTCTGTCCCGCCAAACGGACTTGGAACCTTAACACCGGACAGCCACCAGCCGACCCGTGGGGATCTATCTGGGTCTGCCGGACCATGGGTCAGGGGGGAGCACTGTCACGGGAACCGGACAAATTCCCCGGTTATTGTTTCAAATATACCCCTCCTCCCCCATCCTCCTCCAAAGGACTAAAATTCACGTTCTCGAGACTGCCAGCTGGACTATCACACCAGCCGTCCGGCTGTGGAACGTAGGCCGGCTCCTGATTGGCTAAAGCCCTGGGTGCCATGTTTAAAGGTTCCTCATAGACTTAACATGGGGAAAAGTAGGCGTCCCAGGGATTGGCCAGTCAGCCACCCGCCCATAGCATCTGATAGGCTAAAGGCGGGTGTGACACCAGATGCCAGGATTGGCCACATCATACTCAGCCCTGGATTGGCTGGGGTTTGAAGGCGGCTAAATCAAATTATGTAAAAGATGCTTTAGCACAAAGGACACTATTGTGAATGTGTATTCTAGCCCATTGTATCCAGCCCCAGCCCTTTGTCTAATGTTTACCCACCGCCCCTCACTATTGTCAGTTAATGCACTCATGTCTGTCCCCATTGTTCCCTGGCCTCACTGTTCTGTATATAAGTCTGTTGGTTTCTTCAATAAAGAGTTCTGGTTTACCCTGACACTAGTTCTGCCTGGTGACTTAGGGTACATTGCTGTATGCTGCGGGAGCCTTTGCTGGTGGATTTTGGGGAAGAAGTTATCTTTGACGGTGACACCAACGCTGGGTGTCTGCTGGTACCGTCACACTATCTATCTATCTATCTATCTATCTATCTATCTATCTATCTATCTATCTATCTATCTATCTGTCTCTCTGTCTATCTATCTCATATCTATCTATCTCATATCTATCTATCTATCTATCTATCTATCTATCTATCTATCTATCTATTAAAGATGAGCGAGCACCCCGATGCTCGGGTGCTCGGGTGCTCTGACCGAGCACCCCCTGATGCTCGAGTGCTCGGCCGAGCACCCGAGCCCCATTCAAATGAATGGGAGCACTCGAGCATTAAACCAGGCACCCCCTGCTCTGATGAGCGGAGGGTGCCTGGTCAATGTCCCCCTTCATCTCCGCTATGCCCCTCTTCCACAATGTCCCCCTTCATCTCCTATGCCATAGCGGAGATGAAGGGGGACATTGTGGAAGAGGGGCATAGCGGAGATGAAGGGGGACATTGTGGAAGAGGGGCATAGACTCTATGCCCCTCTTCCACAATGTCCCCCTTCATCTCCGCTATGCCCCTCTTCCACAATGTCCCCCTTCATCTCCTCTATGGCATAGGAGATGAAGGGGGACATTGTGGAAGAGGGGCATAGCGGAGATGAAGGGGCACATTGTGGAAGACGGGCATAGCGGAGATGAAGGGGGACATTGTGGAAGAGGGGCATAGAGTCTATGCCCCTCTTCCATAATGTCCCCCTTCATCTCCGCAATGCCCCCTTCATCTCCGCAATGCCCCCGTACCTCCATTCCCTGGTGGTCCAGCGGAGCGTCTTCGGATCTGTGCCTCTTCCGGCACAGATCCTCTTCACCCGAGCATGTCGGGCGAGCACATGGCGGTACTCGTACGAGTACCGCCATGTGCAGAGCAGAGCGATGCTCGAGCCGATCCGAGCATCGGCCGAGCACGCTCGCTCAACACTACTATCTATCTATCTATCTATCTGTCTCTCTGTCTATCTATCTCATATCTATCTATCTCATATCTATCTATCTATCTATCTATCTATCTATCTATCTATCTATAATGTATGTTATTTAAACAAAAAAATAACAAATGGAAGAACACTCAACAGGATTTTCAAAAAAAGTGAAGTTTAATTAGTCATCTATCTATATGCATATCCATCTATAAACATCTATATTTCTCACTGGAATTCCCCTGAGAATGTTCTTTCTGATGACATCTTCCAGGTAACGTGTGTGTGTGTGTGTTTATTAATGATCACATGTGTACAATGTGTGTTTGTGAGCTTATTTATGATGATGTATACACAAATGGCAGAAATTACAGGAACATAGGTATGGGGAGGTTAAGCTTATTAAACTTTAGTTTTCACCTAATTTTTGTTTTAGCTTCTCTAAAGAGGGAAGCATCTCTTCCATTTCATGTAACTTCCCATGAGAAGGAAAATAAACTTTTCACCCATCCATGCTCACCATACAATGAATACATTGGAGTAAAACTAGTACCCACCATAATTGTCACTTCAAATACCAACCAGTCATGTCAGGGAAAGAAGGAGTGAGGAGGAGGCAGGGATTTCGGGACAGGTGAGCAAGTAATTATACAGGCTGTGCCACAACGACCACAGATTGAATAGTCCTGGACACTGACTACTAAGCCACAAATCTTTAAAACCGTTTTAAAGATTGAAAAACAAAAACAGGGGGCGTGGTTTGACCTCGCAAGATGGCGGTCGCTTTTCAGTGAGGATCCTCTTCCCCATGGACTGAACGCTCTCTCATAGCTGCATCTGTGGTATGCTCTTAACCACATTCACCTATATTTGTCAGGAGAAGCCTTGGGCATCGAATGCCAAAACAAAAGAAACCGCAATCTGCGGTTAGGCTTGGCATTGCTAGATACCTCACCAACTCTTCTTCCTCGGCTGAGCCTAACCCGGTTACGTCATCGGCTTCACCCCATCCCTCGACTGCAGACACGGCGGAGATTCAGTCTGCACACTCACCTTTGGAACTTCGGGTTCCACAACACCAGGGCCCTGTCTGTCCGAACGTTATGGCATCCTCAACCCCTCTCACCAAAGAGGACATCCTAGATATTATGTCCGGTATCAAGGCAGATCTTCCCTCCAAAGATGACTTGCAGAATTTAGTATCGGAGGTTAAAGCTACCCTACATGAAGAAATTTCTTCAATTAGGGAAGACATGTCGCAACTTCTTGATCGAGTGACAACCCTTGAAGAAGAACATTCAAGAATAGCGGACCATGCTCACGGATTGGAACAGATTATATATGATCAAAAAGAAACTATTACCTCTCTCAACTCACGCTTAGACGACATTGAAAACAGAGGCCGCAGAAACAATATAAGGATCAAGAACTTACCGGAATCTGTCTCCCCGTCACAGCTACGGAGTTCTGTTGGTTCTTTATTCTCTAACATGCTAGGTGGTGACGCCATTGGTCCGATTCACATCGAAAGAATACACAGGGCCCTGAGGCCTAAAGAAAATGGCGCCCCACGCAACGTTATTGCCTGCATCCACAGGTATGAGATTAAAGAGCTTTTGATGCGGAAAAGTAGACAAATGCCAAAGATAACACATGAGGGCTCTGATATCACATTGTACAATGACCTATCCCCCCTCACACTCCAACTTCGGAGGTCTGTTAAAGTGCTTACAGATCATCTAAGAAACCTCGGCATCAAGTACAGATGGGGCTTTTGATGATGAACATGTTGTGTTGATTGTTATAATTGTTCTTGTTAATTTCACAATTTATTGCTGCTTCCTGATTGGCATTAACATACTATTATTGCCATTTACTTGTACTTACCTTGGAATATCCCATTCTGTATACCCCAATACAGTTATTGTTACTCTATACGCATATACTTTTTAATGTTTTGTCTTTAGCTCTCCTCCATGATCAGGCTCTCCCTGGTTTACCCTTCCACCTTTCTTTTTTCTTCAGTTGTTTTTTATGTTAACATTCATCTATCTAGCTGAATCCAGTCTGATACTTTACATTTCGCTCCAAACCGCTTACTCTTTGACCCCCTATTTCCTCCTACTATCCTCTCCGCACCACTAGGAAACTTTCTCAATATCTCGGTAACTCCTGACGTACTACACTTCAAACACTATGCTTTCACTAACAGTCCTTGGGGAGACTCTTCACTGGGCCGCCCTCGCCTTGTCTTCTTTACCTTCCCCTAGACACTAGTCGCCGGAGCTTTTAGCTCCTCTTTCTCTCTCTCACTCCTCTACAGACACACACTCCAAATGCTTACTTACTTTACTCTTTCTTTCTCCTTCCCTTCTTCCTCCCCCTATTTCCCTTGGCACACCAGTGATGGTAACCGCGACATTGCTTTTGGCATCAATACCAAATGGCTCATATCACAATGATGACTGTGAATGCCAAGGGACTGAATTCCCCCACAAAGAGAGCTGTAGCTCTCAGGGACTTTCATCGCTTACGTGCTGACATTGTACTTGTACAAGAAACACATTTCTCCTCCCTCAACACTCCTCGCTTTTCTGATAGACATTACACTACTACTTACTTTGCCTCCTCTAATGAAAAGAAACGGGGTGTCGGCATCCTTCTTCACAAAAACTTACCCTGGCAACTAACACACTTAATCTCAGATCCAGAGGGGCGCTACTTGATTATTTCTGGCCTTCTTTATAACTCCCCCTACACCATTGCAAATATCTATGGTCCCAACTCTAGCCAGGTTCCCTTTTTACTGGATTTTCTGAGACTTCTGGAAACCTCTGTGACTGGACACCTACTTTTGGGTGGAGATCTAAATGTAGCCCTCAATCCATCAATGGACACATCTACGGGCAAATCTTCCGTTAGGCATTCCCAAATTACACGTCTCCGTCAAGCTTTCTCAGATCTTCAACTATGTGACTCTTGGCGCTCCCTGCACCCCTCTGACAAAGATTATACTTTCTTCTCTAATGCCCATTCTGTCTTCTCCAGACTTGACTATCTTTTTGTCCCTCACTCACTTCTTCATTTACTTTCTCACTCCACAATTGATCCCATCTCCTGGTCGGATCAGTCTTCAGTTTGCACGACGCTTCTTCTCCCCTCTCACTGCTCTCCTTCCAGAACATGGAAACTTAATGACTTACTAATAACTGACGACCCTTCTCAAGAGACTGTTCTTTCGGCGATACAGGAATTCTTTTCCCTAAATTCCTCCCCTGATCTCTCTTCCTCCACATTGTGGGAAGCCCACAAATGTTATATTAGAGGCCTACTTATCAAAATGGGTGCACACAGGAATAAATTGCGACGTCAAACTATTTTAAATTTAGTTCATAAAATCCGTTCTCTAGAAACTGATCTTAAAAAATCTCCTACTTCTGAACTCATTCAACATTCACTTCACCAGTGCAGGGAAGAACTCAACACTATTCTGAGACACAATGTTACAAAAACCTTCATGTGGCATAAATACCACCAATATCTCTCTGGGAATCTATGTGGCAGAGTTTTGGCTAAGGTAATTAAGGGAAAACGATGCTCCTCGCATGTTCATCATGTGCGCAATCCCTCACACGAGTTAACATATACTTTTCCTAAAATCGCCGCAGCTTTTCGGTCTTATTATCTTGGGCTGTATAACTTAGAAACTGACACTCTCATTAAAACACCAAATTGGACTGACCGTCTTCGACAGTTTCTGGCGAAATCTACAATGCCCTGCCTGGACCCTAATACGCGGGAGGTACTGGAAGCTCCTATCTCGCACCAAGAATTAGTTTCTGTACTTGCTGACCTCAAGCTGGGCAAAAGTCCGGGCCCCGACGGCTTCACCTCCCAATATTACCGTATCTTTGGCACCTCTCTATCTCCTCACCTCCTCTCTTACTTTAATGACACTTTGTCTGGTTCCCCCTTTCCACCTCACTCCTTAGATGCCCACATAACTGTATTACCCAAGCCTAACAAAGACTTATCTCTCTGCAGCAATTATAGGCCAATATCCCTTTTAAACGTCGATGTTAAACTATATGCCAAGATCTTAGCTAACAGACTTTGTCCTCATTTATGTACACTGATCCACCCAGACCAATGTGGTTTCGTTCCTGGGCGAGAAACACGACACAACACTGCCCTAGCTATTTCTATTATACATCTAGCTAAGCAATTACGTAAACCCCTACTTCTATTATCAACAGACGCTGAGAAAGCCTTTGACAGGGTGCATTGGTCTTATATTGAGGGTCTCCTGCTTCACATAGGTCTAGGTTCCAGTATGATTGGGGGCATAATGAATCTGTACTCTTCCCCACATGCTAGGATTTCAGTTAATGGCTTTCTTTCTGACCCCTTCCCTATCACCAATGGCACAAGACAAGGGTGCCCTCTCTCCCCCATTCTCTTCATCCTTTTGTTAGAACCCTTCCTTAACTTGGTTCGTTTAAATCCTGTGATCCATGGCCTTCAATTGAAGTCTCACTCTTTTAAGCTTTCTGCTTATGCGGACGATGTTTTACATTTTATTTCACGCCCTGAGTCCTCTCTTCCTTCTTTACTAAAACTCTTAGAGGAATACTCCTACTTCTCACAAGCCAAAGTCAATTTCCTTAAATCGGTAATTTTGAACGTCAATATACCTGTCCAACGCAAACTCAAGCTTCAATCCAAGTTCTCCTTCACATGGGCCTCGACCCACATTACATATCTAGGTGTTAATCTATCTCCGGATCTTCACTCATTGGTTGACATCAATACCAAACCCTTACTATCTTCAATAGAGACTGAACTAGCTAAATGGAGCCGAACTTTCATCTCCTGGACTGGAAGAATTAACGCTATAAAAATGATGGTACTTCCTCGTCTTTTATACCTATTCAACACTTTACCTGTTTCCTTTCCCCGAAATTTCTTCTCTACCCTCGTCTGGACACTCTTTCTAGACAATAGAAACAGGGAGGTCTTGGTCTCCCTGACTTTCACAGATACTATAAAGCAGCTGCCCTCTCTAAAATTTTAGATTTCTCCTTGCCTCATCCCGCTCGCTGGGTTCAATCACTCTTACCTTCACTCGAAGGCGCTGACTTTCTTCAATTGATATGGTCCTCTTCTACCTCTCCTCGACCCTTCTGTACTTCACACCCAATACTTAATCACATTATTACTACCTGGACACGAAGCCGGAGCCCTCATAATCTCTCTCCACCTCCATCTCCTCTTGTTTCCATTTTTGGTAACCCCGACTTCCCTCCCGGTCTGCTCAATCCTTCCTCCTTTGCGCCCCTGACCAGATCGAGCCTTCACTCTTTGGAATCTTTAGCTCCTTTGCTCCTTTCTACTCAGTCGGCTATAATCCCTTCTTCTCTCGCTCTAAACTCCCTTGACTCCTTGTCATTCTTTCCCTCTCAACAACTCAAAAGCTGGCTCAACTCTTTGTTCCGTCATGAACATATTCTCCGTGATCTTACGACCTTCGAAAAGGTGACAATTGGTCAGATCCCTATAAAAAGACCATTATCTTTTATGTACAATTTGCTTTCTCTAGCGCTCACATCCCCTAAACCCACCTTCTTTATTGCTTGGGAGAACGACTTAGCCACTTCTATCTCTCCCGTCCTTTGGACAAAAATCTTATACCTTAATTGCCGCCTCCCTAGAGGTTCTCAGTTTAGGGAGCTAAACTACAAAATTATCTCACGATGGTACATGACACCCCAAAAGCTTTCTCTGGCTTTTCCACATACTTCCTCCTCGTGCTGGAGATGTCTTTCTGAGGTCGGAGACATCTTCCACATCTGGTGGACGTGTTCGAAGCTATCAACATTTTGGACTGCAGTCATTGATACTATTAATCTAGTATTCTCCCTCTCTCTTCGCCCGAACCCTCTTCTTTGTCTTTTCCTAATAGGTCCTTCAGAAATGCCCCTTCTGTCGCGCAAGCACACCCTTGTCATCTTTCCCCTCTTGAATCTTGCTAAATCTTTGATACCTCGGAACTGGAAATCCACCGCACCTCCTTCTATACAAAATTGGTTTGAAGCAGTCAACTCCTGGCTACTCCTGGAGCGCTGTCATGCTATTGCCACACATTCCCTTCCTTTTTTCGAGGACACATGGCTCCCATGGTATGACTATACATCTACTCTCCAAGCTTCTAATCCTGCCACCACGTGAGACTGCTTGCAAGGAAGTCCCCTGGCATATCATTTCATGTTATAGCCAATCATTCATATCACATCGAGGCATATTTCAAAGTGTTCCTCTCGATATCTGAAAGCCATTCACTTCATATAGAGCTTCCCATCACTGGTGTGGCAATTCCCTTCCCCTGGCCCTTCCTCCTCTTATTCCTTTACTCCCCTTCCTCCCTCTTTTATCGACTCTACAAATCAGTTTTCTTTCCCTTCTCTTTTCTAATACTTTCCACCTATATCTTGCATATCTTCCTTTTCCTCTTCTCTCTTTAGATGCACATAACACTTCCTCCTTCTGACCCTTCTCTTCCTTTCTCTCTACCCCTCTTTACTTCTCTATTTCTCTCATCTATGTCTTAGGAGTCTAAGCTAGTCATTTTTAGCTGATAACCGTTAACTCTACCTTCACCTGTAAATGTCTGTTGTTGTCATATGCTCTTTGTAATGCTTATTTTCTCAATAAAAATTTATTACAAAAAAAACCAAAAAACCTTTACCTGTT
The DNA here is from genome assembly GCA_037306005.1 of Rhinophrynus dorsalis. Classification (NCBI taxonomy): domain Eukaryota; kingdom Metazoa; phylum Chordata; class Amphibia; order Anura; family Rhinophrynidae; genus Rhinophrynus; species Rhinophrynus dorsalis. Next base: position 22,719,080 of record CM074720.1, on the reverse strand, counting down.
TATATATATATATTGCTATATTGATAAAGGTCCCCTATAAGGACCGAAACTTTGACCAGTATTATTTGCCTTTTGTTGCCCAATAAAATTATTTAAACCAAAAAAAAAAAAAACAAAAACAAAAACAACAAGACTTAAGCGATTTAAACAGATATGTTTATTGAGACTAAATCGTATCTAGGGTTAGACTGACTTTTTAACTGGAGAAGGTTCTCAAACTAATTTGCCATCTCTGAAGCAGCCTTCTTTTTAGTGAGCTAGAACTCTATTACCGGTAAAGAGAGGTACCGTGTTAGCCATGGGAAATGCAGGAAACTAATAGAGTGAAAATTATACCTTTATTGGCTGAGTAACTTTGTATGAAAGCTTCCAAGCCAATTAGGTCTCTTCTTCAGGTGTAATATTATGCCTGAATAATAGACCTAGGTGTCTTAGAAGCTTGCATCCAAAGCCAGTGCAGAACTCTATTACTGGTTACAGTAGAGTAGCTACAGTCTGACAGTGCTCTAATTGGTGATTTTATTGCTAGTGAACTTGGGAAAATTTGGACAATTTTCATCTACATTTTCTGTTTACTTTTGTCATGTTTATTTTCTAACAGAAACAAGCAAATTGCCTTTAGAATGAGCATACATATATCCCTTTGAGTGCCAGAGGGGCACTCAAAGGGATATATGACTGAACTAACTACTCAGCTGTATCATTGCCATATTCTAACAGAAAGAAGGTGTTTGATACATATACCATTTTTACTAATATCAGGGACAAAGAAGATGTTTCTATTTAATGGCCTGTGGGTAACATTTACAGTACTTGGAGGCATTTACAGAAGACATAACTGAAAACAATTGGGGGCAAATTAACTGTACCTTAACTCTTTAAAGGAGCAGTAAACTTTTTTATGAAAAATATATATTGTAGGGATTTTCCAGTTGAGTAAAATAAGGGTACTCCCACTGCTGATAGATTTATATTTCCAGAGTTATTACAGTTTAAACCCATGTTTTTTTACTTTAGCAGTGCCCTCTAGTGGTCAAATTCTAATTAGATTTCCTGTTAGATTCTAATGGAGAGGAAAGTCAGAAAAGTCAGAGACATACAGTTCTCCATAGAATGTGATAGAAACTGCTGAGTCACTTCCTGTCAGTTAGAACTATCAGGAAGTAAACACTGTAAATTCACTTCCTGATTATTTAAACTGCTATAAATTTTGAATAAAACATCTGACAGCGATGGGAGTACCCTTGTTTTATTCAGCAGGAAATGCTCTATAAAATATGTGTTTTCATAAAAAAAAGCTCACTGCTCCTTTAAGGTAGAGTGATCCGGGGATGTTACCTTCTCTTAAGGACCACTTTGATGTATGCCAACATGCCGGCACACGTTATCTGTTATGTGTACCGGCACTCCGAGCTGGGGTCTGAGAGAGAGGCCGCTCCAGTCTTTTTACATATAATGAGTGCTGTAAGTAAAAAGTACTTGATGTGCCAGGACCGTTACCGGTTCTTAAGGGAAAAAAATAGTGATGGTCCTGGCATATCACAGGGGTTAAGGAACAACTTAAAATCTCACTTATCTAAATTCTGCCTTTATCTCATTGAATAAGAAGATGCCTCTAGCACAATATTATATGTATATAATATGCATGTGTGTGTGGATATATATATACATATATACACAGGAATGGATGGTGGAAGCACTCACTCTTAAATAAACTTGTGGCCCAGGTGCACAATCCTCAAAGTTGATGGATATTATCAAGAAATAATGGGAGACAGCACCAGTGGGACTTTTTGAAAAAGTAATTTAACAATGAAAAAGTAAGCAAATAAATGGTCAATGTTTCGGTCCTGCAACTGCATCTTTTTTTTTTGCCATCCAAAGAACCGCACTTATTGTGTCATCAATGTTTTGGCCCCAATGTGGGCCTTTGTCAACCTATCTTATGGGGCTGAAATGTTGATGACACAATAAACTGCTCAATTTTCTTCCTCTATAAGAAGTCCTGTGAGTGTGATTCTTTGGACCACAAAAAAAAAATCAAATTGTAGGACCATAACGTTGACCATCTATTTGTGAGGCCTGGCACCCAGACCATCGTTAATTTAAATTAGGAGAACTCACAGACAAATTTCTTGTCTCTCTCTCTCTCTCTCTATATATATATATATATATATATATATATATATATATATATATATATATATATATAGGGAGAATGACCACCTTCTTGTAATAATCCTCCCACACTGATCTTACTATAGCCCGAAAATCCAAATTTCCCCTATGAATCTTGCCCTTTTTCCATTAAGATAACACTCAAGATCAGTCATGGATGTCATGTCCATGAACGACAACATGAAATTTTCTGTCAGGTTTTTTCAAACTGATGAAGGCAAAGTGCATCAACCTACTTAAAGCAGAACTGTCACAAAACATAACCTCCGCCGAATCAGTGAATTAAATGATAAATATAGCAATGCGGACAGTTTAACCTATTAAAGAATTTCACTGTAGGTGAAACCATAGGCCACATCTTCAGCAGCGACAATGGAGAGTGCGGCAATCTTTCCTCCATTATAGCCCTCTTTTCTTCATTTGCCTTCCCTTTTTCCTCCAGTATTGTGTCTAAACAGCTGCCTGCAGACAGCAGCAACATGAAGGAGCAAGTCGGGTAATGAATACACAGTAAATAGCAACATCCTGCACTGATAAGTGCACTGAGAAGTGCAGAACATAGCTTTTTACTGTGTATTCATTGCCCGGCTTGCTCCTTCATGTCGCTGCTGCCTACAGGCAAATGTTTAGACACACTACTGGAGGAAAAGGGGAAAGTGGTGGGCGGGTATATAATGCCGCAGGGAGACTGCCGGTGATGCAGGCAAGCTGCATAGTGGCTTTCTACAAAACGGAGCAAAGTTTAAAAAAAAAAAACACACATTGCGAATGTTGCACATTCCTCTGGTCCTTAAAAGTACAGTAAACTTTTTTTATGAAAATGTATATGTTGTAGAGCTTTTCTTGCTGACTAAAAAAAGGTCACTCCCACTGCTGTCAGATGTTTTATTCAAAGTTACAAAATTTAAAATAATCAGGAAGTGAATTTACTGTGTTTACTTCCTGATACTTCTGACAGGAAGTGACTCAGCAGTTTCTATCACATTCTATGGAGAACTATATGTTACTGATTTTCCTCTCCATTAGAAAGTAACAGATTAACTGATTGAAATTTGGCAACTAGAGGGCCCTGCTAATGTAAATAAACACGGGTTTAAACTGTAATAACTTTGGAAATATGCATCTATCAGCAGTGGGAGTACTCTTATGTTACTCAACAGGAAATGCCCTACAATATATATTTTTTTCATAAAAAAGTGTACTGTTCCTTTAACCCCTTAAGGACCCATGACGGTCCTGCACCGTCATGGGTTGTTATACCCTTAACGACCCATGACGGTCCACGACCATCATGGCTTAAATGATAGCAGCGTGCCTCCGTGCACGCTGCTATCATTAAATCCAGGCTGAGACTGAGTGCTCCGAGACCGGGGCATTCAGTCTCAGCCCTTCTTCCTTCTTCTGGCTCATGCGATCGCCCTATCAGTGATCACATGTACCGGCATAGTGACAGACAGAGGCAGCATGCAAAGCATGCTGTCTGTGCCTGTCTCGTCTGCCTCTGTCTCCCTTGCTCTCAAAGTAAGGGAGACAGAAGTAGACAGGAGACACCTAGTGGTTAAAAAAAATACAGCAGTTGGGGGTATTAACCCCTTCACTGCTGGTGCAGGAGGCTGGCTAAATGCAGGTCAATTTTTGACCTGTAATTTTACACTTTTTTTTTTTAAAAAAAACACAACACACTTTTTTTTTTTTTCAAAAAACATTTTTATTTAAAAAAAATATATATAATTAAACAATATTACAAGTGTGATTGTTGTGGAGCCATGTAATACACTTATATACACCACCAAATGCCAGGGACAAAAAGTGTCAAAATAGGGTGGGAAAAAGGGACATGGTGATTTTCACCCAGGGGGGATAGTTGCCACTTTAAACTGCACATTTTTTAGGTATGACTGACTGGTCATACTTTTCATGCAGTCTCCATAAAAATTTAACCCTTTGTGGCCAATTGATCCCAAAAGAAAAATCAAAAATGGTGTTTTTTTTACATTTTTTAACATTTTTTTTAATTATAATAAAGTGAATGGTGGGTTATCCACATAAATAGGGTATCAAAAGAAAGCCCTATTTATGCTTAAAAAAACAGTATATAATTTATGGGGTGGAATAAAAGCCTAAGAGGGAAAACACTGTTGAACAAAGACATAGTCAAAAAGGTCAGAATTGCTCCGGTCCTTAAGGGAAAACGACCTCAGATTTTCCCGGTCCTTAAGGGGTTAAAGGATTAAGATTACCATGTGCAGTGAACAGTGTTTATAGTCCTGCGATCCTACAATTACAGCAACTGTCATGTCCGCCTCCATGGACGTGACATCTAGGACTGACTGAAGCTGTTATCTCTTGAATCAAGGTGCAAAGGAAAACTCATGAGGGCCACTAGTATTTTCTAGCCAAAGTAAGGGTTATTATGTAAAGGCTTTCTCCTTTAACCCTTTGAGTGCCAGAAGGGTATGTACGCAACAAAATGCAAAGCAAAGCAAGGGTTAAATGGTAAAAGCCAAATATAAAAAAAAAAATAAAATGCGTATTACTTTTGCAACTGTTGCACTTATCTCCTCTTTATTCCAGGAAATAAGAAGATTATTTCTGTGACTAAGTAATATTTCTGTTATTTTCTCCTTAGGTGACCTTGATAAGCAAGCAAAAAAGGTGAAGTCGTGAGACTCAGACAATGCGCGCTACGACTCTGGTAAACGCCCCTCATTAAAGTTAGGGTGAGTCTCTTATCCACAGATTTATTATCGGTCTGGGATGTGCGTTCCTTGAAAACTACCTAACACTGATTGATACATGTGAATGTATACTCTTTTAACCCCTTAGGGACCATTGACGTACCAGGACCGTCACGGTCCTTGAACTACTCAAGGACCGATGACGGTCATGGTACGTCACGTACTTTTTACTTACAGCGCTCTACCGGGAGCGCTGTAAGTAAAAATAGGGCCTGAAATAGACCGCTCCAAGATCGGAGCGATCTCTATCAGGACCCATAATGACGCGCCGATACACGTGACAGGTCACGTGTACCGGCGCGTCCAAGTGCCCCTATGCGGTCATTATGGGACGGAAATGTCCCATAACCGCCGGTCCTTAAGGGGTTAAAAGAGAACTAACGCCTACTAATAAAAACCCTCTTTACTTTACTGTAGCCTGAAATTCCTAATGGCTCCTATGAATTTTGATCTTGAATTTGAGCCTTTTCTTCAAAAGATAAAACCTTCAATCAGGCTTGGATGTCAGGTCCATGGGGACAGAATGCATGTTAACCCCTTAACATCTGTTGACATGCCAGGACTGTCACAAGTTTTGGTCCTTTAAGGACCAATAACGGTCATGGCATGTCATGCCTTACATGATCACAGCTCACCTAATCATGCCAGGAGGCTGAAACTGACTGCACCAAGATGGGAGCAGTCAGTTTCTGCCTTTCACCTCAGCGAGCAAGTACGTGTGATCGCTCCCATGTGCTGGCTCAATGACTGAAATGGCTCTGGTCTTCACATGTAAACCTTGCTGGTCTTTAGGAGATTAAGAACCAGGGAAGTGTGCAACTTGTTATGAATCAATACTTTGCAAAGGGTTAAGATTACTGTGAGCAGAGTTTGAGGTCCTGGAGGGGAGATGCACTAATGGTCTATAAGGAGCCAGTCTGGCAATCTTGTGTCGTATTTGTGTCAATGGCATGTCAACAATATGCACTAAGATGTCTTCTCCATCCTATTCTTGTGAATACGATACAGACACACCTACATCGCCATGAATGCATCATGCCTTCCACAGGATTAAGATTTTCTGCTGACTACTTCCACAATGGCTTGTTTGCATATTGAAACACCACTTAATGCTGATATGTTAATGTAGAACATTGCAACCAGAATTAAGCACTGATAGCTGCATACCTCCCAACATTTCATATTTTCAAAGAGGGACACTTGTGTTTTATGGGGTGTTGCTTTGGGTGTGGCATTACTGAGAATTTTTAGGCTATTTCATGACCTACTGACACCTCCTTGTGTAACCTGTTAAATGACTTATAACAAGACCAAAATATTTTATTTACGCAAACTAATTTATAAACACATATACTGATGTTTCAACAAGCAATAATGTGAATTTTATTGCTCTGGAACAATCTGATACACTTATATGCATACCACACAGTCTGATCTCCTAAACACAGGGACACCAGGGCGATACACTTATATACACAGCACACAGTCTGATCTCCTAAACACAGGGACACCAGGGTGATAGAGTTATATACACACACCACACAGTCTGATCTCCTAAACACAGGGACACCAGGGTGATACACTTCTATACACACCACACAGTCTGATCTCCTAAACACAGGGACATCAGGGTGATACACTTATATACACACCACACAGTCTGATCTCCTAAACACAGGGAAACCAGGGGGATACACTTTTATACACACCACACAGTCTGATCTCCTAAACACAAGGACACCAGGGTAATACACTTCTATACACACCACACAGTCTGATCTCCTAAACACAGGGACACCAGAATGATACACTTATATACACAGCACACAGTCTGATCTCCTAAACACAGGGACACCAGAGTGATACACTTATATACACACCACACAGTCTGATCTCCTAAACACAGGGACACCAGGGTGATACACTTCTATACACACCACACAGTCTGATCTCCTAAACACAGTGACACCAGGGTAAAACACTTCTATACACACCACACAGTCTGATCTCCTAAACACAGGGACACCAGGGTGATACACTTATATACACACCACACAGTCTGATCTCCTAAATACAGGGACACCAGGGTGATACACTTATATACACACCACACAGTCTGATCTCCTACACACAGGGACACCACCGTGATACACTTATATATACACAACACACAGTCTGATCTCCTAAACACAGGGACACCAGGGTGATACACTTCTATACACACCACACAGTCTGATCTCCTAAACACAGGGACACCAGGGCGATACACTTATATACACAGCACACAGTCTGATCTCCTAAACACAGGGACACCAGGGTGATAGAGTTATATACACACACCACACAGTCTGATCTCCTAAACACAGGGACACCAGGGTGATACACTTCTATACACACCACACAGTCTGATCTCCTAAACACAGGGACATCAGGGTGATACACTTATATACACACCACACAGTCTGATCTCCTAAACACAGGGAAACCAGGGGGATACACTTTTATACACACCACACAGTCTGATCTCCTAAACACAAGGACACCAGGGTAATACACTTCTATACACACCACACAGTCTGATCTCCTAAACACAGGGACACCAGAATGATACACTTATATACACAGCACACAGTCTGATCTCCTAAACACAGGGACACCAGAGTGATACACTTATATACACACCACACAGTCTGATCTCCTAAACACAGGGACACCAGGGTGATACACTTCTATACACACCACACAGTCTGATCTCCTAAACACAGTGACACCAGGGTAAAACACTTCTATACACACCACACAGTCTGATCTCCTAAACACAAGGACACCAGGGCGATACACTTATATACACAACACACAATCTGATCTAAAAAAGAAGGACATCAGGGTGGAAAATAGAGATAGAGGGATTTGGGTCTAAAAGAGGGACTGTCCTTCCTAAAGAGGGACACTTGGGAGGTATGAAGCTGCTTGAGTTCACAGTCCCACTTTTGTCAACCTGAAGTTATGTCAGAACGATATGCTAATGATTAGAGCCTCTCTCCTTCTATCCCTAATTTTAGTGCATATGAAATGTGTGTCTCTATAGCCAAGGTGATGTGCTTGTCGACAGGCTTACACATCGCCCTTAGTGCATCTTCCACTTTTGGCCGGGCAGCAGCTGTCATATCTGCCTCCGGCACTGATTGATGGTGTTATTTCTTGAATCACGGAGCAAGACAGAAATTCATGGAGGGGCATTAGTATTTTCTGGGCATAGTGGGGTAAGGGAGGAGTTATTATCAGGAACTTTTAGTTCACTTTTATTCTATGCCTATCAGACTACATCGTTTTCTAGAAGGGATAGAAAATGTGTTTATTTTTATTTGCTAAATACAGTTTTCCATGCACTATTATCGTGAAAGCACTAATTAATCTTTTATGGCATTGGAACATTCAAAGGATTCTTACCAAATGGTGAATAATGTTTAACCCTTTGAGCGCCAGAGGGGTACGCAACGCATTGCAAAGTCCTGGCAGGTCATGGAATTCAGACCCCTGAATGCACTGGGCCAAAAATAAAGCCCCTTGGTCCTTTACTGCCGCTCGTCCAGTTGTTAAGTTGTAAATTAATAATTTAACTCTTTGAGTGCTAGGCAGGTTCCCAGCTCATTGCTTCACAATGTGGTGTAGATGCTTCTGGCAGTGAAGGGGTTAAAACTCAAATTTACCTCAATGACCTTTTCATTTGACCCCTGTGATGCAGTTGGATTGCCCCAGAATTGCTAACATTTTTTCTTGGTGCACCGGCTTCTCTCTGCTGAAAATGACCATGTCAGATTTACTTAATTTGGCTATTAACCCTTTGAGTACCTAATAGGTATCCATCGCATTACGATGCAATGCATTGGATACCTCTCTGGCACTGAAAGTTTTCATTATCGCTTACAAATTCTAAAAAACACTAACATGTATGCCTTTATTTACTTTATTATTAATTTACTAGTTGAACAGCCCGTTACACGGGCCACAGTGCCTCTGGCAGCCGGTCGCGGGGCAGTCACGCGCAGTGGAGACTACCCGCGCCTCGGCTGATACAGAGCTGGATGCTCCTTCGGAGCGCCCAGCTCTGTATCAGCCGCGGTGCGGGCAGTCTCTACTGCGTGTGACTGCCGCACGCGCAGCAGTGTCTACTGCGCATGTCGGGCGTTACACACAACTTGGCGAATTATTATATAGGATTTATTAATTTACCCTAGTTTTATTTTACAATCACCAACAGTATTCTGAAACATGCCGATTCTGTATATAAGTACGTATGTAGGTTTTGAAGCTCACCCTCAGTCACAATTTATATTGGTTTCATTGAAAGTGCCAGGAAGAATCCAGCATTTTAACCCCTTAAGCACTGGCTGGCACATAGGGACCACTGAGTTTTTTTTTTTCTCAGGATCCAGTTCAGGGCTTCCCGAACTGTGGGGAGCCCTGAAATCCATCACGTACATGTACATCATGGGTCTTTAGGAAAGCTCACCCCATGACCTAAATGTATGTCCTTGGTCCTTAAAGGGATAGTAATACTTCATTTTATCTTTATTTTATTTTGTAGGCATTAAAAAAACATGAAGAATGATATAAGTCTTATCTCTCAAACCTTTATGGTTTAAGAGATATTCACAAGCAAAGTATCCCCCCCCCCCCGTTCAGCCAGATCAGAAGGGAGGTGTCCAGGTAGACTGCAGAGAGGGACAATCTTCAATTAAGATAAGGGAAAAACCTGAAAAACTTGTCAAGGGGGGCAGGGCTTTCATTGTTCTCAGAGGAAGAAGATTGTCCCCTGCTGTTATCTGTCTGGTCTATGGACTGGATTCCACATCTGAGAAGAGATCGCTTACACTAGGTAAAAGCGGCGGGAGGGGAAACTTTGCTTGTGAATATCTCTCAAACCATAAAGGTTTGAGAGATAAGACTTATATCGTTCTTCATGCTTTTTTTAATGCCTACAAAATAAAATAAAGATGAAACAAAGTATTACTATCCCTTTAAGGAGTTAAAGAATGTTGGGGGAGATTTATAAACCTGACGTTATGACAAATGTGGAGTAAAAATTGCCTAAAAATTAAGTTCGGCATTTAAAAAAGAGAATTGCGCCAGTTGGACACCTTAAAGGGATAGTATTGCTTGAAAATAATTTTATTTTATATTGTAGCCCTTAAAAAAAACATTAAAAATGATATAAGTCATATCTCCCAAACCTTTATGGTTTGGGAGATATTAGCAAGTACGTTTTCCTCTGGAGTGACGTCACTGCTCTAGCAGTCAGGTTTGGAATCCGGTCCACAGATCGGCCGCGGCTCTTCAGCAGTGCCGAGATCACAATCTTTAAATAGAATTTCTTCATTGGAATGGTCTACAAAGTGTGCTTTCATGCCAGGCACACTTTGTAGACAGTTCCAATGAAGCAGTTCTTTTTAAAGATTGTGATCTCGGCACTGCTAAAGAGCTGCCGGCAGATCTGTGGACCGGATTCCAAATCTGTCCACTAGATGGCAGACTTGGCTAAAACAGCCAGTAAAAGGGAATTTTACTTTTATTATTATTAACTTTACTTGCTAATATCTCCCAAACCATAAAGGTTTGGGAGATAAGACTTATAAAAAGCAATACTATCCCTTTAACGCCACGTAGTTGTGTTTTGGGAAAAATGATGGTACAGATTGAGAACATTCTGGTACAGCGAATGTATAAAAAATGTTGCTAACTGCGAAAATTTTACGACAGAATTTTCTCCAGAATCTTAACATCAGATATAGTCTGTCCTTAACCATTCCAGACGTTAACGTCAACTTATTAATGTCATATTTATATGGATGCCCTTACTCATTTATAAATCCGACCTGCCATTATCTCCAGTTGACATGACCGAACTACAGTCCTTTAACCCCTTAAGGACCGGGGAATCTGCGCCGCGATCTGACTGAACGACCACGGAGCAATTTTTTTTTATTGCTCCGCTGCGTTCCGGACTCCCCGAACGGCGTGCAGCCGCGGGGGGAGCCCGGAACGCGATGACGGTCATAGTATGTCATCGGTTGTTAAGTCAAATCGACCCTTGACGTACTATGACCGTCAAGGGTCGTTAAGAGGTTAAGATGTACTAAGAACCTTTTCTGTAAATCTCCCCCCCTAGACCTCTAACTAGTGAATGCACGGTAAGTGTTACCCATTAGAATAATAAACTATATTTGAGATAATTTCTCCATACAGTATAATATACAATGGAAATCATAGTGCATCACTTACTTCCTTGAATGCTATAGAAGACTACTATTCACTGCTTTACAATGGCGTTGATGCATCCCTAGCATGCAAGAGGATAACCCTTTGAGTGCCAAAGCTTGGCAATGCTATGCGTATCCCACTGGCACTCAAAGGGTTAAAGCACTGAGTGTGTGCAGGTGTTGTGGACTGATATATGAAGGTACTAGTTGAAGAGCCCATGTACACGGGCCACAGAGCCACCCAGCAACGGCCGCAGTGCAGTCATGCACAGTAGAGACTGCCCACGCCACTGCTGATACAGTCCGGGGCGCTCCTAATTCAGACTGTAGTAGAGGACTATGGTCTGAATGCGGAGCCCCACTCCGTTATCTGCCTTGGCACTGGCAGTCTGTAGTGCGCATGACTGCAGCACGCACAGCCGTCTTTACTGCACATGACAACAATTTAGCGAATTATTATATAGGATATATATATTTCCCACAGAAATCACACTTTTGCAGTGTTGTTACTACTGCAAGGGATTCTGGGTAGGCATATGCAAATAAGTTCAACAAGGAATCATCTTTTTGCCTCAAATTCCACTTTATACATGGATTCCTCAGAGTACGTGTATGTGTATGTGTATGTGTATGCTGAGCAACAGCTTTAGAACACAACTCAGAGAGAGATGCAAAGCCAGTGAACCACTCATGGACGGCTGTTTCATTGTCAATGCAACTCATCAGCATGAGGTTGGTTTTACTAGCTTGCTATTGAGGCTTGGTGCACATGTGGAGCACAAGCTGAAAAGGTTATGGTGGGGAAAAAAGTGAATGAAAACCCCTTCCACCTGAATTTGGTGGGTGGTAGATACAATGTTAAACAAAATTTGACATACCAGTCAAGCCATAAGACTTGCTTTTCCCACAGAAATCACACGTTTGCAGTGTTGTTGTTGAGGCAAAAAGGTGATTCCTTGTTAAACTTATTTGCATATGCCTACCCAGAATCCCTTGCAACAATACTGCAAAAGTGTGATTTCTGTGGGAAAAGCAAGTCTTATGGCTTGACTGGTATGTCAAATTTTGTTTAACATTGTATCTACTACCCACTATACATATATATATATATATATATATATATATATATATATATATATATATATATATATATATATAACACATGCAGATTCACAATACACCAATTTAGGGTAATCCCTTGATAAATGCATTTTTTGTTACCATTTCAAGATGTATACAATTAAAAAAAAATCAGTTTATATGAGTTTATCTCTCTATCTGTTCCATTTAAATTTGAGTATTTGATCTTGTTTACATTATTTCATTACATTCATATTTTAAGTCCTCTGCAGTGCTTAGATCTCTCTCAATGATAATATGGCCTCCTTCATGGCTGACAGAACTCTTGCGACCACCCGCGGTACTTCTGTCATTTGTATCTTTACTCCCTTCCCACCTGCAGTCAACCACCAATCAGAATGTAGGAGAGGAGTGTCTGATGGCCAATCATGTGATCACCAACCAATATTAATGGTTTCAACCCATGTGGGTTAGCCATTTATTTAAAATTGTGATGGCTATTGCAACATCCAGCTCAGCTGGTGTGAAAGTTTTGCAGGGGCACCATAAGTCACCATTCAGACCTTACTTGCTGCAATTTTGGTACGGTCACATAAGGCAGTAGTAGTCACACATGTGAAAGCATGACAGTCCAACATGTTGGGGGTTTTGCAGTAAGGCGTGATAAAGAGGTGATAAAGTGGAGATGATTTCTCCAGTGATATCACTTCTCCAGTTCCTATGTTATTCTATGCAACCAATGCACTAACATCTCCAGTGTTGTAGAAATGTTATTGCATAGGCTCCATAGAATAACATAGAAATTGGAGAAGTGATATCACTGGAGAAGTCATCTCTGCTTTATCACCTCTTTATCACTCTTTAGTGCATCTCCCCCATTACCTACGACCACTGACAACAGATCCAGTGCTACATCATTGCATTAGTACCATCCATGTGAAAAGACCCTAAGCACATTGTTCCTGCAGTTCCCATTGTTGTAAAAACAAATGCTTCTATTATGTCAGCAATTTGTATAAAGAACATAATTTTAATAGAATTGGACTAGTGATATATATATATATATATATATCCTTTCTTCAAGACCAGAGAGTGCTGCTGGTTATATAAAACATTTCCACAGTCCTTAGGTGATCAGGATCAATAAATCTCACTTTTGAGATTTAAAAAAAAAAAGAAAACAAAAAAGTCTATAATGTTTTTTGTTTCCGGTTGTATAAGAATTAAAATGTCTCTGTTGCTGATATCTCAACATGCAGTAACACTAGCATTAAATTGTTTCTTGTTTGAAATTATTTTCCTGTTGTTGACTTAACTTTGATGCAACCTATTGTTACTTGCCCACTGAGCAGCTGTTTGTAATTCAGCTGAATTCTGAGTCAGAATAGTTATACTCTGTATTTGCCAAAGCCAGACATACTTGCCTCTCTACGTCTCTATTAAAAATGTATTGTGTGTTCACAGGACTCAATGTAAATCCGGATGCAAAATATCAGATCATTTTTCAGTGTATTGGGCTATATTCCTTAGTGGTCTCCATTCACCTTGTAAATCAATGCACTGGACACCTATCTGGGATTTTTGGGACTTACTCATCTTGTTTTCCGGATGGGATATATTATAAAAAATGGCCTTCCATTTTAGTAATATTAAAGGGATAGTAATGTTTCAAAATAAAAGCAGCTCCAATGAATCTTCATAGTATTTAGGCCATGTAGAGTGTTGTTTAAATACTGTCAGAGTTGTAGTACAATAGTAATTGAATGATAAAGTTTCCCCCTCTCACCCCTTTTACCTAGTGTAATCCGCCTCCCCTCAGATGTGTATTCTGGTCTCTTGACTGGACAGATCGCAGCAAGGGACAATCTTCTTACTGTGATCATAAGGAAAACCCTGCCCCCCTTGACAGGTTTTTCCTCATGCTCACTGAAGATTGTCCCTCTCTGTGATCCATCCAGACAGTCTTGCTGCTCTGCGGTGAGCAGTGTTACATCAGTAAAAGGGGCAGGAGATATTGTATTATCCATTTACTCTTGAACTACAACTCTGACAGTATTGAAATAACACTCTCCATGGACCAATTACTATGAAGATTAATCAGAGCTACTTTTTTCGTGAAACATTACTATCCCTTTAATGCAAGATAAATTATTAAACTTTCTTAATGCTTTCTGTAAACATAACATATTATTTGTTTTTATAACCCTTTGAGTGTCAGAGACAAATCCACACATTGAAAGGCAATTCATTGGATACACTCTGGCCAGCAAAGGGTTTTTATCCCTTTCTTTGGTCATTATTAAAGCACCCTCCCAAGCACCTCTGCACATCTATCAATCCCAAACAAATTGATAAGAAAAAAATGAATAATACCAACTATTTTTCTTATAAAAGAAAAAAATATATATTTTTTGGCGATTGGAGAGACTTCTCCCTGTTCATTCTATATTTTAAAAATACTCACACTTTGAATAAAAATGTAAATAAAACAAGTGTCAGAGACAAAAAAAGATGATATTGGAAATATTTCCATAACATCCAAAAGAGGTTATCAATTTACATATGATATAAACCTACTGGGAAATATTCATATGTTACAAAAAGTCTCTATTGTTTTCTTAAAGGAATAGTAATGTTTCATAATATAATCAGCTCCAATGAATCTTCATGGCATTTGGCCATGGATAGTGTTATTTCAGTACTGTCAGAATTGTAGTTCAAGAGTAATTGAATGATAAATTATCCCCTCCCTCCCCTTTTACTGATGTAACACTGCTCACCTTAGAGCAGCAAGACTGTCCAGATGGATCACAGAGAGGGACAATCTTCAGTGATTATAAGGAAAAACCTGAAAAACCTGTCAAGGGGGCGGGCTTTCATTGTTCTCACAGTAAGAAGATTGTCCCTTGCTGTGAGCTGTCTGGTCTGAGGACCAGATTCCACATCTGAGGGGAGGTGACTTATACTAGGTAAAAGGGGCGGGAGGGGGTAACTTTATCATTCAATTACTCTTGAACTACAACTCTGACAATACTGAAATAACACTCTCCATGGCCCAAATACTATGAAGATTAATTGGAGCTGCTGTTTTTGTGAAACATTACTGTCCCTTTAAGTAATTTCCACTTTATAATGTTTATCATCTGCAGACTATATATTAAATATTAGTCAGTGGCTAACACATATATTATACTAATAAATTACATAATATAAATATCATATGCAAAAAAATGTATACTTTTTTCCAGTGCAATCTTAACACCTTGGATGCTATAATGGTCCCTTAATCATTGCATAACCTTTCTAGGGGTTAATTTAGGTGTCATGAGTGTTTCACAGGAATGGTGAAAATTGTTCCTTGTTTGAAACAAGGTTAAATGGACTTACTGTCTGTTTTTGTCCTATTCTGTAAGAAAACCATTATCAATAAACACATTAACCTTAATTAACTTAATAAGGAATATACTTTTAGTTAAATTTTATTGTGATCCCCTGGCCACAATCAATTTGTCTTTCTATATTACATCTCTAAGGCAACAGAAGGGGTGAGCAATGGAAAATAAATCACTTTCATGTTCTGTGCTGGTAAATCCTATATAATAATTCGCCAAGTTGTGTGTAACGCCCGACATGCGCAGTAGACACTGCTGCGCGTGCGGCAGTCATGCGCAGTAGAGACTGCCCGCGCCGTGGCTGATACAGAGCTGAGCGCTCCGAAGGAGCGTCCAGCTCTGTATCAGCCGAGGCGCGGGCAGTCTCCACTGCGTGTGACTGCCCGCGACCGGCTGCCAGAGGCACTGTGGCCCGTGTAACGGGCTGTTCAACTAGTATGAAATAATTGGGGAGTTAGTTCTATAACTGCCTCTTTAAACATACTGAACAACCAGATAATAAGCATAACTTAGCCTTCAACTCCCTCACAACAGGGTATATGCTCACACACACACACACAAACACATAAAAAGTAAAAGTTGTGAGTCCTACAGCAACATATGCCTTGGAAACAAAATTGTTAACAAGCTGAATAGCTTTGCCCACAACACTAACTTCCTACTTATGTAACACCGGCACATCCATCACTGAAAAATAACTACAGCTTGGGATATTCCAGCAGGGTATAACACATGACATCATCAACTCTTTAAAGACTCTGTTTTAAAGGGATAGTAATACTTCGTTTTAACTTTATTTTATTTTGTAGGCATTAAAAAAATATGAAGAATGATGTCTTATCTCTCAAACCTTTATGGTTTAAGAGATATTCACAAGCAAAGTTTCCCCTCCCGCCCCTTTTACCTAGTGTAAGCCATCCCTTCTCAGATGTGGAATGCAGTCCATAGACCAGACAGATAACAGAAGGGAACAATCTTCTTCCTATGAGAACAATGAATGCCCTGCCCCCTTGACAAGTTTTTCAGCTTTTTCCCTTATCTTAATTGAAGATTGTCCCTCTCTGCAGTCTACCTGGACACCTCCCTTCTGCTCTGGCTGAACAGGGGGGGGATACTTTGCTTGTGAATATCTCATAAACCATAAAGGGTTGAGAGATAAGACATATCATTCTTCATGTTTTTTTAATGCCTACAAAATAAAATAATGTTAAAACGAAGTATTACTATCCCTTTAAGCAAAAGAAAAATGTCAACAACCAACATTTTGGCATGCTTAGTATTCCATAGGCATACTTTTGCATTATTTTTGCACTGGTGTTGACTTCTTTCTAAGAACTTAGCGTGTCATGGCGGTACATAGTGAAGAGCTGTGCGGAGGACTTTATTTTATTATATTATTTATTATTTTATCCCTTTAATTATACACCTTTGATGAAGCAGGGACATAATTTTAACCAAACTAACAAGGAAAATTGCCAGATTATAGTGGGGTGACTGTATGACAATGATTTTATGCTAAATCAGGAGCTGAAATTTATTTTTAGTGCCTGTGTCTGACTAACATCAATTTACTAGGCTACATATGCCAACGCAGCTCGCGCAATGGGGAGTCTACGGACTTTTCAGGGTGTTACTGTCCTCTTCTTTTTCTTTAATGCAGTGTTTTAAACAAGACATACAGACAATCATTTGATCTAAAATGGGACTTTGCATATTTGAAAACTGCATTAAAAACTGCCTATATGTCATGTTAACCAGAAGATCAATAAATGTACAGTTCAGGAGGTAGTCACACTTGTTATCATATGCTAAGGTGTGCTAACTGTGGTATCTATGCGGTACCTATGACATTGCATATGCTAATTAAGCTCACCAGTGATGTTTCACATGAAACATGAAGCAATTTCAGTGACGTGTCATTTGTTAATGAAGGTTTCAGTAAAGTTTCATATATAGTAGTTTAGGTTGAAAGAAGACTTGCGTCCATCAAGTTCAACCCTTTACTATTCCTGTTTACCATAATGCTAATGAAGCTTTATTCAGTACCAGGAAATGTTCACTTTCACTTTGCCCAGAAATAAAATTGTGCATATCTCTTAAACTATACTTCTGTTGGACTTTTGGTTAACATGACATATAAACAGTTTTTAATGCACTGTTCAAATATGTAAATTTAAATTTAGGTGAAAGTACCACTTTATTGCCATTTTCCTGTGCATGCGATTGGTCCAACTTATCGGGCTTGCTGGCATTAAAGAATTAACAATGGTAGATGTTGTCCACCTGTATGCATTACAGCTATCATACAGTATAGTATGTCTCCTGAACAGCGGCCAGTGGAAGTAGAGGTTATCGAATAGAGGTTCCTTGGTGAATTCATACTTTCACCCAGTAACATGATCAACGTTTGAGGTGTTCACAAGCAATTGGACTTGGTCCAGGAGAGAACTGAGATGCAACACACCTGGCAGTTATCAAGGAAAGTTCCAATGAGCTCGCAATGCCAACAAGGGAGATAAATTGCAGACGATGAGGTCGATGTACTAAGATATGTGATTCAATTCTGGAGCAAAATAATTTTACCTTAGGGAACAAATACAAGTTCCCCATGTTTTTGTTGATTTAAATGGGGGATTGTATTCTCTTGAATGCTTGTGAGGTCTCAACACATTGCTTCACAATATCTAGCATTCAAGGACTTAAAACCCTGATTTAAATCAATGAGAACATTTATTTTTTCAGTTGATTTGCCGCAGAATTACACGACTTTTCTATGGAATAAAGATTATTGAGATAGACATTAAGACAATTAAAATCAGTGTGGAAGAGTGAGATGGGGAATGGCAGAAAAAGCAGTAAACTTTTTTTTATGAAAAAATATATATTGTAGGGATTGAAAATAAGGGTACTCCCACTGCTTATTGATTTATATTTCCAGAGTAATTACCCATGTTTTTTACATTAGCAGTGCCCTCTAGTGGTCAAATTCTAATTAGTTTTTCTGTTAGATTCTAATGGACAGGAAAGTCAGGAAAGTCAGAGACATACAGTTCTCCATAGAAACTGCGGACTCATTTCCTGTCAGTTAGAACTATCAGGAAGTAAACACAGTAAATTCACTTCCTGATTACTTAAACTGCTATAAATTTTGAATAAAACATCTGACAGCGATGGGAGTGACCTTGTTTTATTCAGCAGGAAAAGCTCTGTAAAATATGTGTTTTCATAAAAAAGTTTACTCCTCCTTTAAGCAGCATTGGACAGAGAGCTAAATTCCGAGGTAAGAGTTTCAGCATTGCGATGCACTGCATACCCCTCTGCTCCTTAAACAGTTAATGGATGAGTAAAGTGTATTATCATTATCATCAGCTCATCTCCTCCCCAGGGTAATGAGTGGAGAAAGAGAACTGAGGATCAAGCCATTGAGGAACAAGATTCTAATGGAAATATAACTTGAACATTTGACCCGTTTTATACATTCATTTAACCTTTGGGCACCAGAGAGGTATGCCACTCATTGCTTTTCAATGTCTCACACAGGGTTAGGTAATGAAGAAATGAAGGCTACAACATTACAAAGATTATTTGTATGGAACTTGACAGGTTCTTCTGGAAAATTTGAGAAAGATTCTTATGCCAAATCTGGAGCAGAACACCTGCACTATATTCTATATGTATATTGTATTATGACAGTTGGCTTCAATGCAGATAGGAGGTTAAAGGGATAGTAATACTTTATTATTACTATCCCCCATATTGTAGATATTTGTAAAATAATTTAATAGCCCCCAGGTTCATCTCTCAAACCTTTATGGTTTGAGAGATAACTGAAGGCAAAGTTCCCCCCTTCATCCCCATTCCCTGAAGTCAGCATTGTGACATTCATCATGCGGCTCTGCAGCTGAGCCGCGATCGCGTTAGTGACAAAGAATTATTTCACTGAAACGATCTTCTATATGTGCTTATAAACCAAGTACAAACCAAGCACATGTAGAAGACTGTTTCAGTGAAATAATTATTTTTCACTAACGGGATCTCGGCTCAGCTGCAGAGCCGCAAGCCCGTTGTACGACAGACTTCCCCTGCAGTCAGCGCAACGCTGACTTCAGGGAAGGGGGGGGGGGACTTTGACTTAGGTTATCTCTCAAACCAGTAGGGTTTGAGAGATGAACCTGGGGGCTATGAAATTATTTTACAAATATCTACAATATGGGGGATAGTGTTAATAAAGTATTACTATCCCTTTAATCCAGGGAACTAGTTGACTGCCATTTGGAGTCAGGAAGGATTTTATTTTACCCACTTTGGGCTAAATTGGAAATGGCTTCAGGATTTTCTTTTTTTTTTGCCTTCCTCTGGATCAACATGGGTGTTTTTGGCATGGGCTGGACTTGATGGACGTATGTCTTTTTTCAGCCTCATCAACTATGTTACTATGTTTCTATATATAAATAAAAATCCCCATAATTGGTTTAAATTAGGTGTTCATTGCATTGAATACTAGGAAAGTTACCAATGTATTAGAAAGCATTCAACTGGTGAGTTAACCACTCCAGAATTTCTAGACTTACAATCCCATTGAAATCAATGAATAATGTTATTCCTCCTCTGCCGTTCAGTTGATTTGCTGCAGAACTTCAAATCTTTTGCTCATGAATAAAGCCCCAAGTCTCTTCTGTAAAGACATAACCGTATTTTACAATCCAATTTATCATTCCGCTTGGTCTTTTACATTTTATAACACTCCTATCACGTGACTTGTATTTATTTAGATTTAGACTATAAGAAGAAGAAATGTCAATTAACTCCTGTGACTACCATTATTATTTAGACATTCAAACAGCATTTGAGTCTTTATCCAGTAAAATGAATTACTAAGCCATCGCATTACTGTCATTATTATACATTCCTTTAATTCTGCCAGGGAACGTTCTCATTGTCCCACTGTTATATGCAATTAATCTTAGTCTCTGAATCTAACACTGATGGCAAGCACATTTCACAGATTCTTAATGAACGGATTAGTCTGATTAACATTCAGATGTGTATACCTATTATACTTCAACTAGAACTAGAAATATATATATATATATATATATATATATATATATATATATATATATATATACCGTAAAATCTCAGGTATAATACGCACCTGTGTATAATACACAGGTGTATATTGTACCCAAGATTTTAGGGGAAAACAAGAGTGCCTATGTGTAATAAGCACCCTTGTTTTCCCCCTTACTACAAAAAAATATTAAAGCTGCCAGCTACCCTCCCTCTTTCCCCCGGGGCAATCCAACGTGAAACTAATTCTTACTTGGTGATATAGCTTAAGCCATTCAAGTGCTACATGTGAAAAAGCTCCCTCCCATCTTCCTTGCGGGCGGCATGCTTGCATTTGCCACCCGCTTCCTCCAATGGGCTACCAAGACCTTCCTCCTACGGTATTGTCCTGTGAGGACCTTGAGATCCTCACAGGTCATTACCATTGGATGGAGGCGGAAGGTCCTGAAAGCCCATTGAAGGAAGCTGGCGGCAAATGCAAGCGTGCTGTCCGCAACGAAGATCAGTGGGAGCTTTTACACATGCTGCACTTGAATGGCTTAAGCTATATCACCAAGTAAGTCTTAGTTTCTCGTTGGATTGGGCCGGGGGAAAGAGGGAGAGTAGCTAGCAGCTCTAATATTTTTTTATTTTTATTCGGGAAAAATCTCTCGGGTATAATACACCCCCCCCACTTCACATAAGGTGAAGAGGGGTAAAATTGTGCGTATTATACCCGAGATTTTACGGTAAACATTTTGCTTTGGTAGCACTCACTGTTATTTCATCAACCTGCTTGGGTGCTGTGCCGGTGAATCGAATCATACACACAGGTTGCTGGATAGACGGCTCTCACAGGACTTCTTCAATGTTTAAAAACAGAAATGTTTATTTGTATCGATGTTTCGGGCACATTTCATGGCGTTTATCAAGATTACAGACATTCTCTGTGACTCCCTTTATTTATACCATATGCACACCTGAAGAATTGAGTCAGGAAGAGAGGGTCAATCCCCCCAATCACCATTTCTCTAGTGACTCAATTCTACAATGAAAAGGGACACCACGAGTGGTACTATTATCCATATAAGGGAAGAAGACGTCTGGAGGTATGTGACCATGATGTTGCATATCAGGACATGATTGATCAAATACAAGGTGGGATTGGATGATTGTCAGAGGTATGTGACCTATATGACTTTGCTGAGGTGATTTTTACCCTGCTTAGAGAACTTGAACCAATGATGATCATGAGTGTTTGATACTCTTAACATATCGACTAAGCTGTTTGATTTGTCGTTAGTATGTCTTCATGCACATTACATTCAGATAAGATCTACAGATGATATGAACAAATTTGTTTTTTTGACTTTGTTGTTTATAAGTATCACTTTGTCTGATGCCTGTCTATTTAAAATATTATGTTGAGCTTATTAGGGGTATTTAATTTCACTTACTCCCTTATTATTAATACTCAAATGTTGAAACTTTTTATGTACATTTAGGTATGTGTATCATATTTCTATATCCTGATTTTTGATAGGAATTATAACCGTACCTTATTTAATTTGCCATAATCATATACGCATTCATGTGTCCAGTGTGTGACACTTATCTCTGTGATCTCATATTTCTTTTTATTCAGTTTTTTTATACCATCATTAGGTTGGTCCGTTGTCTGATTGAGTGAAGCGTATGCGTTGGGATGTGTGAGAGATGCAGCAGTCAGTCGGAAAAAGATTATGATTTTCCCTCTTCATATTGTTATTTTGATACGGTCAGTAAACCCTGACTAGATCTACAATGTTGTGATCAGTTTTGTGTAACATTGCAATGTGAGGAATTAATCTTATTATGTTATATGCATATATCGAAACATAGTTAACTAATTAATGTTTCTTTTATTCCTTGTTATGTTCCTTTTTGATTACATGAAGGATTGTTTTTTAATTTTAACAGCCACTTGTCATGGATTATCATCGTCATTATCACTGTTTTTAAGTTAATAGATAATTTTTGACATGTTTAGTTCACATGAGCAAGTAATTATGTTAATTGTGGTGTGGGGTTGGCGCTGTTTTTCTCTGCGTTCAGGTGTGCATGTGGTATAAATGGAGTCACAGAGAATGTCTGTAATCTTGATAAAGGCCATGAAATGTGGCCAAAACGTTGATACAAATAAACATTTCTGTTTTTAAACATTGAAGAAGTCCTGTGAGTGCCGTCTGTCCAGCAACCTGTGTATCTATCTATATATAGATAGATAGATAGATAGATAGATAGATAGATAGATAGATAGATAGATAGATACATCAGCAGCAGCCATTTTCGATGCACTGTAGGATGAAGACCTCTTCAGCAAGCTTCCAACAACTCTGGACTTGTGCCTTTTGATGCCAGATGTATCAACTATTTTTAGTTTCATCTACCCTTTTTGTCTATAGTTTTCTTCTTAGCATTTAGTATTGACTGGAATCCATTCCAAAATTTGTTAGGTCCACCTATCATCAGGTCTTCTTGCTATGCGGCCTGCACATTTCCACTTTAGGTGCTTTACGCTTTCAATTATGTCAGAGACCTTTGTTTGCTGATGAATCCATGCGCACGTATTTTGATCTTTTTTGTGATGTTTAGAATTTTGCTGCTCTATACTTCTTTGTGTAACCTTAGGTTTTTGTATGGATTTAGCATTCAGTGTCCATGCTTCCCAGCCAAATGAAAGGACTGGGTTGATACATTGGTTAAAAACCTTTCTCTTGAGGCAGAGTGGTAAATTTGACTTAAAGACAGTACTACTAAATTTTGCAAATGCTTGCCATCCCAGTTTCCATCATGATGTTTCCATCTGTTGACATTTATTGTCCAAGGTAGACATACTTGGCAACTTCTTATACTTCTAGTCAATCTACTGTGATTTTCCTTGGTATAGTTGGTCCTTTTAATGAACATAACGACTGTTAAGTTCGATAGCACAGGAAGCAATTGTTTTAGAAATACTTTTTACATTTACAACTGAGTCTGTCAGTCGTGTGTTAATCAAGAATCTGATTTCACCACACCGTCCATCACTGGTTCCTTTATGGCCAGTGTCCATCTTCTAATTTGAATAAATCTTCATTTTTTTTACAATTCTCACATAAGACAATTTTGTCAAAATGTATGTTATTCAGTTCTTGTACTAGTTCCTCTAATTGTGAAACTGTACTCTTAGATTGATTGTTAAGTGTTCCAATGTCTAAAGGCCAAAGGCAGCCTGATAGAACCCAGTAATACTT
Organism: Rhinophrynus dorsalis; assembly: GCA_037306005.1. Classification (NCBI taxonomy): domain Eukaryota; kingdom Metazoa; phylum Chordata; class Amphibia; order Anura; family Rhinophrynidae; genus Rhinophrynus; species Rhinophrynus dorsalis. Next base: position 22,695,108 of record CM074720.1, on the reverse strand, counting down.
AGGACCATCTGACGCTGAGCTGGTCTTCCAGCTGCCATATGAAGTAGCACGCAAGCCTCCAGAAAATGATGGCCATTTTTTTTTGTTACAAAGTCATGCTGAGGGATGACCATAATCTGCCAGTCTGTTCCAGAATGGGTTGGCAGATTTTGGATTGATTTAGTCTTGTGTCTTAGCTTTGATCTGTCCACCTTGGGTGCATGTCCCAGAAATAAAATTAATATAGGTATTCAGATATACACAGACTTCAAAGCTTCTGGACTCATACGAGACAGACACTGTAACAAATAGATGAAGCAAAAAAAGTTAATTTATTGCATCCATGCCTAACTTTGCGGTCTTCGAGTGACTTTCCTCAAGGCAACTATCATCATCTTCGGCCATTGTATTAGAAAGCTGGAAATGTGATCATGTAATGTTCATTAGAAAAATAAAAGATTCATATGGTAATCACAGAACTTTCCTGGCTGGCTGATTCACCTGAACGGTATTCTTTTGTAGTGGCTTGGCCTAAATGGTAAGCAGCAATAAGGCACATTCACAAAATATTGTGGATTTTTTTTTCCAAGTTATTTTTATTAATGACAGTTCTGGATTGTACAGTACAATAGTTCACACATGACTGTAATTCTTATTAACAGTTACAACAATATACCAGCAACTGTCATATTTTGTCTTATATAAGCCCCACCCAGAACTAATAACAGGTAAGAAAGATTCTACTCCCCACAACTCTCTTCTGTTAGTAGAATAGAATGCCCAGCCCCCCCCCACACAAACACACCCCTCTGTCTCCCAGGTCGCAAGGGCATGCACCAGTCGATCCAGTCTAGTTTCCACATTTATCCTTATGGTCCATGTGGAGTTTCATTGAACGTGTCCAGCCATTTATCCTATATTTCATGGAAGGTGTGGTGTACCCCCTGTGAATGTAAAACAATTTTTAGTGTGGGATGGTGTGTATGACCAAGTTGATCCAGTTTTTGAGGTCTTGGAAAGCCAGTTTTGTGCCATGACCAACAGGTCCAATAGGAGTCTCTTGTCAGTGGCTGGACCTATTTAATCAGGTATTTTTGAGAGAATGCACATGAAGTACACATTCCTCTGAGTGGAACACTGATCTCCAGAAGTCCAGAACTCCTGGGCATTCCCATATCACACTTAGAAAGGAGCCCGTCTCCTCCCCACATCTGGAGCAATATCTGTTCACCAGTACCCCCATTATATATAACCTTTCTGGGGTTTAATATGTCCAATGAATTATTTTTAATTGAAATAGCTGATATCTGGTGGTGGTAGCCACCTTAACTGGGCCAAATGTCATGGACTTTTAATATGTCGCCATTCAGGTATATGTCAGGTATGTCAGTATCTGGTAGATTGGGTCACCACTCTCTGTTAGGGTCTGTTGACTTAGATATCTGTTTGGTTAGGGCTAGTATTTATTAGGTTAGGTCACAACAGGTTATTTTGCCCTTGCACTTTGACATTTTTATAGTAAACCAACCTGAACATATTAGAATTTCATTGGACAGGTCTTCTAGATGTCTCTCACCTTCCATCTCCATATCTCTGTCTCGATTTTGTGCTTCTATTTCTGTTCTCAGACACCTTGGCCTCCACTTGCTCCCAAAGCTTGGCTTCCTCTCACTCTCATTTCATAACCTCCTCTTGTTCCAGCCCTTCTCCTCCTCTTGCTCCCATTCCTTGGCCTCTTCTTGTTCCCATTCTTTGGCTTCCTCTCATTCCCATTCTTTGACCTCCTATTGCTCACATTCCTAAGCCTCCTCTCATTCTCATTCTTTGGCCTCATGTCACTCTCATTCCTTGGCCTCCTCTCACTCCCATTCCTTGGTCTCCTCTTACTCCCATTCCTAGGCCTCCTCTTGCTCACATACCCAGACCCCATTCTTTCCTGCTTCTCCATCTCCTCACTCCCACCACCTCTGTCTTACTGTCCCTCAGCCTATCCTCCCTTCCTTCTGTCCCTGGAGATTTTTTCCTGATCAGTTCGGATAGACCTGCAATTTTTTCGTCAGAATTGGTAGAGAAAAAGGAATTACTGCTAATTTGCTTATGTCTAATTATAAGATATATATAAACATTGAAATGTTACCCCATTGAATGCTTGAAAGGTCTCCAACAAATTGATTCACAATGGGTTGGAGGCCTCTCTAGCACCAAATGGGATTAACCCTTTGAGTGCCAGAGGGGTATGCAGCACATTGCTTTGTACTCAAAGGGTTCACAGCCCATTTAAGTCAAAGGAGGTTTTTGATTGCTCTCTAAGTTGCAGTCCCAGAATTACTCTACTATAGCCCATTGAGTGATTGTGTTACCATTCTCATATTTCCGGTCCAGAAAGGAAAATTTATAGTATAACAGTGATCTAATGAGGGGCTCTGCATGGCTCTGAGGGGTGTATTATGGAAAGGCACACTTAATTAATTCAGAAGGGACAATCCTACACTGAGATTTAATAATCTAGTGGAAAGACGATAGAGACAGAGACACCAGTATGGTGTTGTCATGGAAACAGCAAGTCCTGCGGAACAATTGTAAAAAATATTTATGTGAGTGTGTGTGAGATGAAGTGAATTTGTATTTGTATTTTCACAGGTTTATATATTGTCCATAAGCCTAGAGAGAAGAATCTAAAACAACCCCACAGGGAAGCTGTCTGTGCTGCTAAGGCTTTGTCAGCGCTCGCTGGAAGAAATAGAATGCTTTGGAGTTTATGAGGCCGGTTTAAATTAGAACTGTCACTTTGTAACAAATCGGTGATTTTGAAAGCGCTTTTAAAATCACCAATGTCCATGCTAACCATTTAAAAATAGTTTATATATATATATATAGCTGTTTGGCTTTATTTTCTGTTAGTTTATGCAAATTAAACAGTACTGACTGGCCTGGCAGCTAGATAGTAGAACTGAACTCCATCTTACCTGCACTCCATTCCAGACAGATACTAACATTCCACACTGCTCTCCTCCTCCAACTGCCATTCCTGTCACATAGATACTAACATTCCACACTGCTCTCCTCCTCCAACTGCCATTCCTATCACATAGATACTAACATTCCACACTGCTCTCCTCCTCCAACTGCCATTCCCTGTCAGATAGATACTAACATTCCACACTGCTCTCCTCCTCCAACTGCCATTCCCTGTCACATAGATACTAACATTCCACACTGCTCTCCCTGCCAGTAAGATACTAACACTCCACATTGATCTCCCTCCTAACTGCCACTTCCTGCCATCAATATACTAACATTCCATACTGGTCTCCCTCCCATCTGCCACTAACAACTCTCACTTCCAACTGCAACGCCCTGCCAGACAGATATTAATATTCCACAATGCTATCCCTCCCAACTGCCATTCCCTGTCAGACAGATACTAACATTCCACAATGCTCTCCTCCTCCAACTGCCATTCCCTGTCAGATAGATACTAACATTCCACACTGCTCTCCTCCTCCAACTGCCATTCCCTGTCAGATAGATACTAACATTCCACAATGCTCTCCTCCTCCAACTGCCATTCCCTGTCAGATAGATACTAACATTCCACACTGCTCTCCTCCTCCAACTGCCATTCCCTGTCAGACAGATACTAACATTCCACACTGCTCTCCTCCTCCAACTGCCATTCCCTGTCAGACAGATACTAACATTCCACACTGCTCTCCTCCTCCAACTGCCATTCCCTGTCAGACAGATACTAACATTCCACACTGCTCTCCTCCTCCAACTGCCATTCCCTGTCAGATAGATACTAACATTCCACACTGCTCTCCTCCTCCAACTGCCATTCCCTGTCAGATAGATACTAACATTCCACACTGCTCTCCTCCTCCAACTGCCATTCCCTGTCAGATACATACTAACATTCCACACTGTTCTCCTCTTCCAACTGCCATTCCCTGTCACATAGATACTAACATTCCACACTGCTCTCCTCCTCCAACTGCCATTCCCTGTCAGACAGATACTAACATTCCACACTGCTCTCCTCCTCCAACTGCCATTCCCTGTCAGATAGATACTAACATTCCACACTGCTCTCCTCCTCCAACTGCCATTCCCTGTCAGATAGATACTAACATTCCACACTGCTCTCCTCCTCCAACTGCCATTCCCTGTCAGATAGATACTAACATTCCACACTGCTCTCCTCCTCCAACTGCCATTCCCTGTCAGATACATACTAACATTCCACACTGTTCTCCTCCTCCAACTGCCATTCCCTGTCACATAGATACTAACATTCCACACTGCTCTCCTCCTCCAACTGCCATTCCCTGTCAGATAGATACTAACATTCCAAACTGCTCTCCTCCCCCAATCTGCCATTGACTGCCCAGTAGATACTAAAATTCCACACTGCTCTCCCTGCCAGTCAGATACTAACATTCCACACTGATCTCCCTCCTACCTGCCACTTCCTGCCATCAATACACTAACAATCCATACTGGTCTCCCGCCTATCTGCCACTAACAACTCTCACTTCCAACTGCAACGCCCTGCCAGACAGATATTAATATTCCACAATGCTATCCCTCCCAACTGCCATTCCCTGTCAGATAGATACTAACATTCCACAATGCTCTCCTCCTCCAACTGCCATTCCCTGTTAGATAGATACTAACATTCCACACTGCTCTCCTCCTCCAACTGCCATTCCCTGTTAGATAGATACTAACATTCCACACTGTTCTCCTCCTCCAACTGCCATTCCTGTCACATATATACTAACATTCCACACTGCTCTCCTCCTCCAACTGCCATTCCCTGTCAGACAGATACTAACATTCCACACTGCTCTCCTCCTCCAACTGCCATTCCCTGTCAGATAGATACTAACATTCCACACTGCTCTCCTCCTCCAACTGCCATTCCCTGTCAGATAGATACTAACATTCCACACTGCTCTCCTCCTCCAACTGCCATTCCCTGTCAGATAGATACTAACATTCCACACTGCTCTCCTCCTCCAACTGCCATTCCCTGTCAGACAGATACTAACATTCCACACTGCTCTCCTCCTCCAACTGCCATTCCCTGTCAGTTAGATACTAACATTCCACACTGCTCTCCTCCTCCAACTGCCATTCCCTGTCAGATAGATACTAACATTCCACACTGCTCTCCTCCAACTGCCATTCCCTGTCAGATAGATACTAACATTCCACACTGCTCTCCTCCTCCAACTGCCATTCCCTGTCAGATAGATACTAACATTCCACACTGCTCTCCTCCTCCAACTGCCATTCCCTGTCAGACAGATACTAACTTTCCACACTGCTCTCCTCCTCCAACTGCCATTCCCTGTCAGATAGATACTAACATTCCACACTGCTCTCCTCCTCCAACTGCCATTCCCTGTCAGATAGATACTAACATTCCACACTGCTCTCCTCCTCCAACTGCCATTCCCTGTCAGATAGATACTAACATTCCACACTGCTCTCCTCCTCCAACTGCCATTCCCTGTCAGATAGATACTAACATTCCACACTGCTCTCCTCCTCCAACTGCCATTCCCTGTCAGACAGATACTAACTTTCCACACTGCTCTCCTCCTCCAACTGCCATTCCCTGTCAGATAGATACTAACATTCCACACTGCTCTCCTCCTCCAACTGCCATTCCCTGTCACATAGATACTAACATTCCACACTGCTCTCCTCCTCCAACTGCCATTCCCTGTCAGACAGATACTAACATTCCACACTGCTCTCCTCCTCCAACTGCCATTCCCTGTCAGATAGATACTAACATTCCACACTGCTCTCCTCCTCCAACTGCCATTCCCTGTCAGATAGATACTAACATTCCACACTGCTCTCCTCCTCCAACTGCCATTCCCTGTCAGACAGATACTAACATTCCACACTGCTCTCCTCCTCCAACTGCCATTCCCTGTCACATAGATACTAACATTCCACACTGCTCTCCTCCTCCAACTGCCATTCCCTGTCAGATAGATACTAACATTCCACACTGCTCTCCTCCTCCAACTGCCATTCCCTGTCAGATAGATACTAACATTCCACACTGCTCTCCTCCTCCAACTGCCATTCCCTGTCAGACAGATACTAACTTTCCACACTGCTCTCCTCCTCCAACTGCCATTCCCTGTCAGATAGATACTAACATTCCACACTGCTCTCCTCCTCCAACTGCCATTCCCTGTCACATAGATACTAACATTCCACACTGCTCTCCTCCTCCAACTGCCATTCCCTGTCAGACAGATACTAACATTCCACACTGCTCTCCTCCTCCAACTGCCATTCCCTGTCAGACAGATACTAACATTCCACACTGCTCTCCTCCTCCAACTGCCATTCCCTGTCAGATAGATATTAACATTCCACACTGCTCTCCTCCTCCAACTGCCATTCCCTGTCACATAGATACTAACATTCCACACTGCTCTCCTCCCCCAATCTGCCATTGACTGCCCAGTAGATACTAACATTCCACACTGCTTCCCTCCTCCAACTGCCATTGACTGCCCAGTAGATACTAAAATTCCACACTGCTCTCCCTGCCAGTCAGATACTAACATTCCACACTGATCTCCCTCCTACCTGCCACTTCCTGCCATCAATACACTAACAATCCATACTGGTCTCCCGCCTATCTGCCACTAACAACTCTCACTTCCAACTGCAACGCCCTGCCAGACAGATATTAATATTCCACAATGCTATCCCTCCCAACTGCCATTCCCTGTCAGATAGATACTAACATTCCACAATGCTCTCCTCCTCCAACTGCCATTCCCTGTCAGATAGATACTAACATTCCACAATGCTCTCCTCCTCCAACTGCCATTCCCTGTCAGATAGATACTAACATTCCACACTGCTCTCCTCCTCCAACTGCCATTCCCTGTCAGATAGATACTAACATTCCACACTGCTCTCCTCCTCCAACTGCCATTCCCTGTCAGATAGATACTACATTCCACACTGCTCTCCTCCTCCAACTGCCATTCCCTGTCAGATAGATACTAACATTCCACACTGGTCTCCTCCTCCAACTGCCATTCCCTGTCAGATAGATACTAACATTCCACACTGCTCTCCTCCTCCAACTGCCATTCCCTGTCAGATAGATACTAACATTCCACACTGCTCTCCTCCTCCAACTGCCATTCCCTGTCAGATAGATACTAACATTCCACACTGCTCTCCTCCTCCAACTGCCATTCCCTGTCAGATAGATATTAACATTCCAAACTGCTCTCCTCCCCCAATCTGCCATTGACTGCCCAGTAGATACTAAAATTCCACACTGCTCTCCCTGCCAGTCAGATACTAACATTCCACACTGATCTCCCTCCTACCTGCCACTTCCTGCCATCAATACACTAACAATCCATACTGATCTCCCGCCTATCTGCCACTAACAACTCTCACTTCCAACTGCAACGCCCTGCCAGACAGATATTAATATTCCACAATGCTATCCCTCCCAACTGCCATTCCCTTTCAGATAGATACTAACATTCCACACTGCTCTCCTCCTCCAACTGCCATTCCCTGTTAGATAGATACTAACATTCCACACTGCTCTCCTCCTCCAACTGCCATTCCCTGTCAGATAGATACTACATTCCACACTGCTCTCCTCCTCCAACTGCCATTCCCTGTCAGATAGATACTAACATTCCACACTGGTCTCCTCCTCCAACTGTCATTCCCTGTCAGATAGATACTAACATTCCACACTGCTCTCCTCCTCCAACTGCCATTCCCTGTCAGATAGATACTAACATTCCACACTGCTCTCCTCCTCCAACTGCCATTCCCTGTCAGATAGATACTACATTCCACACTGCTCTCCTCCTCCAACTGCCATTCCCTGTCACATAGATACTAACATTCCACACTGCTCTCATCCTTCAACTGCCATTCCCTGTCAGATAGATACTAACATTCCACAATGCTCTCCTCCTCCAACTGCCATTCCCTGTCACATAGATACTAACATTCCACACTGCTCTCCTCCTCCAACTGCCATTCCCTGTCAGATAGATACTAACATTCCACACTGCTCTCCTCCTCCAACTGCCATTCCCTGTCAGTTAGATACTAACATTCCACACTGCTCTCCTCCAACTGCCATTCCCTGTCAGATAGATACTAACATTCCACACTGCTCTCCTCCTCCAACTGCCATTCCCTGTCAGATAGATACTAACATTCCACACTGCTCTCCTCCTCCAACTGCCATTCCCTGTCAGATAGATACTAACATTCCACACTGCTCTCCTCCTCCAACTGCCATTCCCTGTCAGATAGATACCAACATTCCACACTGCTCTCCTCCTCCAACTGCCATTCCCTGTCAGATAGATATTAACATTCCACACTGCTCTCCTCCTCCAACTGCCATTCCCTGTCAGATAGATACTAACATTCCACACTGCTCTCCTCCTCCAACTGCCATTCCCTGTCAGATAGATACTAACATTCCACACTGCTCTCCTCCTCCAACTGCCATTCCCTGTCAGATAGATACTAACATTCCACACTGCTCTCCTCCTCCAACTGCCATTCCCTGTCAGACAGATACTAACATTCCACAATGCTCTCCTCCTCCAACTGCCATTCCCTGTCAGATAGATACTAACATTCCATACTGCTCTCCTCCTCCAACTGCCATTCCCTGTCAGACAGATACTAACATTCCACACTGCTCTCCTCCTCCAACTGCCATTCCCTGTCAGATAGATACTAACATTCCACACTGCTCTCCTCCTCCTCCAACTGCCATTCCCTGTCAGATAGATACTAACATTCCACACTGCTCTCCTCCTCCAACTGCCATTCCCTGTCAGATAGATACTAACATTCCACACTGCTCTCATCCTCCAACTGCCATTCCCTATCAGACAGATACTAACATTCCACACTGCTCTCCTCCTCCAACTGCCATTCCCTGTCAGATAGATACTAACATTCCACACTGCTCTCCTCCTCCAACTGCCATTCCCTGTCAGATAGATACTAACATTCCACACTGTTCTCCTCCTCCAACTGCCATTCCCTGTCAGATAGATACCAACATTCCACACTGCTCTCCTCCTCCAACTGCCATTCCCTGTCACATAGATACTAACATTCCACATTGCTTTCCTCCTCCAACTGCCATTCCCTGTCAGATAGATACTAACATTCCACACTGCTCTCATCCTCCAACTGCCATTCCCTGTCAGATAGATACTAACATGCCACACTGCTCTCCTCCTCCAACTGCCATTCCCTGTCAGATAGATACTAACATTCCACATTGCTTTCCTCCTCCAACTGCCATTCCCTGTCAGATAGATACTAACATTCCACACTGCTCTCCTCCTCCAACTGCCATTCCCTGTCAGATAGATACTAACATTCCACATTGCTTTCCTCCTCCAACTGCCATTCCCTGTCAGATAGATACTAACATTCCACACTGCTCTCCTCCTCCAACTGCCATTCCCTGTCAGATAGATACTAACATTCCACACTGCTTTCCTCCTCCAACTGCCATTCCCTGTCAGACAGATACTAACATTCCACACTGCTCTCCTCCTCCTCCAACTGCCATTCCCTGTGAGACAGATACTAACATTCCACACTGCTCTCCTCCTCCAACTGCCATTCCCTGTCAGATAGATACTAACATTCCACACTGCTCTCCTCCTCCAACTGCCATTCCCTGTCAGATAGATACTAACATTCCACACTGCTTTCCTCCTCCAACTGCCATTCCCTGTCATATAGATATTAACATTCCAAACTGCTCCCCCCATCTGCCATTGATTGCCCAGTAGATACTAAAATTCCACACTGCTCTCCCTGCCTCAAATACTAACATTCCATACTGGTCTCTCTCCCATCTGCCACTAACAACTCTCACTTCCAACTGCAACACCCTGCCAGACAGATATTAATATTCCTCAATGCTATCCCTTCCAACTGCCTCCCTATGTCACCCAATTACTAACATTCCACACTTCTTTCCATTTCTCCTTTCACTTCCTGCCAGCCAGACAGTAACATTCCTCACAGCCAGTGGTATAACTATAGGAGTCGCAGGGGTTGCACCTGCGTCCGGGCCCGTGCACTACTGGAGCCCTCAATCTCCCACCTGCGCACTAGTAATGCAGAGCGCTGGGAGATGACATCATTTCCCAGTGCTTTGCATTACTAAGAGGACCGCGCGGGAGCTCCAGGTAGGAGATGGGGGCATTGTGGAGGGGGTCAATGTGGTCGGGGGGCCAGTGTGCTGGTGGTGGGGCCCATAGCACTTCTTGTACCAGGGACCGGAGGCTTTTAGTTACGCCTCTGCTCACAGCTCTTTCTCACACCTGACACTTCCTGCCAAACAAGTACTAATATCCCACACTGAGCTCCCTCCCACCCGCAGCTCCGTATCAGACAGATATTACCATTCCACACTGCACTCCCTCCCACCTGCAGCTCCGTATCAGACAGATATGTCCATTCCACACTGCACTCCCTCCCACCTGCAGCTCCGTATCAGACAGATATGTCCATTCCACACTGCACTCCCTGCTGGCCAATACAAGCTAATATGCATAGCTGAACCACTGAAAATCAAGCAAATTCTGACAATATGGATGAACCCCCTGAGGCAAGAATGTTAATAATGGAAGCACTTCCAGCACAAACTAAGTTGGGGACCAATAAGCAATTACAGTGATTTAAATCAATTACATTTACATTTTTCCTTCTAATTAAATCAGACTCTATAGGGGTTATGCACTAAGGTGTGATAAAGAGGTGATAAAGTGATATCACTTCTCCAGTTCCTATGTTATTCCATTGAACCTATTAACTAAGATCTCCAAAGTTGGAGATAGTGCATAGACTCCATAGAATAACATAGGAATCGGAGAAGTAATATCACTGGAGAAGTCATCACTGCTTTATCACCTCTATATCACACTTTAGTGAATCTCCCCCTATGTCTACTTAACCCTTTGAGTGCCAGAGGGGTACGCAACTCATTGCTTTGCAATGCGTTGCGTACCCCTCTGGGACTCAGAGGGTTAAAGTTCTGGTTATAAGCTAAAAAATACTTTTTTTCCATAACAGTCATCATACCTTTTGCCTTCCGCCAACTTAACCTCAGTTTAATGAGTTTGTGAAATTTACATGGGCAAAAAACAGACAGGATTCTATAACTCTTTAATTTTCATATATTAGGTATCAGAGCAGGACGCTTGCCATTCAATGAGGTATAAGTCATGGGTACCCAAAAAAAGCAAATTTGCTAGGTTTGCTAAAATGGCCAAGTACAAGAAAAAAAACCTACGTATTGGTTGCCACAAGGGCATTCACATTAGTAAGCTTTTTTATTCTACATTTAAGAAATAGTTCAAATTTGAAAACTCTTAACTGTAAAATTACCATAAAATCTCCGGTATAATACGCACATTTTTACCCCATTTCCCCTTATGTGAAGTGGGGGGTACATATTATACACGAGTAATAAAATAAAATAAAATACCCCTGCTTTAATATCCCTACTTGTCTGTCCCCCCATCTGGAGGCAGCGGGCGGCATCCCTGAGCTCACCGCCCACTTCCTCTGTGCAGCAATATTGCAAAAACATTAAAGGCCCACCTTAATAACCACGATTCCCCCTCTGTATTACAGGCAGCTGTGAAACAGGGGTAGAGGGCGACGTGCGCGCATTGATTGTATGGGAGGTCCTGACAGGGCTGCTCAGAGGAGTTCCGGGAGAGGAAGAAGCGGGCAGCTAGTGCAAGAACGCCGCCCGCTGCCCTTCTTTCACGGCTGCCTGTAATACAGAGGGGAAATCCTGGTTATTAGGCTTTTAATGTTTTTTGCAATATTGCTGCATAGAGGAAGCGGGCGAGCACAGGGATGCCGCCCACTGCCTCCAGATGGGGGTTGCTAGACTTCAGGGGGCTTCTAACTGCAGGCAAGTAGGGGGTGCGTATTATACATAGGGACTACCATTTTATCAAAAATCTTGGGTATAATTTGCACCTGCATATTATACACAAGTGCGTATTATACGTGAGATTTTACGGTACATATAAAACTACTGATATGCCTACTCATATATTTGTACTCTTTACAATCTACACACTAACTACATCTATAACACCCTTCACATCTCTCTAGAAAAATGAGATCTGCTTCACATTCATTTTAATATAACTGGTCACAAATATTTGTTTTATGGTAGGTCCCCTCCAATACACCAGTTGTACTGGAGGTACATTTGACTTCAGAGCTGAATCCTTAATAACTGGATATCTGAGAACACTTTCCACAGTAATCTGTAGTAAAAGATAAGAGATTATTTTTCACTTGCTCTTTTCACTTTCGTTATCAGTAAGTACACAGATGTATCAAAAGTAAGGTGACAAATGGAATATTTTTTTTAAATAAAAAAGGATATAGAAAGGACATCTAGACTAGTGTCAGATGAGTGGACTCTTTATGAAGCACACCTAAGAAGCAATACAAGGAAGATGTGTTTAGCTTCCAAGAGGGTTAACATAGGGGACTATGGTAGCACTATCGAGCTATCATAATGATACTGCTAGTTTAAATGCACTGATCCTGTAGGCATTACGTGTGATGTTATATTTGCATATCTCTAGGTTAGATATTTGTAATTTATATGTAACATTATATAGAAGCAATGAAAGGTACAGTAGGATGGTGTCCAATCTCAGAATATTTTGAATCAATTCTTCCCTCAGAACCTTTCTGTGAAGGTTCAATTATAGATTGTGATCTTAGACAGAAATTATTCATACAGTAATTGTTTGCTGTCTGACATCAAACAAACATTGCCAGTGACTATTGCTGGCTTGGTCTACAATTATGTTATTACAACTGCATTTGGCTTTCCCTGCATGTAGTAGTTTTTATCACAGGCAGTTCATGTGTCCATGTAAAGGGAGATGTCACTTAAACACTGATGTATCTCTTTTATTTGAAAAGAAAAAACTGAGAGGTATTTTAGCCTATGTATTTATGTATGTATGTATCTTTATTTATATAACGCCAGACATGTACACGGCGTTTTACAGAAGTTGTAATAGTACAATACAAAATACAGAACTGGGTTAAGCGCATCAAGCTACAGTGCCATCACTGCATTATTTTCAGGGGAAAAGTGCAACAATCGGAATGGAACCCTGCCCCAAGGACCTTACAATCTCCAGGACATACTTGAAAATGAGAGAAATCTCAATGTATTCTTCCTGATAAAACATTTTCTAAATAAATCTAAATAGAAATAATGATGACATCCAGAGACAGTAGGAGGAGGATCATAATTTCAAGTACAAAGCGTAGTGAAGAAAGTGCAGGATGATTCTGATGTGCCTATCAGTGTGCGCAAGGAGGATTTTGTTACTGAGATGCCTCCTTGAGGCAGATATTGCTATTGAGATGCCTCCTTGAGCAGGTGGGTTTTGAGGAGATGGTTGAAAGTGATGAGTGTGGATGACTGGCTAATGGTGATAGAAAGGGCATTCCAAAAGTCCAGGGGCAGACAGTGAAAAAGATTGTAGCCTTGAGATTGCTCAAGTTGTGTAGGGAGAGGACAGGAAGAACAACTGAGAAGAACGTAAGTGACAGGAAGGGGTGTAGAGGGAGATAAGAGCAGAAATGTAAGAGGAGGATGAAGAACAAAGAGACTTAAAGGAGAGGAGGAGAATCTTGTAAGGAATACAATACTTTATAGGTAGCCAATAGAGGGATTTCAGGAGGAGATGAGAAGGAAGGTATTTGGAAGCAAATGTAGTCATTTTTGCAGCTGAATTGAGAACAGACTGAAGTGGAGAAAGATGACAGGCAGGAAGACCAGAGAGTAGAATGTTGCAGTTGTTTTTGCCGTTGACATACAGAGGATATTAAACTGGATCTGTCCCCTTCCAGCTTTTAGTCTCATTAAAGATATTTATATAAGCATTCAGTAACTTGTTAATTGTTTTTCAGTGAATAATAGTTTAAACATTTTTGGTTTAGTAGTTAGGGACTCAGCATATTTGAGCTCTATAACATGTGTGGCACTGTCTGCACTATTGATTATGTGTGTGAGAGAGAGAGAGTGTGTGCCATTTTAAGGAAGCTAAAGATAAAGAATTCTAGCACAAACCAATTTCACCATAGATGATTACATTTTTCTAACAGATGAGAGTTGGTACCATGTTAGCCATAGAAATACAGGAGGCAATTATAGTCAAGCTGATATCACAGTCTCTCAGCCTGGCGAGGTTTAGCTAGTGTGCTGAATGTTGAAACACACAAGCTCCGACACAGAGTCGGAACCCTACTGCAGAGTTCAGCAGTCGGCAGCAAGAACAAGCAGATATCTTTAGGTGAAGCAGTAGTTGTCAGACAAATAGTCGGAGACTGCAGGTCGTAGAAACCTTTGAGTAGTAGAATACTGGAGAGCCGTAAGGCAGGCTGGAGTCAGTACACAAGTAGTCGGAGAATTCAAGTCTTTGACACCTCTGGGTCGTAGATATGCGGAGAGTTGTAAGGCAAGCTGGAATCGGTACACAGTGAGTCAAGCAATCAAGGCAGTTGATACCTCAGGATCGTAGGTATACGGAGAATCGAGGGAAAGCCGGAGTCGGTACACAATGAGTCGAGCAGGCAAGGCAGTCTGTACCTCGGGGTCATAAACACTGGAGAGTAGAAAGACGAGTCGGATTCGGTACACAAGGATTCAAGCGGGCAATGGAGCAAAGAGTCAGCACTCAGGTTCAGGAAGGATAGTTGGATACAAAGCCAAAGGTCAGGAAGCCAGATAGATGACACAACGTGGTTCAAGATCAGGTCACAACAGGATACAGGAATCAGGATCACAGGTACTTGGACGCTGAGGTCTGACCATCCAAGGGCAGGGAAAGTAGGAAAGTCCTGGGTATTTGTAGGCTACAAACAGGTGTAGGAGTTCAGAAATTAGGCGTAAGACCCCCTCAGGGGAGGAGGGATAGGACGAGTTGTGACAGTTGATACCTTTATTGGCTAACTAAGCAGGCTGTCTCCTAAGTTTTTCTAAGCTCCATTTGAGTGATTCTCAATCTTGTTTTGGTCAAGGCAGGCACCGCTTACATGCAGTTTTGACTTTTTGGGGTACACCTTACATTTGTTATGTCATTGTCAAGCACATGATGAAGGGTACAAATGCATAAATATATTGTTATTTTAGGACTTGCAATCAGAATGCAAAACCAAACAGACTGGGCATAACAACTGCCATGAATATGCATTTGAAACTCACAACTGCATTTTTATAAATGTATTTAGAGAAAATAAAGGGCACACTAATTACATGTAAGTAGTGCACCCAGGTGCCTGACTCCCTGGTTGAGAAACACTGCTTCAATTAAATCAATTTGCATATGTGACATGTGTCCTTTAACCCAATGCATTGATCTTCAATGATCTGGATACCTCTCTGGCACTCAAATATTAACACCTTAAGGACCATTGCCGTACCAGGACCGTCACGGCGGTCCGGCACTTAAGGACCAGTGACGGTCCTGGTACGTCATAGAGTTCAGGGCTCCCGGCGCGCCTGCATGCCACTCCAGAAGCCCTGAACCGGAAGTGCAAAAAAAAAAAAAAGCCCCGTGGTCCTCAAGTGCCGGCAGCGCATGCGCGCGCCGGTCCTTAAGGGGTTAAGGTACAGTTGATTTGGCCAAAATTCATCCTGTCTTCCTTATTGCACTATATATGTAGTGATCGCCCTTGTAGGAGCACAGTATTGTAATTTGCTTTTGCAGATATTCTTCCTCTTCTATGACAAGCAGAATATGGAAAATCATGAGAAAAGCCTTTTTTTGTTTATTACATCTGTGTATTGACTCCATTACAATGCATTGCATCCAAAGGGTGATGTAAGTTTATAGGAAGTGAAGATCAGACCACACCTATTTCCCCTTACAGAGAGAGAGAGAACTTAGAAATATGTTGGAACACTATGAAACCCTTATGGTGAATTTTCTTACAATTGTGGTAAACAGAAGAAATTACAATCATTTAGATTGAAGTAAAGTCATTTCATTGTTTTGCTCTTTTCTGACTGTTGGAAGAAAGAACATCCAATAACGTCTTTGTGAATGAATAAGAAGGAATGAATACTTGTCAGGGATAAAGAGAACACAAACTGATACACTTAATTCTACAAAGTATTATTTCCACTGAGAGTGATTCTATTGTGATATAATTGTACATTGTTTCTTTCTAGCAATGATTTTAGTCATGTTCTCAAATTTAAAAAAATCACTTTACGACCTGACATGGGATCATTAATCATTTTGAAATGCAATGTGAAGAACAGGCCAGGAATTCCATCTCAGGTACCCACCCATCCCCATGACCACATATGCATCAATCACATGACATCAACCCCATCCACTGTTGTTTGGAAATTAACCCCTTAACACCATGTGACGTACTATGACCATCATGGTCCTTGAAATACTGAAGGACCGATGACGGTCATAGTATGTCACATACTTTTTACTTACAGCGCTCTACCTGGGAGCGCTGTAAGTAAAAATAGGGCCTGAAATTGACCGCTCCAAGATCGGTGCGATCTCTATCAGGCCCAAAAGTGACGCACCGATACACGCAACAGGTCCTGTGTACCGGCGCGTCGGCGTGCATCAACGCGGTCCTTATGGGACGGAAACGTCCCAGGACCGCCGGTCGGTAAGGAGTTAAAGTACCACCGAGGCCTTATGAGCAAAACAAAAATTAAACAATTCTGTTGCGAACCATGTACAATACAGAAGAAAAGTTGTTGTTTTTTTAAACCTTGCAATGCATTGGATACCGCTCTGGCACACAAAGGGTTAATCCTTGATTATTAGCGAGGTCTCAGATGCTTTCTTTGCAATGCATAACAGATCACTTTATCATTCAAGGCATCAAAACCCCATTTAAAACACTGGAAGATTTTAGTTGACTGCAAGTGAAAGTGACTATCTCTATAATTACTGCATTTTTCTTTTGTGTATATATGAACCTTCACCTGCATCACACAAACACAGAAAAGCTGTTACAGGGTTATGTAAATGATAAAAGTGCTTTCAAAATAGTATAAAACTGCTCATAGCAACTGATTAAAATAATAGCATTTACAAACTAGGAACAGGCATCTAACGCAAAATCAATGGGATTGTGGTGTCAACGCCTATAGCTCAGTACAGATATTTTTTTATTATCTTGCCTGAGGTATTTGGCTACTTTGCCTAATTCTAAATCTATCCCAGTGGGTGTGTCTTTTTTATCATAGAGATTATCACATTTGGACCTGCATTTCCCATTAGGTACACAAGATATCCATCGAGGACTCACTATTGTGAGGGGTAGCTCAGACATGATGGCACACCCATTGTTCATAGTTATCACTGCCACTGCAGAGGAACAAAGTTTTGCTGTTGTTTTATGTCCACCAGTGCAGTGGGACAAGGCTTGGGGGTCAGTATGTGTGTTTCTATGTCTACCATGGGTCAAGGATGGAGGTCAGCATGTATGGTTCTATCACTACCAGTGCCGTGAGCCAAGGCTGGGAGGTCAGCATGTCTGGTTCTATGGCTAAAAGTGCACTTGGACAAGACTGGGGCAACAGTTTGTTAGTTCTATTGCTTCCAGTGGAGAGGGTCAAGACTGGAGGGGGGTTCAGTATGTGGGTTCTATGGCTACTAGTGAAGTAGGACAGGACTTGGGTAGGGGTCAGTTCATGTGATTCTATGGCAGTGGTGGACAAAGTGAGCTGCTTCCAGTCTACAAGTCACATAACCATCAACTGCTCATGTACCTATATGATTGGCCAATGTTGGGACACATGGACATTTGGACCTAGGGAGTATCCTATTATTTATGATATTATTTTCTTATTTTTCTTGCATGAGTGTATTTCACATCCTGGTGTTGTAAGTGGTATATTTTAATAAATTTTAATGTGATTTTTTTTTTCTTCATTTCTTTTATTTTGATATTTAGTATGTTACATTTTATAATAAAATGCACATATCATCTCTCCCCTACTGTCATCAATATTGCCAGCTCAGGGGTGGGTCTGGTGCTGTGTGTGGTTCTATGGCTACTGTGGGACAAGGCTGGGGGCAGTGTGTATGGTTCTGTGGCTACTGTGGGACAAGGCTGGGGAGGAGGCAGTGTGTGTGGTTCTGTGGCTACTATGGGACAAGGCTGAGGAGGAGGCAGTGTGTGTGGTTCTGTGGCTACTGTGGGACAAGGCTGGGGGCAGTGTATATGGTTCTGTGGCTACTGTGGGACAATGATGAGGGAGGCAGTGTTTGTGTGGTTCTGTGGCTACTGTGGGACAAGACTGGGGGTCAGTATGTATGTTTTTATGAAGGCTGGGACAAGGCTGGTGGTCAGTATTTGTGGTTCTCTGGCTACTGTGGGACAAGGCTGGGGGCAGTGTGTATGGTTCTGTGGCTACTGTGAGACAAGGATGGGGGGCAATGTGTATTGTTTTGTGGCTACTGTGGGACAAGACTGGGGATCAGTATATGTGTTTTTATGAAGGCTGGGACAAGGCTGGTGGTCAGTATGTGTGGTTTTGTGCCTACTGTGAGACAAGGCTGGGGGGTCAGCATGTGTGTGGTAGAAAAAAGAGGGAAAACTGCACTTTTTATAGGAATTTCCACAGAAGGAAAAAAGTGCCAATTTTTGCACTTTTCTCTTTAGAGACAAAAGTGGTACACTGGATGCATTGCTTATGGCCCACTGAAAGGTACATCTGGCCTTGATCACTCTCAGCTGGTGAGTCTGACCTGACTCCTTTAGACCAATTAGGATACACCTGTGGTATTAGACATCCCATTTTTCCAGTCAAGAATGAAGTTAATAATAATGCTAATGGATGGGTATGACCCAAAGAAGGATGTCTCTTTGGAATACAAAATAATTCAATATTTATTGTTCATAGGAAAATTAGCATTGTGATACTGGAGATTATTTAGTATGGAAAATCCACTTCTTTAGTAAATGAGTGACAATTTTTGCCTGGAATAATTGTGGAACAAACTAACTCCACCATATTCACATTCATTTGAATGGAGACTCCTCGAACATTGAAGAAGTTAAACACCCCATTTAAATCAATACACATTTACATTTATCCCCTGTGGTGCAGTGGTTTGAAATTAAACACTCTTTCCCAGTGCACCCCTACCATTTAGGGATAGGCTTATCAGTAGGATCAGTAGGATCAGTTCTTTCCTCTCTCTGCTCAATCATGGATGCATCAGGTGTTTCTGCTTCCCTGCAGTGTCGATGGAGTCACACACCTTTCCACAAATCCAAAAAAACAGATAAGAAGAAAAAAGAAATATATAGAGCACCCCCAAGAGTAACACCCTTGAAATTTGCTGCTTCCCATCCATAATAGGCAAGCACTCACAGCATCCTGAGGCCATCTCTCATCTCCAGGAATTTCAACATGTACTGAATATACTTTACATGGTATACACTGGGAACATTCTGAGAAGTCCTGTCCACCATCTACACTGGTTAATCACCAAGGAAGTCAAGAACAAATTATTTATGATAAAGAGTTTTTTTATTTGATCTTAGGAAGCTAACATAAAGCATGCATTATGAGTTTTGCAATCCTAGGATTACTTCATCAGGGTGATGTCCATTGTAACTGAGGTATTCAGGGTCATCACTAAATTGGCCTACTTGGCTGGTAGCAGGCTAGAATGAAACCTGGAAGTTTGTGGTTCACATCCACAAACATCACAGGTTGCATGTGCAGCTTATCTAAACCCTAAGGTCAAAATGTTCAAGACGTTGTCGTAATCAAAAAATTGGCTAACATAGATTTGCGGTGAAACAAGGACAATATTTTCAGGGGTAAATCCATCACATTTGAAAATGTGTTGTAAACAATTATAAATTGAGATAAGATGAGCTTGAGGAATATTGTCCTTAAAAATTGTGATGTTAAAAATGTCTTTAGTTTTTTTTTAAAAAGACAAATTTTCAAAGCATGAAAGACATTTTTTTTACCACTTAACACCGTACTACTTCTAACTCCTATTTGCTAATAGTACAGTAATTGTCCTTCTCAAGTTTAAACCATTTTTATTTTCAGAAATCAGACTAAAATAATTTTTTTTCTGAAAATATCTTACAGTATGATGGTAGATTAAACATGCCCACTTTTAAGACTGTTTTTTCCTATTGGCGGAGATGGTGGAATTCGATGAAGATAGGTTGTTGATCCAGGGATTTAGATGACTGCCATTTGAAGTCAGGAAGGATTTCTTCCACCAACTTGGGGCTAAACAGGAAATAGCTTCACTGTTTTGTTTTTGTTTCACCCTCTGCTGGATCAACAGGGAGATGATTTGGCATTGGCTGGACTTGATGGTCTTTTTCCAGCCTCATCAATTATGTTACTATACGTTTGAGAATTAACTGACAATAGAGTAAAAACTTGTTAGACTAATTGAGGACAATGTTTTGAACATCTCTCTCTCTCAGTCAGGCTTAGAAGCTTTTCACTAGGGTCTCTAGTGGTTGCACTGACAGCCCAACAAGACTGTACTGTAAGAGACTTGCAGTTTAAGTCTTTATTCCTGAACCAATTGGGCTATACCACCCGTCTCTTTTCAGACCCCATTTCTGCTGTTTGTCTGGTTTACCGGGACTCACAGTGCAGCCCCAGCTTCTTCAGCAGATGTGCTTACGGGAGCAGACCTGAAGATATGGCATTACCCTGATGATAGTTGGCCTGCAAATCAATGGTCTTTTTTATTTGTCCATGTAAAACAAAAGAGTTTTAGCAGCTCAAAGCATGTAGTTGTTAGGGCATAAAGTCTATAAAATTCAGTGCAAACCACATAATTAATAATATGACAAACAAAAATGAAGGCTGCACTACTAAAACCACAATACGATTCAAACTGTATAATAAACCAGTAAGTTTATTAACACATAGTAAAAACAAGGAACAAAGAATTGAATTTAGTCATGAATAAGTATTGTGAATGTGAAAAGCGTTGACTTGATGTGGAGGGAAGAACCAGCCTGTCTGTGCTACCTTCTGCGGGGCAGCAGCGGAGGCAGCTGGGTGATAACTGGACAAACTGGGCTCCACTGCTGCCCCCGAGCCGTGAGCAAAGACAGGCTGTGAGTAGTGTTGAGCGAGCACCCCGATGCTCGGGTGTTCAGGTGCTCTGACCGAGCACCCCCTGAGGCTCGAGTGCTCGGCCGAGCACCCGAACCCCATTGCATTAAATGGGAGGACTCGAGCATTACACCAGGCACCCCCTGCTCTGATGAGGGGAGGGTGCCTGGTCAATGCCCCCCTTCATCTCCACAATGCCCCTCTTCCACAATGTCCCCCTTCCACAATGTCCCCCTTCCACAATGTCCCCCTTCATCTCCGCAATGCCCCCTTCATCTCCGCAATGTCCCCCTTCCACAATGTCCCCCTTCATCTCCACAATGTCCCCCTTCATCTCCGCAATGCCCCCTTCATCTCCGCAATGCCCCCTTCATCTCCGCAATGCCCCCTTCATCTCCGCAATGCCCCCCTTCCACAATGTCCCCCTTCCACAATGTCCCCCTTCATCTCCGCAATGTCCCCCTTCATCTCCGCAATGCCCCCTTCATCTCCGCAATGCCCCCTACCTCCAGTCCCTGGTGGTCCAGCGGAGCGTCTGCAAGATCTGTGCCTCCTCCGGCACAGATCCCCGCCACCCGAACATGCCGGGCGAGCACATGGCGGTACTCGTACGAGTACCGCCATGTGCCGAGCAGAGCGATGCTCGAGCCGATCCAAGCATCGGCCGAGCATGCTCGCTCAACACTAGCTGTGAGCCATCCAGAGCTCCCTGCTCCGGATCAGCCCGTGTATGCTGGCTTTGTAACTAGTATGATAAATATATCAGCAACGCATTATGTGGAGGTTAGCCATGAAAAATTAACACGTTGACATGATCTGCAGAATAGAACCTGGTGGACTGGGACTTCATGAGTCAGGAGTCTATTCTTTGAATGTCTCAAGCTGTATTCATTGTTTTTACTATGCAATTAAAGTTACTGGTTTTAATGTAGTGCTTGATAGTGCAGCCTTCATTTTTTGTTAATTTCTATTTGTCCCCAAATTGTGCAGTTGGTTTGCCCCACATAGTTATAGTTAGTATCTCAGCATATTTGTATGATAAATATAACACGTTATTCATTACACCCAAAGTGTTAATCCTGTCTTTCAGGGACGTGCACAGACATTTTTGGGGGCTCAAATGAAAAAAAGGGCAATTCTCATAATTATTTATTCAAAATATATATTTTTAAAAAAGAAAAGAATTTACATCTCAGAAGCCTGTAGGCACAGAAATCTGAAGCGCCCCCCTCCCCCACTGGCCATCTCCACTGGACACCTCCACCATGCTCCTAGTCTCCACATTGCCCCATTATCTCCATATTGCCCTTACATTGTCCCCCATCAGCTCCAACTTACCCTCACATTGCCCCCATCAGCTCCATATTGCCCCATCAGCTCCAACTTACCCTCACATTGTCCTCTTCATCTCCATATTGCCCCCCATCAGCTCCATATTGCCATCAGCTCCAACTTACCCTCACATACATTGCCCCATCATCTCTACATTGCTATCATCTTCATCTTGCCCCCATCAGATCCATATTGCCCCATCTTTTTCACATTGCCCCCAGTGTCCATTTCCTACCTCTTCCCTGGTGGTACAGAAGCAGGAGAGGTCTGTATGTGCCTCCTTTGGTACAGACCTGTAGCTGCTGGAACTCCAGCACGGTCCTCTCTTCATGCAGAGCACTGGGAGATGATGTCATACTAAAGAGACAACGAGGGAGCGCAGCATCTACAGGTCTGTCCTGAAGGAGGCACAGACCTGACTGGGAGGTAGGGGGATTAGTACAGGCGGCGAGGCAACTTTTTTTTTGTTTTTGTTAAAAGGGAACAAGGGCACTTTGGACAAAAAGGGCAGGTGCTCAAGCCTCCCTTGGTGACTGTGTGTGCACGTGCTTGCTGTCTTTGCTTTATATATATATGATCAGAAATAAAAAAGGATTATTTCTTGATATGATAACATTTGCTTTTTCCTGGCTGACACTAGATGCTTCTGCAGTGCACTGATTACCCTCTTTCCCACTTGGCTATGTTTGGAACTCATGAATATGAAAACATCTGTCTGCTAAATAATCAGTGGATCGGCAGATAAGCTCCATGCAGTGTGGATGAATCTGCTCTTGTTCTAGTTTGGTTTCTGAAAGTGATAAGTAGAAACTTTTTTCTTTAAACTTCTAAGCTCTCAGTAGATGGAGTACATTACAGTAAAGGAAAACTAGCACGTCAATAAAAATTGAATCAGTTAAGATTGTTGAAATATGATATACTCCATGGACAAAATAAAAGTAGATAAGAAAAGAGTCTGGAAGTAAAACATGTTTTGGTTAGTTTTCAACCTGAAAAGTTTATGCCTGTGACATACGATTTATTTCTATTTAATCGAAAGAATAAATAGTTAAAATATTTCTAATAATAATAATAATAATAATAACTTCAATAATACCTTAAAGGAGCAGCACACTTTTTTGTAATGAAAAATAACTGCATTTCTTTTCTTGCCAAACTAAAAAAAGGCTACTGCTGGGAGATTATTTATTTGAAAATTATAACAGCTCAAACTTGTTTTTTTGTAATGAATAGGGATAGGTGAAATTGTTCGCGTCAAACTGAAATCGGCAAATAATGGCACTTTCCTTGAAGCAAACGTTTTCTACCGCCATATAAAAGTCTGTCAGGTCTCACAGCAGCCATTTTGTGTACAGCCATATAAAAGGCTGTGTTTGTGAGAGGAGAGAGCAGCATGTTTTTGAGCTAGAGAAGACAGAGACGGGAATTGAAGTTTAGTTTAGGGAATCTTTTAGGTAGGGTATTTGTTCTGTTAGGAGAATCAGTGAGGCATTCTGGGTAAAGAAGGGAGGAAGGAGGTTGACCCCAAATACTCCAAAATTCCATGTGATGGAGTGTCAAGACACCAGCAGCTAGGGACGTATTTGCTTGCTGATCTTGCTGTTATTGTCTCTGTGCTGGGTGGGGAACTCTGGAGAAAGATGTTGTTCATTTTGTTTTTCAGCTATACATTTTTTTGGACAGACTGTGATAAGACAACAGGGTGGACAACTTTAAAAAAAAAGAATAAATAACTAAATATATTAGGTGACAGTGATAGACAGCTGACTGGACTTAGGCAAGGCATTATACAGCTGCATCACTTGTGTTGTGTACCGTACAGTGTAGTTGCATAATGTCCAGCAAACGCACAATGGCAAGGGGGGCTGGAGCAGTGCAGGGAAGAGAGAGTAAAGTAGTAGTTCAAAAACTGACTGCAGCAATGGCTGCTGCAGCGTGTGCAATCAATGATGTTGATCGCTCTACTCCAAGGGAGGATGCAGTTTGTCAAGGTTCCAACAAAACTAGTTCCAGCACCACCAGTGCCAGTAGAAATAAAGAACCATAAATGACAACAAGTGTTAATGATGCTGGAAATAGCATAATAGAGGAAGGTGTAGAAACTGAACCACCTGCTGCATCAGACAGTGAGACAAACCAGCATCAAAACATCCATAGTAGGGAATTTTGTTACAGTAAAAGTAAAAAGAATTTGGCTGAGACCTCCAAAAAGCTTAGAGCAGTGGTTCTCAACTCCAGTCCTCGGGACCCACTAACAGGCCAGGATTTGATGATTCCCTTGTTAGAGCACAGGTGAGTTAATCAATGTGAATGAGACTCTGATCACCACACCTGTGGTCTAGCAGGTAAATTCCTAAGTCCTGGCCTGTTAGTGGGTCCTGAGGACAGGAGTTGAGAACCACTGGCTTAGAGGAATATAAGGGCAGTGGGAAAGATTTGTCAGGTGATGATGCTGATGCTGGGGATGACCTAATGATAACTGATGATAATGCAGTCCTGGGACCCTTGCTTTTCTCAATTTACACCGCGTCCTTCGGAAAACTAATCAACTCCCTTGGGTTTCACCATCATCTCTATGCTGATGACGCTCAAATATATATTTCCTCCCCGACCTTTCCCCTTCCCTCTTGTCCCGAGTAGCTGACTGTCTGTCTGCTGTGTCTTCCTGGATGTCCTCCCGTCAACTCAAACTTAACCTTGGCAAAACTAAACTAATTATCTTCCCTCCCACTACAACCAGTCTTACCCCAGATATTACCCTCACCATCAACAATGCTACCATCACACTGACCCCTACAGCTCACTGTTTGGGGGTCACATTTGACTCTGCCCTATTCTTCATTTCTCATATCCAGTCAATCTCCAAATCATGCCGCCTCCACCTCCGCAACATCTCTAGAATCCGACCCTTTCTCACACAAGACACTACCAAAATTCTAATCCAAACACTCATCATGTCCCATCTTGACTACTGTAACTCGTTACTAATTGGCCCCACTACAGTCCATAATGAACTCTGCTGCAAGACTAATCTACCTCACTCATCACTTCTCTGACACCAAACCCCTCTGTCAATCTCTACACTGGCTCCCATTAGCATACAGAATTAAATTCAAAATTCTGGTGCTTTCTTATAGAGCCCTCACTAACACCGCACCCCCTATATTTCACCTCTCATTTCCAAATACACTCCCTCTCGACATCTTCACTCTGCACATGACCTTCTGCTCTCCACAGCTCTTATTACATCCTCCCACTCCTGCCTACAGGACTCCTCCCACTCCCTTCTACAGGACTTCTCCCACTCCCACCTACAGGACTTCTCCCACTCCCGCCTGCTCCCACTCCCGCCTGCAGGACTTCTCCCATGCTGCACCTCAACTCTGGAACTCCCTCTTCCGCCTAATCAGACTCTCCCTCAGCCTTCAGATAATCCCTGAAAACTCACCTCATCAGGGAAGCCTATCAACTGCCTCCATAAACATTATCACCAATAATCACCCCTTGCCTGGACCACTGCACTCAACAGCACTTCTCACTTCCACCCACTGTCTGGCAGTTCATGTGGCAGGAGGCACTTACACCCAATAACACTTAGTCCTTCTGTGTAAATCCTACCTTCCTCTAGACTGTAAGCTCTCACGAGCAGGGTCCTCTGATCCTTCTGTTCTCCACATTTGATTGTACTATTTAATACCTCTGTATGTCTAGTCCCTACTGTAAATTGGTGCAGAATTTGTTGGCGCTATATAAATAAAGATTATTAATAATAATAATAATAATAATAATAATAATAGATCTAGAATATATCCCTCCAGCATCCTTCTTTTATTCAGATACAGATGAAGTTGAGAGTGAGGATGACGACAGGGCTATAAGATTAGCAGAAAGTAAAAGGCTGAATCTTCCACCACTTTTAAGGAGCATGGTGCCTGTCTATAAGCTGTTTGAGAAAGCCATTGGAAAGTCTGTACCTGGACAAGTACAGATGTCAAAAAGCACACAGTCACCCTATCAGTCATCCTCTGCATCATTTCCTCTTCAAAGTCCAAGTCCCACTCAGCTACACACACCTGTTTTGAATACCCAGCAACAGCAACACAGGTTAACATTCACAGTGTTAGATATGACGAGTACCTCTGGTGCTGCTACTGTAAGTGCTGCACCTTTGATACCTAGTAGTAGTGGCAGTAGAATTGCATCAACATCTAGCTCCAGTAGTTCTAGTAGTAGTAGCAGCACCACCTCAAGAACCCCTCATTCCTCGAAGTCCACAGTATGGATATACTTCTCTCTGGATCCTCAAGCTAAACATGTTGCTATCTGTATGTTGCACGTGAGCAGGGGGAAAGCAGGCTCACACCAAGGCACCTCCTCTATGAGATCCCACCTGAAGCACAACCACAGGTATGATTGGGAGACACACTACCAGCAGGCCAAAGGTGCTACAACTAGCAGCAGCAGAAGCACTTTAAAAAGTTCCCGGGGTTCTAGTGCAGAAAAAAGAAGTAGTAAAGTTATTTATGTGTCAGAGAGTGTGCTACTGCCAGTGCCAACAGTTAGTTCAGTCCAAATAACACCTATGGCTCCTACTGCAGAGGAGTATGACTGACAACCACACATTAACAGCAGCACAGATGACGAGGTCGAGGTGGGATGTGAAGAAGGGTTGCCACCATTTACCCCACTTGGGACCACTGCTACGAGCAACAAGTAATGTGTGTCAATAATCTGAGAAGGAGTATAGTGTATGACAATGGTAAAAATACATACACAAATCACACCATGCTGGTCCCCCCCCACCACCACCACTACCATACACATCTGCCACATTGTAGAGTATACTTGTTTTTAATACTTGACATCATCATGAATATGAGCCAGTGTCACTTAAAGGGATAGTAACCCTCCTCGAACAACGTGACGCCAAAAGAGAGCAATAGTGCAAACATACTAAACTCCCTTATTCCCATCTCTCAAACCTTTATGGTTTGAGAGATGTAAGGCAAGAAAGACCTCCGCTACCTCCTCCTTCTCATACGTCCGCTTTCTAGCTTCCAGCACCAGACGGCGGCTCTGCAGGAGCGCTGTCATCTAGATATCTCCGTATTATTAATCATATGGGTATGGTCTAAAACGTGTGCCTGGCTTGCAAGCACAGTTGTAGACCATTCCGATGAAGTAATTATACGGAGATATCTAGATGTCAGAACTCCTGCAGAACCGCTGAAAGTCAGCCGACCGGATTCTGCCTCTGAAAGCTTTAGAGCTCATCAGCATAAGGGGAAGGGAGCGGAGGTCTGTCTTGCCTTACATCTCTCAAACCATAAAGGTTTGAGAGATGGGAATAAGGGAGCTCAGTATGTTTGCACGATTGCTCTCATTTGGCGTCACGTTGTTCGGGGGGGTTACTATCCCTTTAAATAGGAAGTAAGTGTTGTGGACAAAGGACAAATGCACTCTGCATGATAACACATTTTTCAAGATATATGTTGCTCTAGGACTCACAACTTTGACTTCCAGCTACTTATTTCTCCGCTGCAGCCCTCAGAAGACGTAATATTACTGTGGGAAATGTAGTAGCTATAGGAAATATTGGCGAAAAATGTGTTAAAATAGGCAGAAAATTTGTTAAAATAGGCGAAAATGAGGACATTTTTGCATAGGCGTAAGGGCAATTTTTTTCGCCGGAAAATCGAAAAATCGTCAAGTTTTTGTGAAAAGTCATGAGGGAAATTTTTCACACTTTTCACCCACCTCTAGTAATGAAAATTCAACTATAAAATAATTATAAAGTGCATTATAAAAGAAAAAACGTTTGGACGCCAATTGAAGCTGCTGTTCACAGTTTGATTTAAACAATAATGATAATAATGATAATATTTGTGTTATCAAAATTTTAAAATAAACAAAATCCCAGCAGCAAAAAATGCCTTATGACATATAGTTTTTTCATTAGTTATTTCATTTTTGTTTGGCTGTTTTAATTTTAGTTTTATATGTTTTATTTTAGGGACTGTAAGTATGAATCCATTTTTACAAGCAAAATTAAGTGCAAAAGGTTGTTTTTGTGCACTGATATGGGAAGTGTAGGAGTGGATGCACATTTTTGGGATTTGCTGTTCCTCAGTGTCCAAATTATGCTATTTGTCTTAAATATTCTATATAAATACATGAGAATTGTAAAATTTCAATAAATATTATCTAAGAGCAATTATAAGAATAGACAAATCATATCCCAAGTTGAAGACTGAAAAAAATTCCTCTGGGTTTTTAAAAAGACTTGTCAAAATTTCATTTTGAAATATTGGTTATAGGAAGGAAAGTGATAAAGGAAAGGAAGGAAGAAAAGGTATACAGTAGAAGGAATGAAAGATATAGGAAGGAAAAACATTTTATGGGGGAGAGGAATAGAGTAGAATGAAAGAGAGGGAAGAAGGAAGGAGAGGAATAAAGTATAATAAGAGAGAGGGAGGAAGGAGAGGAATAAAGTATAAGGAGAGAGAGGAAGAAAGGAGAGGGATAAAGTATAAGAAAGGAGAGGGAGGAAGGAAGGAGAGGAATAAAGTATAAGGAGAGGGGGAGGAAGGAAGGAGAGGAATAAAATAGAAGAAAGGAGAATATAGCAGAAGGAAGGATATGGAGAAGGAAAGGAAGAAGATTATTAAAGTAGAAGGAAGGAGAAGGAGGAAGGAAGGAGAACAATGTAGTAGAAGAAAGGAGAGGGAGGGAGGGAGGAAGTAGAAGAATATAGCAGAAGGAAGGAAAGAGAGAAAGGAAAATGATTATTAAAGTAGAAGGAAGGAGAGGGAGGAAGGTGAACAATATAGTAGAAGAAAGGAGAAGGAAAAATAAAGGAAGAAGAAGAATAAAGTAGAAGAAAGGAGAGAGAGAGAGGGAGGAAGGAGAGGAATAAAGTAGAATAAAAAAGAGAGAGGAAGGAAGGAGAGGAATAAAGTAGAATAAAAAAGAGAGAGGAAGGAAGGAGAGGAATAAAGTAGAAGGAAGGAGAGGGAGGAAAGAAGCAGAGGAATAAAGTAGAAGGGTGCAGGGGGAGATAGGAAGGAGAAGAATAAAGTAGAAGGAAGGAGAGGGAGGGAGGAAGGAAGGAGAGGAATAAAATAGAATAAAAGAGAGAGAGGGAGGAAGGAAGGAGAGGAATAAAGCAGAAGGAAGGAGAGGGAGGAAGGAAGGAGAGGAATAAAATAGAATTTAAGAGAGGGAGGAAGGAAGGAGAGGAATAAAGCAGAAGGAAGGAGAGGAATAAAATAGAATAAAAGAGAGGGAGGAAGGAAGGAGAGGGATAAAGTAGAAGGAATGAGAGGGAGGAAGGAAGGAGAGGAATAAAATAGAATAAAAGAGAGGGAGGAAGGAAGGAGAGGAATAAAGTAAAAGGAAGAAGAGGGAGGAAGGAAGGAAGGAAGAAAATTAATAAAGCTGAAGAAACTAGAGAGAGGTAGGAATGAAAGGAATAAAGTAGAATAAAAGAGAGGGAGGAAGGAAGGAGATGAATAAAGTAGAAAAAAGAGAGTGGGGAAGAAAGTACAAATATAAATAAAAGGAAGGAGAGGGGGCAAGGAAGGAGAGAAAAGAGGTAGTGAAGGAGATAGAGGAAGGAAAGAGTGGAATAAAGTACAAGGAAGGAGAGGGATGAAGGAAGGAAGGAGAGAAAAGAGGTGTTGAAGGAGATGGAGGAATGAAGGAGAGGAAAGAAGGTGAGGAAGAAGGAAGCAAGTTAAAGTTAAATTGTAAAATGAACTTGTACAATAAATTCTATGTCCGTCAAGTGAACAATTCTATGTATGCCACGGGATTCCGTTGTTTAATAAAGCTAGTTATTTGCAGTGTTGTTTTGCTGCTAGGAGAATGGAGTGAATAATCCTGTATGTCTGCTCTGCACAACAAGGTTGTTGGAAGTGTCAAGCAGCTTCCCCATGGAGAAGGCTAAGGCCACTTTAATCATGGAATCAAAGAACACGTGGAATGAACACACAGGGCTCATTAACCAGAATAAAATCAGATATTAAATAGATTGCTATACTATTAAATGCCCTTTATCTGCAGTCAGATGTTACAGTATTATTTTCTTTTTCTATTGATACACATTACAGAATATTAAGAATGAATGGCTCTAGTGCACTTGACAAATTAGTCTTTTAACTTCTAACAAAAACATCAATGCTTTATTTTATTTTTTTCAAATTTTTCATTTATTTGATTAGAGCAGACACATACTGGGAAAAGAAACGTAGTTGCATAATGTTATGATCAGGCTAGGTGCGCCCAATGTAAGCTGCCTGGATAAAGCTTTGCAGAGTGGGTTCCCCACAAAGAGAATACAGACTGCTATTAATATGTGCATGTGCACATATACATACCTGGGAACTCTCCGGTTTTGCCCCGGAGACTCCGGATTTCAGACTGAATTACCGGGTCTCTGGGGCAATGTGTGGATCACCGGGTGGGCAGAGTTTAAATAGAAACTCTGCCCACTTGTGCTCAGTCCCGCTTGGTTCCTCCCACTTCCTGCCCTCTTAGATACATTTTGCAGGGGTTTTTTTGCCCTGCCCCCCTCCGCGGCTAAGCCCCGCCCCCTTTATGACGCGAATCGCATCATTTTCCTCCCTGGTCAGCACTGACAAGGTTACCCTCCGGGTAACCCTGTTTCAAATGTTCCCAGGTATGCATATATATACACTGCCCGCAGAAGAGTTTCATATTGCAGCGAGTGTCTCAGTCGGGAGCAAGTACATTCAGAGGACTGCACTAACAGCCGTAGAGGAAACAGCGGACTCTATTACATTGCCCGCAGGAGGAACACAGGCTGCAGTTATTGTCTCGTGAGTAGTCGGGAGTGAGTACATCTACGGGGCTGTGTTAACAGCCATCGAGGTAACAGCTGATTTTTATACACTGCCGCTGGCGAGTCACAGGTTGCTGCCACCGTTCTACATCACAGCACTGAAGTGGGGTTGAAATGTTTTTCATCTGAACTGTATTCAGTTGCACACTTGCCCGTTTATCAGCTAGGATTTGGTATTAGTACTTGCTGCGATAGCATATATTGTTAGATAGATAGGTATCTGTTACTTTTTATGTTTATGTGATATATTAGAATTTCTTGGATTTTTATATGAGTATACGTTTATACTGGCTCTAGAGCTCGGACCCAGTATATCTTTATTGGTATGTACTGTATTTTATATGTTTTATGGGGGTCTAGAGACAGTAAATATTTGATACCTTTTTACACGTGTGTCTCTTTATTGTTATTTGGGGGAGGTACGGACTAGCGCTCTCCTTATTTGTATTTTATATTGTTTTTTTCTGCTTTGCCCTTAGCGCCACAGGGCTATAGGATTGTAGTGATAATCTGTACTTCTATTATTATTACTGTTGAATCCTATTTTGATTTAGACGGAGCAGGACAATAGAGGGCGCCTTTTCCCAGGATTGGGGCCGATTTGTTTGTATATTTTGTGTGTATATATATATATATATATATATATATATATATATATATATACAACCGAAGAAATCAGCACTCACAGGACTTCAAATCAGTATTTTTCAATAGCTTTATTCTGTGGTCAACGTTTCGATCCTCACATGGATCTTTATCAAGACGCCATTTTAGAGCCCCCATCCCCCTATAAATACCCAGTGATCCAACAACCACCTATGAACTTTGACATCACCCACATCTAAAAAAACATATCCATCACCCAAAGTGTCCTGCCCACGACAAAGGAATTTGCATTGATCTCCCATGTGTGGGGGATGATTAAAACATGTTAAAATTAAAGACAAAATTCAAAATAAAATCCCGTGGAGATCATTAACAAAAAATGTCTATACAGACCATGACCCCAAACAGGAATTGAATCAAGCGCTTCCAATTGCGGGTCTCCCGCACATTGCAGAGCTACCGAAGCGGTCAAAGTACCTAGATCAGACTCAATCCACTCGTTACAAAAAATTATAAAATAAATGTGCTTGGTCAACCAATATTTAGCTGACATTGAATACGGAGCGGACAGGGTCTGAGTCACTCGATAACCCTTGACCCCAGCTCCTCCACAATGTCCACCATATGTTTAACATACTCAGAATTAAAAAGCGAGTAAAGAGATAAGTGTTGCATATTTGTCAAATAATCACAGGTTAAGATAGATGAAACACACATATGACCATATAAGGCAAACATTGTATCTAATTCTGTAGATCTGTAACAATGTTGCACATAGGCAGATCAGGAACAGACTTATAACTCTACACCATAGTCCTCTATAACTTCATTCATATTCCAAGAGTCACATATATTATTACGATACCAGTCTATTGCGTTGACGGACAAAAAGTTTCATACTCATTAGACCCAGTCCACATATTCATCCGATATTTAGACAAATAGATTTGGCCAATAAGAACTTTTAGGAAGGTCATACACCCCATGATCAGACCAGTGGCGCCGGGAGGGTATAGGCACCTATGTCACAACGGAGCCAGACCGGTGCTGCCAGGCTCCGTATTGCTACAGGCGCCCCCTTCTCAACCGGCAGACCGAAGAGGTAAGCCCATGTAGAGGGTCCGAGTCCCCTCGCGGAGACCCGCTACTCCCACACTGGCACCCCCCATCAATCAAACCACTCAAAGTCCTAGTTGGTGTATCCCGACCTGTCATAGCCATTGTATCCAATCGTGTTGTTATATGTACGCTAGTATCATAAAAGACACCACATACCTGGTCCATTCTAGGGTCTTCTATATATCTAATCATGCTGGTATGCGTACGCTAATCTCATAAGAGACACAACATACCTGGTCCGTTCTTGGGTCTTTTATTTCAAAAACAGTTTAAATAGCAGTATTCCAGCCACCTCCACTTACCGTGGATCAGAGTAGCCCTCCTTGGGTGTGTATTGGTCACAGCAAATAATTCATAGAAAGCACCCATAGGAAATATTTTCATTCAGTCCTCCTGGTGCTATTGTGTTTAATCTTCTTATCCAGCGTATTTCACGTTGTAGTAATAATCTTCCTCTGTCGCCCCCTCTTGGTGGGACAATTTCCTGGTCGATAATCATGCATTGCATAGATGTTATTGTGTGTTTAAATTCTGCGAAATGTCTGGCCACTGGTTTGTCAGACGTACCTTTCTGAAGGGCATCACGAATAGTCTTCCTATGATTCGCCATTCTATCTCTGAATGAAGTGATAGTCTTCCCGATGTATAAAAGAGAGCAGGGGCATTTGATAAAGTAGATAATAAATGTTGAGGTGCAGGTTAGGCGCTGCTTGATCTTAATGTCTTTACCTGAGCGTGGATCTTTGAACGTGGAACCAGTGATCATGTTCCTACATGTGGTACAGTTTAGACATTTAAAGCAGCCACCTTTTTCTGTCCTGTTTGTTAACCAACATTGATTTTCAGTAGAATAACAGTGTGTGGGATCTGTTTTGACAAGCATATCCCTCAGGTTAGCCCCTCTTCTATAAGCCATCATGGGAACTTCACGGAAAATTGGAGGTAGAGATCGATCTTTGTCCAATAAATGCCAATGTTTCTTCATTGCTGCTTGTAATCTGGAGGACGAAGGGGTATATTTTGTAGAAAAAATTAATCTCTGTGTAGGTTTAGTATTCACTGGTTGTTTGAGCAAATCATCCTGTGTGAATTTTAATGCCCTTTCCATATGTGATGATAATTCCTGTTCGCTGTATCCCCTTTGGATAAGCCTTTCCTTGAATTCAATGAGCTGTTCTATTCCTTTGTTTAAGTCACTATTGTTCCTAAGTATCCGTATCATTTGTGAATATGGGACAGACTGTATGGTATGTTTCGGATGACAACTAGTTCTATGGAGAATGGTATTCCTATCAGTCTTTTTCCTAAAATTTGTAGTCCATATGCGGCCATTGTGCTTAAAAATGGTGATATCCAGAAAATCAATAGAAACCTTGTTATATGTCAGAGTAAATTTGATTGGAGAGTCCATTCCATTAAGTGCTTCCACTGCTTGTAATAATGAGGCTTCATTGTCAGTCCAGATAAAGAATAGATCATCAATATAACGATAATAGCAAATTAGAAATTGTTGCCAACTTGGTAAAATCTTAGTCTCCTCAAAGTTTGCCATATACAAATTGGCGTAGGATGGTGCTATATTGGAACCCATCGATGTCCCCGATGTTTGAAGATAATAGGACTTTTCAAACTTGAAGAAATTATATCCAAGGCAAAAACCCAAAATGGTCATAAGAAATTCAACAGGAGGTCTCTTGATATCAGGATGTTGGATGAGTGCTTGTCTCACTGCTTCCATTCCATCTATGGTAGGGATCACTGTATATAGGGATTTAACGTCCAATGTGACCAGTAGGGCTTCCTCTGGGATAGGTTCCAAAGATTTTAGTTTCAGTAAGAGGTCTGTTGTATCTCTGATGTAGGATCTTGTTACATGTACCAGAGGTTGAATATAGTAGTCTAAATATTTCGCCAATGGTTGTAGAATAGAACCTATTGCCGAAACAATTGGTCTACCAGGTGGTTTAATCGGATCTTTGTGTATTTTAGGTAGCGTATATAGTATAGGACAGACTGGAGTTGGGGTAATCAGAAACTCTAAAGTGGTCATGTGAATCCATCCAGCTGTATGGGCATGTTTCAGAGTCACATCTATCATATAAGAATATATGAGGGTAGAACTTGATGGGAGGTCGAAGAAGTCGAACTTGACAAAAGTAGCTGACTTCCTCGAAAGGTCGTCGACAGCATCAAACTCGACAAGGTGGTCAAAAACGTCAAACTTTACACAGTGGGCACAGGAGAGCCTCTGGATTTGGAGGAAGAATAGTCTGGCAAGCCAAGGTCAGAACCAGTCAAGTGAAGCAGTACACAATCAGCAGGCAGAAGAGAAGTTAAAGGAGCAGTAAACTTTTTTATCAAAAAATATATATTGTAGGGATTTTACTATTGAGTAAAATAAGGGTACTCCCAGTGCCAAGAGATTTATATTTCCAGAGTTATTACAGTTTAAACCCATGTTTTTTTTTTACATTAGCAGTGCCCTCTAGTGGTAAAATTCTTATTAGATTTCCTGTTAGAGTCTAATGGAGAAGAAACTCAGAAAAGTCAGAGACATACAGTTCTCCATAGAATGTGATAGAAACTGCTGAGTCACTTCCTGTCAGTTAGAACTATCAGGAAGTAAACACAGTAAATTCACTTCCTGTCAGAACTATCACTTCCTGTCAGTTAGAACTATCAGGAAGTAAACACAGTAAATTCACTTCCTTATTATTTAAACTGCTATAAATTTTGAATAAAACATCTGACAGCGATGGGAGTGACCTTGTTTTATTCAGCAGGAAATGCTCTATAAAATATGTTTTCATAAAAAAAGTTTACTGCTCCTTTAAATAAACAAGCTGAGGTCAAAACAACACAGGATACTGAAGCCAAATCAGGAGATGAGAAAGAAGTTAAGGGAAAGCCGGGTCAAACACTGGAATCAATGAAAAAACAAGAACTCGAGAAACTAGACCACAACAGGAACACTTTGATCGAGCACCGACACAAGGGGTCAGCGTTTAATAAAGGCTCACAAAGTGCTTCATAAAACAAGGCAGAAAAAAAGCATAAAGGGGAAAAACAGAATATTTGGCAAAAGATGCCATCAAAACCCAGAAGGACATGACACATAGTAAAGTAGGTTGAAATTAAAATCAAGTTCATCATTTCCAACCTTTTACCCCTATATACAGGGACGGGGGCAGTGGCTCAAATGAAAAAAGGGCACTTCTCATAATTATTTATTCAAAATATATATTTAAAAAAAGAAAAAAAATGACATCTCAGGAGCCTGTAATCTGACATCGGAAGTGCCCCCCCCCATTGGCCATCTCCACTGGACACATCTACAATGCTCCTAATCTCCACATTGCCCCCATCATCTCCATATTGCCCTTACATTGTCCCCTGTCAGCTCCACATTGCCCTTACATTGTCCCCTGTCAGCTCAATATTGCCCCCATCAGCTCCACATTGCCCCCATCATCTCCATATTACCCCCATCAGTTCCATATTGCCATCAGCTCCAACTTACCCTCACATACATTGCCCCATAATCTCTACATTGCCATCATCTCCACCTTGCCCCCCCATCAGATCCATATTGCCCCATCAGATCCATATTGCCCCCCAGTGTCCGTTTCCTACCTCTTCCCAGGTGGTCCAGTGGTAGGAGAGGTCTGTATGTGCCTCCTTTGGCACAGACCTGTAGTTGCTAGAGCTCCCGCGTAGTCTTCTCTTCATGCAGAGCGCTGTGAGATGATGTCATCTCCCAGCGCTCTGTAATACTAAAGAGCAGATGAGGGAGTGCAGCATCTACAGGTCTGTCCTGAAGGAGGCACAGACCTGACTGGGAGGTGGGGGGGGGGGGGGTTAGTGCGGGTGGTGAAGCAACTTTTTTTTTTTTTTTAAAGGGCACAAGGGCACTTTGGACAAAAAGGGCAGGTGCTCAAGCTCCCCATTGGTGTCTATGTGTGCACGTGCCTGCCTATATCTCCCAGGAAATAAGAACCAAAAAATATTTTCCGACTCTAAGACGAGTGCTTGTGTCTATTTACCAGAATTTCCTGTTTAATCTACTAACAGGTTGTATAATTCTGTATATCCCCTTCTGCTAGAAATCTAATTTTCGCTTAAATGTATCCATTCTAGGTGGCATCATCACATTCCTCAGCAATGAATTTCACAGTTTAACAGACCTACTAAAAATTATACAAATGAAATATAATCATTTACTATGCATCTGTAAGGCCCTGCTTTGTATATATGCATGCAAGTGCTCTATTCCCTTGAATGTTAGAGACATCTCGCAATGCATTGGAGATGTTGATAGCATTGAATGGATTAACCAATTGAGTAGCAGACAGTTATCTAAGGCATTGCAATGCAATGCATTGGATACCTTTCTGTCACTCAAAGGTTTAAAATGCTAGTATATATACAAAGTAGGGGATATCTCTAATACCTAAAGGGTTTAAAGGGATAGTAATACTTTGTTTTATCTTTATTTTATTTTGTAGGCATTAAAAAAAACAT
Source organism: Rhinophrynus dorsalis (assembly GCA_037306005.1). Lineage (NCBI taxonomy): Eukaryota > Metazoa > Chordata > Amphibia > Anura > Rhinophrynidae > Rhinophrynus > Rhinophrynus dorsalis. The sequence goes on along the minus strand of CM074720.1, from coordinate 22,657,465 downwards.
GACGAACGATATAAGTCTTATCTCTCAAACCGTTATGGTTTGAGAGATATTCACAAACAAAGTTTCCCCTCCCGCCCCTTTTACCTAGTGTAAGCCATCTCTTCTCAGATGTGGAATACAGTCCATAGACCAGACAGATAACAGCAGGGGACAATCTTCTTCCTATGAGAACAATGAAGGCCCTGCCCCCCTTGACAAGTTTTTCAGGTTTTTCCCTTATCTTAATTGAAGATTGTCCCTCTCTGCAGTTTACCTGGGTGCCTCCCTTCTGCTCTGGTTGAACAGTGTTACATCAGTAAAAGGGACGGGAGCGGGATATTTTATCATTGAATTACTCTTGAACTACAACTCTGACAGAATTGATATAACACTCTCCAAAGTCCAAATACTATGATGATTAATTAGAGCTGCTTTTATTATGAAACATCACTATCCCTTTAAGTACAATGTCTTCCCTTTCCTCAGCTTTTGAGGAGTGCTGCCTTACTGAGATTATCCAATACTACACTGGAGCAAAAGGGTGTTTATTCATCCAACTGCAAATGGCTGAATGTGAAAGGAATTGCCCTAATTTGTTTGCTCATTAGCTATTCGCCAATTAATCTATAGTTGGATCATTGCTGGGACTCACTTTTTTCATCAATGAATAACAAGTCATAAGATGCATCTTGTAAAATTAACCACTTAACTGCCGTAATACACTGAAAAACTAAAACATACATGAGAACATAAGAACTAGACAAATTTAGTTATTTTATGAAAATTTCACCAATTGTGGGCCAACAATTGATGATGGAATCCTGGTAGATATGTTTTTATGTGTGTGTATATATATATATATATATATATATCAGTAAAATAGGTAATACATTTATATATGGCATTAAAAGAAAGCTTAACCTGGTCTGAAACAATAATGTAAAGCTTGCCTGGGTTCACTAAACAATAAGATGACTGAACAGATACTTAGCAAGAAATGTGAAATTCGATGTGGTGCTAAGTAGCCCCAGTCCTTATGGGGTTAAGGTGCTACTTTCAGATACACTCTTTTCTTCTTGTTTGAGCTGTGTCCAAAGAGTGTTGATTGCTACAACCTGACCTTTCAAAAAGCAAACGCCACAAATGTTTGTTTTCTTCCTTCTCTTCTTGACATAACATGTTTGACATTTGTTGCAAAGTTACAAAGTATTGTATCAGTTGCACTCCTTAACATTCACTGTCACTGACCAAGCGGGAGCAAAGAACTCAGACGGAACTCTTTCCTGAACCTGCTGAGCAACAGAACAGACAATTTCACATAACTTAAACTCTGCCATGGTAAGAATTAAAGGAATATAACAAACCTTCTTCCCCAACTTTATCAAACAGTGATATATAGTGATATTACACAGCCAGCACGTGAAAAGTGTTTATAGAATGGAGATGGGCAGACCATTTTTATTTGGCTCTTGATTCTGCTTGCCTGTATACATAAAACATAGCTGCTATACGGAGAAAATATCATTTCTAGCTTTCTCTGCATTAAAAATGTCAGGTTGTAAGCTTTCAAGTAGTGACCCTGATTCCAGTGTTTTACTTTGCAAAGTATTTGTAACCCTGCAATTTCTGAACACTTAAAGGGATAGTAATGTTTCATAATACAATCAGCTCCAATTAATCATCATAGTGTTTGGGCCATGGAGAGTGTTACTGTCAGAGTTGTAGTTCAAGAGTAATTGAATGCTAAAGTTTCCCCTCCTGCCCCTTTTACCTAGTGTAAGCCCCCACACCTCAGATGTGGAATGCAGTCCAAAAACCAGGCAGCTCACATTAAGGATCAGTCTTCTTACTGTGAGAACAATGAAAGCCCTGCCCCCCTTGACAGGTTTTTCAGCTTTTTCCCTTATCTTAATTGAAGATTGTCCCTCTCTGAAATCTACCAGGACACTCCCTGCTGCTCTGACCTGAACAGTGTTACATCAGTAAAAGGGGCAGAAGGGGGATACTTTGTCATTCAATTACTCTTGTACTACAACTCTGACAGAATTGAAATAACACTCTCCAAAGTCCAAATACTATGATGATTAATTAGAGCTGCTTTTATTATGAAACATTACTATCCCTTGCAGGGACACTTTATCCTCACTTCATCAGGTGTAAAAAGGATAAACAACTCCAGGAACACTGGAGTCAACACTTCCTGAACCAGAGTCCTCAGTGTCCTGAATTTCAAACAAAATTGTAATTTAAGAATTGGTTCTAAGATACCAGAAATATTCAGGTAATCGAACAAACTGAGAACAGGTTTGCTTGTATTTCGTTCCTACTTAATTTTTTTAATAATATTTTTATTGAAGACGTGTACGAAGCATTTGACAGAGTACATTATAATGTAGATATGCGTGTGTCCAAATGAAAAGATTTACACTAGTCATATGCTTAACAGTTATGGAGGTAAGAGATTACATGACAATTTAACCCCTTCCTGACAATGGACGTACATGTACGTCCCGCAGAAGCTGTCACTTAGTGACAGAGGACGTATATGTACGTCCTCGAAGTCAGGGTCCCCGCACGGATTGCATTAGAGAAAAAAAAAAAATTGTCCTACCCGGGCATTAACTGACGGCCGCGTGTGAGCTCGGCCAGTCACTAAGGGGTTAAAAAGTAACCTCTAATCTATTGGACCTAATTAAAAAAACCTTTCCCAATCCCCTTCCCCCCATGCCAGTGCAAAGAAATATGGGGTCGCTATGAGCGTCAATTTACCTAGTCTATATGTAAGTAATGCTTTGTCTAACAGTTCAAGCCATGGTCCCTAAATGTTGGTAAATTTCCGCATGGAGCCCCTGTGGGCATTTACCTATCTATAATGTGATAAATTGGAGGCGATAAGCTGGTCCAAGGTGATGTGGTCCGGCATTCTATTAGACATCCATACTATCACTATCACCTTTCCAGCTGTTATTAAAGCCTCATAGATAAAGTGCTTGAAAGGATAGTGGTTTAAGTCATCAAGTAGGATGAATAGCAAACACATTTGCAGAGAGATGGGTATTTCTTAATACCTCAGAAATGGTGTTATAACATCATGCCAAAAGGCATTTACCGATGAGCAATTACATATGTATAAAAGAGCCACCACGTAGATTACATCTGGGGAATCTATCACTTGATCTGTGGCCAATTTGAAATAATCTTTATGGGTGAGAAATAGTCTCTATGTAAAGTCTTAAAGGGACAGTGACACATACTATGCAAATAAGTATATATTATAGAATTTATCCTCCTGAGTAAAACAAGGATACTTCCCCATTGCTGAGTGGTGTTTCATTCGAAAGTTATTCTGGCTCAAACTTGAATTTTTTAGGTGCAATATCTTAATGACCTGAAATTGTACAGTGGCGCTATTGCTACACTATCCTCTGGACATCTCTGGTCAGTTGACCATAAACCTCCATAGGATGATGTAGCAACAGCGCCACTGTACAATTTCAGGCCACTATGATACTGCTCCTAAAAAAATTCAAGTCTGAGCCAGAATAACTTTTGAATAGAACATCTCTCACCACTGTGAGTGCCCTTGTTTTACTCTAAATGATAAACCCTACAATATATAATTTTTTGACTATTAAGTGTTATTATCCCTTTAAGTTGAATAAATTGGTATCTGGAGTGTGTAGAGACCCCTAGAGAGTGAGAGCTATAAACAATTCTGCATTCATAGGGTTAAAAAGCTCTGTTAAGTGCATAAGAATTTAGGAATTTTTATTTGTTCCCCAAAATTGATAATTTGTTACTCCAAAATAACTCCAGTTTTATAAATAAGGGCCTCTGTCGTTTTCATCTGAATCAGCATTGATGCGTAATAAGGATAAAATAACATCTAACAGAATTTCATAAGGGAAATATAAACTTTTTTTTTTTTAGGCAAAAAAGGTATGCTATTCACGATAATACATTATTCATGATCCATACCTCCCAACATTTCAAACGGCCAAAGAGGGACACTTGTGTTTTAGGTGGTATTGCTGGGGGCATGACTGGTGGGCGGGGCATTACCAAGAGTTTTTATGTTATTTCATAACCCACTGACACCTCTTTGTGTCACTGAATAAATGATTTAGAGCAAGACCAAAGTATTTTATTTACACACACTAATGGATAACACATATACTGAAGCTTAAACAAACATTAATGTGTGTTTTATTGCTGTGGATCAGTTTGACACACTTATATACATACCACCCAGTCTGTTCTCCTAAAAGAGGGACAACGGGGTGGGAAAGAGGGGCAGAGGGATTTGGGTATCAAAGAGGGACTGTCCCTCCTAAAGAGGGACACTTGGGAGGTATGATGATCAGTAAAGACATATATGAAATGTTTCAACCAGTTCACTATATAGGCAAACACTGTGTTTCTTTCTTCGCTGGGAGTAACAAAATCAGCATTGTTCTTCTGCTTTTGAGCTAAGTGGATTTACTGGTCGTTAGTCATCCGCACTTCAGAGAGGTTTTACCCGTGGACATGATAAGCTTAGCAACATATTGTGCAATGCACTATGGGTATTTATTGTTCATTTCTAGACACATTGAGGTGAATGGGTGACAGCAATTCTGTACTAAATTGGTGCTGGAATAATTGTATCCCCTCTGTGCTACTGTTCCTAGCTCATCCCTACATGATGGAAATGTTTGCTGCATTAACACATATGAACTATTGATTGCAGTCTATGAATTAACCACTGGAGTCCTGCAGCAGGCATCTTTCATATCAGAAATCCCCCAGAGTGAATAGAGTAGGGGGTTCATGTGAAAGGGAACGGTGAGGGAAGTGTGGTGTTCCAAGGGGTGGGGAATGAGGAGGCAATAAAGTGTGGGGGAAGTGGAAAGTGGGGATGCAGCAGCAGGATGAATGGGTGAGTGAGCATCTCTCTCTCCTTCCCTGATGTTTCTTCTTGAAAGTGGGCAGAGTCAGCTACACCCCCTCCACCATCCACTCATTCCAAACTAAATTGCTGCCCCGTGGAGATTCACTAGTTGTTGGTGATATCTGCACCCTGTTACCCCAGCGAGGGGCAGACAGCAAACCAGAAACACACACACACATAAATATATATATATATATATATATATATATATATATATATATATCCTATAACATAAAGTGGTATAATGAGTTGCTTCCTGTTCCAGCAGTCTCTACTGTGCATGTGTGGTTTCGCACACAGGGAGCTTTGCTGTGAGCTGTCTGGAGCTCTCCGCTACGGATCAGCACGTTTGGCGAGTCTTTACTGAGCATGACTGCAGTAATGTGTAGTAGAGACTGGCCGAACACACTGATCCGGAGCGGGAAGCTCCGGACAACTCACCTCCTGTCTCTGCTCCCAGCTCCGGGGCAGCAGCGGGGGCTGCTGGGTGCACTTTAACCCATGTATAGGGCCTTTTATACTAGTATACATACATATTAGACATGTGCGAATTCATTCGGAGACATTCAGATTTCGTCGAAAATGGGGTCATTCGGAGACATTCGGCCAATCCGAAACTCAAGGGTCATTCGGAAAAAATGATCCGACTCCGAACAGCCCAGGTCCGAAATTTGTCGAAACTTTCGGAAGTCGACATATTTCCAAAAGTTTTGACTACTTTTGACCAGGACATTTTGTACTTCCTGTGCGCACTCAATTACTTTCCCTCCATAATTTTCCCTCCATGTCTCTAGTCCAATTCCATTCTCCGTTTCATGCACTACTTCCCTCTTTTGTCTGTATTCGAATAGCCTTCTTCGTTTCATGATGGGGGTTGGACTAATGACACAGTCACACAGACAGACAGCCTGCATTTCCTCATTGGGTTGTTGGAGCTCAGAGAGAGAAGAGATTAGAGAGTGTACAGTTGTTGTGTAGGCAGGCAGGTAGCATTAGGCTAGGCATAGGTAGGCAGCCAGCATTAGTTCCAGTTATTGCCACTGCAAGAGCAAGTAATATTTGTTCCTGTGCAAAATATAAAAAAATATTAGGTATTTGTTCGAATACAGGGCCGGCCATTACATGGGTCCCAGTGGGTCCATGGACCCAGGCGGCACTTTGACAGGGGCGGCAATTTGCTGTCCCATAACATGTTTATTTTGTGCTCTTCCGCCATTTCTGTGTTGCAGGGTGTCCCATCAGTGTGACTGTCAGCAGCCGGGCAGCCCTATGCTCACTCAGTGGTGATGCCTGCTGGCTGCTTCAGTGATGTGAATTATGTGATAGTGAAACATTATGCCTATTTTGTATTGTTTATCGCCCACCTAAAGTCAAGAAATAGGTCTACCATCCCAGATTTGCTAGAGAGGTTTTACAAATACAGGAGGGTGCCCCTTGTACAAAATGAGTCTAAACATTTGGGATCCCTAGTATGAGTGCACAACAATGCATGATGTGTCCTGAACAGGATTGCTGTGAGGTGTCTCCACCCAGAAGGTGCTGGCCGGGCTGAGCTTCAACATTGCGACAAGCAACTAAGAGCACCGTGCCGTGCAGCCATAGCATCACCCCCTCCTACTCTCCGGGTCCCGCTGACTGGCAATAACAGGTGAGTCACTAAGAGATCTGAAGCCTTTCTGGAAGTCCTTTCACTTGGAAAGGGGCTAGGTATTACTTGGGGGAGTTGCCTCGTGTGTAAATAATTTCTAGGTGGGAGATGAATGTGCATCACTTATGTGTTTCCTAACAGTAGTTAGAATACAACTCCCATCATCCCCTGATTATGACATTGGGAAATGCCCAGCAATTACCGTAGAGCCCTGTATTGCACACTCACGGAAAACGGTGATATTGCTATACTAAGACAATGCTGTGGACCCCTCTTCAGTATAGATGTCAAGCATTTTTTTTATTTCTCTCCTGTGTTGCAGTTTGTTCACAAAAGAATGTCTCAATTTTTCTTTTTAACCCTTTGAATGCCAGAGTGGTATGCAACGTATTGCTTTGCAATGCATTGCGTACCACTCTGGCACTCAAAGGGTTAACACATTACATCTATCACATTACAATCATTGATGTTTATTCTTGATGTAGTATGAAACTCTACAATGTATATACACATAGAGTTATCTGATATGAGGGGAAATCAGGATAGGAAAACGAGAGAGAGGAATTTGGGTACTAAAGAGGGACAGTAGGGTAGGAGGCTGGTACCAGAAAATGAAACCTTAATCTTTACCCATGTACTAACATAGAATGTGACATGTAGTTTGTCCATATTCGAGTCGACCACTTATGTTGAGTAGGATGTGACAGGCATGGGTTTTCGATGTCGAGCATATGCTAAATTGAATGACAGGCATGAGGTTTCGATGTTAGAACATATGCTAGATTGAAGGACAGGCATGGGGTTTCGATGTTCGAACATGATAAATTGAATGACAGGCATGGGGTTTCGATGTTCGAACATGCTAAATTGAATGACAGGCATGGATTTTCGATGTTCGACGTTTGCATTGTGACTGGCATCCCATGCTAGAGTAGAGGCATGCACAGACTTTCAATGTATGACAATGTCCGTTTTTGGGATGGATCTTTTTCTAAATGCACACCCTGTCTGCAAATAATGATAGCAGCGTACACGGAGGCGCACTGCCATAATTTAACCCATGTTAAATTCGGTCGAATAATTCGGAATGGATCAGAATTTCGTCCGAATCGAATAGGCCCGGTCCGAAATTAGGATCATCCGAATTAGAAAAAAAAAAATTTGTCCGAATTCGAATTTTACCGAAAATTTTGCCCGTGCACAAGTCTAATACATATATATATATATATATATATATATATATATATATATATATATATATATATATTCAGATAATCAGCACTCACAGGACTTGAATAAGTGAAAAACAACAAATATTTATTAGATCGACGTTTCGATCCCTCCTGGGATCTAAAAGATCCCAGGAGGAATCGAAACGTCAATCTAATAAATATTTGTTGTTTTTCACTTATTCAAGTCCTGTGAGTGCTGATTATCTGAATATATGGTGATTTATTGATCCGGACACCCAGGCATTTATTCAAGTATCGAGAGTGCTGCCCTTTCTCTACATTTATATATATATATATATATATATATATATATATATATATATATATATATACTATCTAGAATGAAAGCCCGTATACACGGGCTAAAGTGCACATGTAACATAGTTGATTAGGCTGAAAAAAAGACATGAGTCCATCAAGTCCACCTCTCTGTCTCTCTTTCCCTTCTCTCTCTCTCTCTCTTCTCTCACTTTATATCCCTCTCATCTCTCTCACCTCTCTCTCTCTCTTTATTATATCTCTGTAAATCATCCCTACTTACCTCTGACTCATCTTTATCTCTCATATCTCTTTTACATCTCTATAGCTCGTCTTCTCTCTATCATATACATAGTAACATAGTAACACAGTTGAAGAGGGTGAAAAAAGACAAGCGTCCATCAAGTCCAGCCCATGCCAAAAACACCCCTGTTGATCCAGAGCAAAGCAAAAGAGCCCTTTTCAATTTAACCCCAAGTGGGTAAAAAATTTTCTTCCTGACTCCAAATGACAGTCAGATATTTCCCTGGTCCAACATCCTATCTGCATTGAAGCCAACTGTCATAACTTTCAATATTGTTCTGTGCTAGATAGGCATCCATTGCTTTTTTGAAATCAGTTGCATTATCTGCAAATACAGCACCCCAAGGCAAAGAATTCCATAGCTTTACTGCCCTTACTATAAAAAGCCCTGCCTTTTAGTCAAAAGCTCCTTTCCTCTAGTCTTAATGGATGACCTCTTGTTCTTAGCTCAGCTCTTAGCAATATTAATTCATTGAATAGTTCTATGTATTGACCTTGAATGTATGTGTAAATGGTAATCATATCACCCCTTAGACGTCTCTTCTCTAATGTAAACACATCATATATCTCCTTATCTGTCTTTCTCTATTTCTAGCATCTTTATCCCTCTTTCATTGTCTCTCTGTCTCTCACTCTTGTCTTGTAAAGCAATGTGTTGCACACCCCTCTGGCACTCAAAGGGTTAATCTTCTTGTAATGCAATTCACACTCCTCTGGTTCCTAAGGGTTTCAAATAAGAAAAGGTTAGAATCCTGTATAAAATGCCCTGCATAGTGAAATGAACAATTTCCTGTAAACAGGCAATGCATGGACTCCGTAATTAGCTGATAACATTCCGTTTGATTATCTGTCTCTGTTACTGTTCTCTCAGCACTTTCCCTCGCTCTATTTCAGCTGACTCTCAAGTGAGAACATTTGAAGCCCTTTTATGATTTAGTAGAAGCAGAAGGCTCCATTAAAAGGCGAGAAAAAGCGAGACCTTTAATAGAGAAAAAAGATTGCATCAGTTGGGATTTGGAAAGGAACTGTAAAATTTAAAGCATAAAGTCTTTATACAACAGGGAATGTCTATAGAAATCCAAATCAATCCATTTGGAGGACTATTTGATAGGTCACTTTGAAGTTCCTAAAATTAGCCTATCGAGTTTTTTAAGATTGAATAGATTTTTCTAAGGGAGAGTTGACTCTAAGAAAAATGCTACCCTTAATTTAAAGGGAAAGTAATACTTCATTTTATCTTTATTTTATTTTGTAGGCATTAAAAAACATGAAGAACGATATCGTCTTATCTCTCAAACCTTTATGGTTTGAGAGATATTCACAAGCAAAGTTTCCCTCCCGCCCCTTTTACCTAGTGTAAGCCATCTCTTCTCAGATGTGGAATCCAGTCCATAGACCAGGCAGATAACAGAAGGGGACAATCTTCTTCCTATGAGAACAATGAAAGCCCTGTCCCCCTTGACAAGTTTTTCAGCTTTTTCCCTTATCTTAATTGAAGATTGTCCCTCTCTGCAGTCTACATGGGCACCTCCCTTCTGATCTGGCTGAGCAGTGTTACATCAGTAAAAGGGGAGGGAGAGGGATACTTTGTCATTGAATTACTCTTGTACTACAACTCTGACAGAATTGATATAACACTCTCCAAAGTCCAAATACTATGATGATTAATTAGAGCAGCTTTTATTACGAAACATTACTCTCCCTTTAACGGCTTGCATGCAAGTGAGCTCTCCAACACATTCAGAGGAATGCACAAATTCAGGAACCAATTTTTATTTACATTGCACATGGCTAATGCATGTCTCCTAAGCTATTTTGAACTGCTTGGGCCAGGGATGGTGCAGTATGCTAGTGTATGTGTGTTTAAGGGTTCTTCCTACATCTGCTCCTTGTTTCTCTCTATGTACTAACAAGTAGCAGAATCAGAGAAACATTCTTCCATCTTACTGTGCTTTCTAGAGGGAAGATGTTTGTTGCTTGCTCACATTGAAGTGATAACAATGGTGGTGCATGCACCGGTGTTTATTCATACATATCCACACAGGTATTTAAGCATTATAAAATATGACCTTGGCTTATATTCAAGGTCACCTTATATTCTGGATTCCCCTTGGATTACTAGAAGGTACAGATCTCTGTCATGCATTTTTTAGATCTAAGAGACAGTCTGGTACAAGATCAGTTCAGAAGGTGGCATGTTTGAATTTGCTGTCCTCTTCAATGCTTATGTCCGATTCCTTGTTGGTCATGCCAGGACCTATCCTTCAATGTATAGAATCAAAGGGAAATATAAGTGTGGAAGCAACACAGTAAGACCTGTTATGGGCCGGCACATTACAAGAGAGATCCTGGTAGGACCTGAAAGGACTTGGGACATAAGCGAGGAGCAGCCTAGTACCAGGCTGTCTTTGGACAAGAGAGGTAGGGAAGGAGAGAATATGATCAAGGTAGGAAGAGAGTGATTAAGCAAGGGAGAGAGTGTGAACAAGTGAGAGAGTCAGAGAGAAATATTAAAGAAGGGAGGGAGAGCGAAAGATCAAGGAACAGAGAGAGAAAAAGATGGAGGGACAGATAGACACACACACATTCACAGGACAGATAAGGTCAGCTTTATGTTCAGGCATTTCTCTTTTCCCCAAAGCTGAAAGGAAAAATTGGTGGGCTGCATTACATTCAGGGTCACCTTATATTTAATCAGCTATGGTATAAAAGAAAAAAAAAAAAATGCAGCCGACCCGTACCCAGAGATTAACTCATGGGTTTTTAACATGTGTACCCTGTTTTTAACATGTGTACTTCCACGACCGGTATGAGGTTATAGATAGATATTGTCACTTTGGGATGGTACGATATTAGTTTTAGCCATTTTTTCCACAGGGTTTAATGTGTAACATGATTGGGTGCTTGAAGAGCCACTGGGTATTTATAGTGGGATGGGAACACTAATATGGGGTCTTGATAATCATCCATGTGAGGACCGAAACATTGACCACAGAATAAAGCTACTTGGAACACTATGTCATGGAGTCCTGTGAGTGCTGATTTCTTTTACTATTACTATAAATACTGATCGTGCACCCAGGCATTTATCCTGTTGTTGTGAGTGCGTCCTACTCCACTTTATTATATATATATATATATATATATATATATATATATATATATATATATATATATACAATCTGACTTTGCAAATTATGCACTTATAGAATATATAAAGTTAAAAAGAAGGTTGACTTGTTTTTAAGTACTCGGAGAGCTTCCTGTTGAGGACAGTGAGAGCAGTTACAGTATAACCATCCCTTCAGCATTGAGAGCACTGTATTCTGTACCGGCGTTCTTTTCTACAACGCATCATTATCTTTGTTAAACTGTATTTGTTTTCACATTGTTGCACTATCCAGACAATATGACAGATATCTCTCTGAACACATTTTATGTCACGTTACTATGTCAGGGGCTTAAAAATGTCAAAGAAAATAGTAGGAGATGAAAAAAACTGAATAGTGATGTTAAAACTTGCACTAGTCACTTGCATAATAGGCAAAGATAAAAAAAAACGAGGTTGATTGTCACTTTTAATAACAAGACATTTTCAACAGGAGGACTCTTGAAAGCCATTTCTAAGCTGTGCTGGAAGCTCAATGTGATATAAAACTTAGCATAGGAATGTAAGATCCTCTTCCCTGTTCCCTGGGATGCTATTTATATATATATATATCTCCTGTGGTTTCTCATATATTAGTATACTCCCACAGAGCTAGGGGAATCTGATCTCCTGCAATAAGTTCTGCTATGATTTTACAAAATGGCAGAGATAAAAAGCAGCAGGATTCAGGCAATCCTTATTATTTATTGTGACTGAATCATAAGGACTTACTTTGTTTTCAGAAGCCAACACCAAGGATGATGTCCTAAGAAAACCTGTGAATTTCTATGGCTAACATACTGTACCATAAGGAATAAAATTAAAGGGATAGTAATATTTAATTTTAAAGGGATAGTAATACTTCGTTTTAACTTTATTTTATTTTGTAGGCATTAAAAAAACATGAAGAATGATATAAGTCTTATCTCTCAAACCTTTATGGTTTATGAAATATTCACAAGCAAAGTTTCCCCCTCCCGCCCTTTTTACCTACTGTAAACAATCTCTTCTCAGATGTGGAATGCAGTCCATAGACTGGACAGATAACAGAAGGGGACACTCTTATTCCTATGAAAACAATGAAATCCCTGCCCCCCTTGACAAGTTTTTCAGGTTTTTCCCTTATCTTAATTGAAGATTGTCCCTCTCTGTAGTCTACCTGGGCTCCTCCCTTCTGATCTGGCTGAGAAGTGTTACATCAGTAAAAGGGGCGGGAGGGGGACACTTTGCTTGTGAATATCTCTTAAACCATAAAGGTTTGAGAGATAAGACTTATATCATTCTTCATGTTTTTTTAATGCCTACAAAATAAAATAAAGTTAAAACAATGTATTACTATCCCTTTAAGTTTGTTTAATATTGTAGGTATTAAAAAAAGAATTACACCACTGTAGAAAAAGGGCGCCCAATAGTGTAGTATGTCACAGATATCAGAGAAAAATCGTAAATAATGAAGAATGGGTACTCACAAGTGTACTGGTCAGCCAATCTACCACTGACTCTCACGCATAGGGAGAAATGATCCCGTCTCCGTTCGGGTATAGACAGAGGGAATCCAATATCACCAACAAAAAGGTTTTCAATAAAACACAAAAAAAATGGCTTCGGAAATAAGAATTGTATTGCATAATAATTAAAAAGAGATATATATCAAAAAAAAAAAAAGAGATATATATCAAAGCACACTTTGTAGACCGTTCCAATGAAGTATTTATTACTAGTTTGTGCTATTTCGGCTCTGCTGAAGAGCCACCAGCTGGTTAAATGACCGGAATCTGCTGCTGTCAACTAGAGCACCGACTTCTGGAGCGCCCCCTGGAGGGGGAAAGTTTATCCGGTTATATCTCTCAAACTTTAAAGGTTTGAGAGACAGAACTTATATCAATCTAATTCTTTTTTTGAATACCTACAGTATCAAACAAAATTAAAATTAAACATTATTATCTTTTTAAGTTACCATTAATTTAAATGGGGTTTAAAACTATTTAATGCTACTGAGGTATCCAATGCATTGTGAAGCAAGGGGTTAAAATGACAGGCTGTCATGAATGGATGTTACGCACTTACATTAAGAAACGGATATCTCCGTCATAATAGGACTTTTTTTTTTTTTTTTTTTTTTTTAAAGAAAACCAGATTTAAAATGGCATTGAACATTCATATAAGAAGCACTTTACTGGAGGTGAGAGTTCCCCTTTAAGTAGGAACCCCCCCCAAAAAAAAAAACATTGTAGTGTTTTTTTACTGCAAAGTAAAACAAGGGTGTTCCCATCACGACAGTTTCTCTATTCAAAAGTTATAACAATTCAAATTGTCTCTAAGGAGTGGAGCAGTTACCATTTAATTCCATGGGAAAATGTGGGCAGTGGCTCACCTCTTACATAGAAGGCAATGGAATAGCTGTTTGGACATAAGGTGAAATGTAGGTGTACTGTTTGGACACCGGGTGGAACTGTTAAAAAATAATAATGCCTAAAAAAAACTTTATGTATGGTTACTTCTCAGCATTTAAAGGGATAATAATACTTTGTTTTATCTTTATTTTGTTTTGTAGGCATTAAAAACACATGAAGAAAGATATAAGTCTTTGAGAGATATTCACAAGCAAAGTTTCCCCTCCTGCCCCTTTTACCTAGTGTAAGCCATCTCTTCTCAGATGTGGAATCCAGTCCATAGACCAGACAGATAACAGAAGGGGACAATCTTCTTCCTATGAGAACAATGAAAGCCCTGACCCCCTTGACAAGTTTTTCAGGTTTTTCCCTAATCTTAATTGAAGATTGTACCTCTCTGCAGTCTACCTGGACACCTCCCTTCTGATCTGGCTGAGCAGTGTTACATCAGTAAAAGGGAAGGGAGGGGGATACTTTGTCATTGAATTACTCTTGAACTACAACTCTGACAGAATTGAAATAACACTCTCCAAAGTCCAAATACTAGGATGATTAATTAGAGCTGCTTTTATTATGAAACATTACTATCCCTTTAAAGGTGAGACTGATATCAGCTTCACTCTTTAAAAAAACAGCCCTTCTGAAGTTATGTATGTTTTATTCTGGCCCCTCCCCTTTCTCTGAGCTCACAGCTAAAGAGCTCAGACAGCTGCAATGGGAACTCTACTGTCTGAACAGACCAAGCTAAAATGTTCTATCCATAATTTATTTTACTGTATTTGGTATTCAGGATACAGTTAAATGACTCATAGAGAAGGAATTTCAATCATGTCTGTGGCTTGTTGGGTTAGTCAACCTTATGAGCTCCTTTAGTAGTTAAGGACTGATGTCAGTGAAAACGGTAATGAGGGGAGACAGTAAAACGTAATAATTTCAGGATGGCTGCCTTTTAAAGAGTAGGACTGAGATCGATCACATTCTTAGATATATATTGAGCTACAAATTAAAATACAGTTATTTTCAAGCGTTATTATTCCTTTGATATAAAAATGCAACAGTTTAAACTGCATTCCCCTGTAGTGGGAGTACATGTGTTTCATTCAGCAGAAAAAGCCCTAATAAAAGAGGTTTCACCTCTCTTGCATCCAAAGAGTTTAATGTAAATGTTATTTAAAAGAGCAGTAAACTTTTTTTATGAAAATATATATATTGTAGGGATTTTCCTATTGAGTAAAATAAGGGTACTCCCACTGCCAAGAGATTTATATATGCAGAGTTATAACAGTTTAAACCCATGTTTTTTTTTACATTAACAGTACCCTTTAGTGGTCAAATTCTAATTAGTTTTTATGGTAGATTCTAATGGAGAGGAAAGTCAGGAAAGTCAGTGACTTACAGTTCTCCATAGAATGTGACAGAAACTGCTGAGTCACTTCCTGTCAGTTAGAACTATCAGGAAGTAAACACAGTAAATTCACTTCCTGATTATTTGAACTGTTATAAATTTTGAATAAAATATCTGACTTTGTTTTATTCAGAAGGAAATGCTCTATAAAATATGTGTTTTCATAAAAAAGTTTACTGCTCCTTTAATAAAACTTTTGAATGTCAAAGGGGTATGCATTGCATACCCCTCTGGCACTCATAGGGTTAAATATGCAATGCAAAAGTTCAGCTTTCTGACAGCCATCTAGCTTAACTTAAATATATGGGTTTCATATTTATATTTTAATATGGGAGACAGTGTATACAAATGTCATGCCATCAACAGGTAAATAATACCAGTTATATAACTAGGCTATGCTAAGCTTAGCGATGAGTTTGGCATTAAGATATGTTTTTTAAAGCAATTATTTGTGACAGTTGACTGGCAAGGAAGAAAAATGTCTCGGGCGATTACAATTTAATTTTTTTTTAAGGCAATAAAAATAATGCCTAATCAAGAACCATGAGAATGAAAAAAAAGTTACATATTACTCTACAATTTGAAAGATAAAGAATATTAACCTCTTATGCACAAGGAAGGTTTGTAATATAATGCAGTATGTTGCACTTTCCCTGGATACTCAGCTGGTTAGAGGTACAACTTTACTTAAAGGGATAGAAATACTTTGTTTTAACTTTATTTTATTTTGTAGGCATTAAAAAAACATGAAGAACAATATAAGTCTTATCTCTCAAACCTTTATGATTTGAGAGATATTCACAAGCAAAGTTTCCCCCTCCCACCCCTTTTACCTAGTGTAAGCCATCTCTTCTCAGATGTGGAATCCAGTCCATAGACCAGACAGATAACAGAAGGGGACAATCTTCTTCCTATGAGAACAATGAAAGCCCTGCCCCCCTTGACAAGTTTTTCAGGTTTTTCCCTTATCTTAATTGAAGATTGTCCCTCTCTGCAGTCTACCTGGGCACCTCCCTTCTGCTCTGGCTGAGCAGTGTTACATCAGTAAAAGGGGTGGGAGGGGGATACTCTATCATTGAATTACTCTTGAACTACAACTCTGACAGACATGAAATAACACTCTCCAAAGTCCAAATACTATGATGATTAATTAGAGCTGCTTTTATTATGAAACATTACTATCCCTTTAATTTTGAAACACATATATCACACCTAAACGCATATATATATATATATATATATATATATATATATATATATATATATATGCATAGGTCAATGATCCCCCGAAAAAGAGCTGTGCATTGGGGATCATGTCCTCTCTTCATACCCTTTTGATGAGGGGTTCTTGCTCTCCTTCCTTCTCTCTCTGATTGTCCCACCCTCCCGACTTCTTCTCTTCTTGATTTCCTTCCACCCAACCTCTCCTCTACACAGGTTCCCTTAAACACTGGTTGCTGGTCGTATCTGCTGCCAGAGCTACACCCAAACTATGAATGTCTAAATCCCCCCGTCTCTGCTGGACTGGAAGATTAGTTCCCGACATATCCATGTAATGGAACATCTCCACTACTCCTCTCCAGCAAACACTCAGATTTCCGATCTGAGTTTACCTCCTGGCCTCAAATGATTTACTAAACATCCTTTCCCCAAGAAGCAGCTCAGTTCCCCTCCCCACCTTTTTTTTCCTTCTCCTCACCCCCATCTATTCTTTCCTCTGTTCTTCACTTTTACTTTTCTATATGATCCCTTGCCTAACAGGGGGTTCCTTTTTGTTCTCCCCAAGAGTTATACCCCCATAAGTCTGTCTTTCACCTGTTGACAAGTTACACTGTCTTCTACACAGCTCCCAATTTTTTTCTACTTTTCCACTTGCTACTCGACTTGTCTTGTACTACTGCTAATATCAGGTATACTGGTCTCTGCATTTGCATTTTGTTCTCCCTACACTTCACTGATTTCTTAACCCCTTAAGGACCAGTGCTCCCCGTCTCTGTCCCATAAGGAGCGCTTTGATCCTTGCTGACTCGCCCATACACATGACCTGTTGCGTGTATCGGTGTGCTGCTTTGGGCCCTGAAAGAGATCGCTCCGGTCTTGGAACGGTCAATTTTAGGCCTCATTTTTACTTACAGCTCTACCGGTGGAGCGCTGTAAGTAAAAAGTATGTGACGTACTATGACTGTCATTGGTCCTTAAGTACTTAAGGACCCTGACGGTCATAGCACATCATGTAGTCCTTAAGGGGTTAATAAACTTTTCAACAAAAAAGGGCTGTGAAATTTGTGCTCCCCAGTTGTTGGAATACAGTTCATATCATCCTCAGTCAACCGCTGGCTGAGAATAATGTGGTTTTAGTCCAACATCTGGTTACCATACCCTTCTGTAAAAGGCAAAGGTATTTTGTCTTTTGTTAATATGCATCTCACAAATCATTCTGTAGGAAGGATGCACAAGTATGATTACATGCTAAAATTGGCACAGGGGTTGGTATGTGCATGCTGTTTTTAATTAACATTTATGGACCCTGAACATTTGTAATGTCATTTTATGTGAGGAGTTGCTAGTGTGGAAATCTGTGAGTTTTTAGTGTGTTCTGTTCCCCTATGAGTGCAAGGGTTAACACTAAGGGCGAGATGTTCAAAAAGTCATCACAATGAAAAACTTGTCGGATCGTGAGTTGGTGGCAAAAGAAGGACGGTATTTTCAGAAGTAAATCCATCACATCTGAAAATTCATCTAAAGAATTAAAAATGACGGTAAGAAGATCTTAAAAATTGTCTTTCAATTTTTCTTTGAAATGAAAATTTTCAAAGAAACAAAGACTTTTTTGTCTTTGAAATGAATTTTTCTTCTCCAAGTTTAGACCATTTTTATTATGTCGGGAAAAAAAATGACGTTAATCAGACAAAAAAATGTTGTTCAAACGAATATTTTTTTCTGAAAATACCTTACATTATGATGGAAGACTAAGCCACACCTACTTTTAAGACGTCTTTTTCCCTTTGACGGAGAATGCGGAATTGGATGCAAAAAATTATGGAAACATGTCTGAGAATTGACGGACTGTGGTGTAAGAACTTTTTTATTCTGATTACAGACAATTTCAGTTAGCGCCACTTTCTGAACATCTCGTCCTTAAAGTACTAACAAGGAGCAGAGAAAATTGCCATACATTTATCCAATATCCCTGGATATTATATTTCAGGGGTTGTTGCATTAAATTCTAATCAATGGTGGACTGTATGTGCCAGAATGTTTGTACGCAGTTGTGTATCCCGCACAGGACTGCTGCAGGATTTCAAGCTAAAATCTTAGCACAGAAAATGATCATTTCTGGCAGATTTGTACATTCCGTCTTTTCTTTATCTCACCGTCCAAAGTCATTATTTTATCTTAACTCGATTTTTAAAAAAGACAATTCGAGACTATAGTCATGTAAGAAAAGCATTGATATTGTTGTAATGTGATGTCCGTGAACATCCTGATATAACACAATCACAATTAAAACTGTCCTTCATATAAAATCATTATATCGATGTACCAAAAAAGCAAGAAAATAATAAATATTTAACAAATAGCATTTAGTATGCAATGAACAATAGATAACATGAACATATTAGATAAGGAAGAAATTGTGAATATTAAAGATCTACAACAAAGAAGAGAATTGAGAGTCTGGTTTAATTCAAAATTACACTGTGGGTGATAAAAGATTTTATCTTACAGATTCCTATTGAAATCTGCTGGTCAATTTGTGCAGAATTTAGTGATAAAAGTTATCAGCTACAATGGAATTCAGGCCCTTAATTAGAAAACAGCGAATAATTCTGGAGCAAAGAACTTCTAGGGGACACATAAATTGTTACTATCAATTTAACCTTTTGCGTGACGGAAGGGTACACAACGCATTGCTCTGCAATGCGTTGAATACCTCTCTCGCACTCAAAGGGTTAAAGAGGGTTGTAACCAATGTGGCCAGATCTCCATTTTAATGTGGGACACCTGTGACATTTACATTCTGTAGGACTGAGCGGGATCCTGTGCAGTTGTGCAGTGTGTGCTTTTGTGTTAGTGTCTCGCAGTAAAATGGCAATGTGGTCACATTCAATTTAACCCCTTGCATTCATTAGTTACCTTTCTAGCATGCAGACTGTTAAAGACCCCCATTTAAACCAAAGGGATTCTGGGAAATTGTATGTCTCCATTATGGTACAGTTGGTTTGCTCCATAATTGCTCTAGGGGGTTGATGCAATAAAGTGAGATAAGAGGAGATGACTTCTCTCTCCAGTTCCTATGTTATTCTATGGGGAGAACTTTAGTTATAGACTGCAGGGGAGATGTACTAAGGTGTGATAAAGAGGAGATAACTTCTGCATTGAGATAAACTCTCCAGTTCCTATGTTATTCTATGGGAGAGATTTAGTTTAGACTACAGGGGAGATGTACTAAGGTGTGATAAAGAGGAGATAACTTCTCCAGTGTGATAAACTCTCCAGTTCCTATGTTATTCTATGGGAGATATTTAGTTATAGACCACAGGGGAGATGTACTAAGGTGTGTTAAAGAGGAGAGAACTTCTCCAGTGAGATAAACTCTCCAGTTCCTATGCTATTCTATGGGAGATCTTTAGTTATAGACTACAGAGGAGATGTACTAAGGTGTGGTAAAGAGGAGATAACTTCTCCATTGAGAGAAACTCTCCAGTTCCTATGTTATTCTGTGGGAGATCTTTAGTTATAGACTACAGGGGAGATGTACTAAGGTGTGATAAAGAGGAGATAACTACTCCAGTGAGATAAACTCTCCAGTTCCTATGTTATTCTATGGGAGAGATTTAGTTATAGACTACAGCGCAGATTTACTAAGGTGTGATAAAGAGGAGGTAACTTCTCCAGTGAGATAAACTCTCCAGTTCCTATGCTATTCTATGGGAGATCTTTAGTTATAGACTACAGGAGAGATGTACTAAGGTGTGATAAAGAGGAGATACCTTCTCCAGTGAGATAAACTCTCCAGTTCCTATGTTATTCTATGGGAGATCTTTAGTTATAGACTACAGGGGGATATGAACTAAAGTGTCATAAAGAGGAGATAAACTCCGGTGTGATAAACTCTCCAGTTCCTATGTTATTCTATGGGAGAGATTTAGTTATAGACTACAGGGGAGATGCACTAAGGTGTGATAAAGAGGAGATAACATCATGGAGTGGCAGAGCATATGAACTAAGATTTCTCTAGTTTGAGAGTTAATAGTGTAACTGCATGGGCACCAAATAATAACAAAGGACTTGGAGAGTTTATCACACTGAAGAAGTCATATCCTTTTTCATCACACTATTATCACAACTTACTGCACCCCTCCTCCAAGTTCTCCATAGTACATCAGTCTCACAGAACCTTATTTATCAAGCTGAAGTGGAGTACTTATTAAGAAAAGCAATTGTAACATAAGGGGTTGAAAGTCCCTTTAAATCAATGGGAATTTCACCTCCCCCCAATGGCTCGATTGGTTTGATCCAGAATTACTCCATTTCGGATAGGGCCTAAGGTTAATAATCTCCTCTTTCTCCCAGTGAAGGTGTTTACATACACAATAATAGGCAGTATTTAATGCACAGCTTCATGTTACAGCTATACTTCCCGCAGGGTAGACATACACCGCGCGATCCTGAACATATATCACTTCCCTCCCATTGACTCGGATTAACCACCTGTAATTAGGTAATTATGGAATCAATTGGACCAGAGCTGCAAAAATGGCAACTGTTATCATTAGGGAGACAGCATTTAGCAACCATCTTAGTGTAAGACTAGTTAAGTGATGCTTGCTGAAAATTAATTAATATTCTGTGATGAATGTTATATATGATAGTGGTTTATTTAATAAACTTGCTTTATATAATCATTGCACAAACTGATTTTCCACTTTATTTAATAACTCATTAGTGCTAGGGCATATAAAGTCTTGTTAAAGGAGCAGTAAACTTTTTTAATGGATATATCTATATCTATATATATCTATATATATATATCTATATATATCTATCTATATATATATATATATATATATATATATTTAAAGGCAATGAGAGAGCACTAGTTCTTTTGAAATAAACAAATAGGAATATTTATTAAAACAAATTATAACAATACAATCACTAATAATATAATATAATCCCAAAATAAATGAATATAGCGCTATATAGTAATATAGCATTGTGACGGAATGGTTGTCACCCTGAGAATAAAATGTGTCTGTTTTCAGTGATCGCCATTGTCTTAACATGTGTTCCCGGTCTTGAAACATTAATGTACCCTGTGTGCACATGCATTAGAGAGTGTTGGCCATTTATCAGCGTTTAATGGTTTTGGTTAGTGTGTATGATGTACAGAGGGATGGTGCCATCCAGTCTATCTGACCACAGAGATTTTGTTATGAGATAGAAAGTGTTGGTCAGGTAGAGGGGGCTAGGGAAAATCTTGGTGTGGAATGTTTGTATCTTCCCCCTCACAGCAGGCTAAGTAGAAAGAGACCTGGTAGATGGTACCTGTGATATCAGATCCTGTAGGGGGTGGGTAGAAAAAGCCTAAGAGGAGAGAGAAGAGTGAGAGAAGACAGAGTTGAAAAATGTAGGAAGAGGAGAGAGGGCCTCTCCATAATGGTGGGAGGCCTAGGGTCCATGGGCATTCAAAAGGAGTACTGGAGAAACTGGGACTGGTGAGTGCCCTCACCAGAAGAGTTAGAGTGAGTGGGCATTGTGGTGGCCAGGTGTCCTTTTCAGTTGTCGGCTGTAAGTCAAGATGGCTTCAGCCACAGAGAGCACCCTGATGTACCCACCAGAAGGATCTTAGGATGCTGTTTCCAACTCCTTTGTCAGGACTAAAAGATACAAGGAACCTTCATGTAATCCAGCAGCATGTGTAGGGGGCAGGATGCCCACTCTAGCCTTTAGTGGGACTATGTGTAAGCTCTAGAATTAAGCTAAAATTGACTGTGAGTTTTATATGTAACCCCTGGCAATCTGTTCAACCAAGAAGAGAACAGCAGAAGTGTTTAGTTTTTATGTTTTACCCCTGTTTGTTTGCCTGTAATTGTTGTCCTATGTTTTGTGCCGTGACCTCTCTAATAAATGCAATTCATTATCTTTTTGTCTGGCTGGATGAATCGCTTAACCCTCGGTCTACCAAGCAATAACCCCTGTACCCCCGTCAAACTGGTGGCAGTGGTTGGATATCCAGCTTAGGTGTTCAGGGTGTCTGAGGGCAACCCTGACCACTATGTGTGCTAGTTGTGCCAGCTCAGTAGCGTGGTCGCTTTAGCACCCAGACAAAAAGACACGGCCAAGGACAACAGTATGGGAACCCCTCCTGTTATTTTTGTTTTGCCTTAGATATAGCCTAAAGGACATGTGAGCAAGTACCCTATCAGCGCTGCCAGACAAAATGGGACTAGGGGTGTAGTCTGCATCCAGCACCCACTATGCCCTAGCAATGCAGTGATTTGAAGCTTTACAGACTTGCCTGGTTGATCCTGTACCTTAAAGCTAAGTGGGCACACATTGAAAAACAGAGCTCCAAAGTAACCAGATCCAGAGTGGAAATTCAGAATGTGCTGAACCAGTGTTGGGTGCCACAGAATCCAAGCATGGGAGTAATGTGACACAGAGACCCTGAAGGATAATCCAGAGAGACCATTGCACTACATTCTCAGCCTAAAGGAAAATCCAGTGGAGGATGATCTATTCAGAAACCAGTTACAGTGAGAAGTTTAACGGAAAAGTTAATCCATTTATTTTGGGAGTATATTATATTATTAGTGATTGTATTATTATTTGTTTCAATGTCCAATGTGAATTCACGATGTATAAAAGTTAAAATGTAAATTACCACATAATAGCGGGATAAAAGTACTTGTAGAGCTCCTGATGGAATAACGGCAGGTGTTATGATGAAGCGAACAGCGTTTGTTACTCTCCCGACTGATGACTGACGGCAGAAAACCATCAACTTGTATTATTTCACGTTTCCCCATCTCAATAAGTAATTCTTTGGGGAGCCAAGCGTTGTTTCCACAGCTTCTCCGTCTAATCCTTATGCGGGCAGAGTCAATGGTTCACCTTTCAATACTGTATAGTATAACACCTCCCGTCTTCAATATTATTTCAGAGAGATCAAGAACCTGTCTCAATGAATGGTGATATAAATAAAAGACTGTAGGGGTATAGTTCTCCTCCAACACGTTTCGTATCAACCATGACACTTCCTCAGTTAGAACTTTCAGGAAGTAATCACACTGTAATTCACTTTCTAATAAGCTGAACTGTTAATTGTTAATAACAGCTGAATAAAACAGCTGATAGCAGTGGGAGTGCCCTTGTTTTGTTCAGCAGGAGAAGTTCAATAAGGTATAGTTTTTCATAAAAATTAACTTACTGCTTCTTGAACCCTTTCAGTGCCAGAGTGTTGCAATGCGTTGGATACCTCTCTGGCACTCTCAGGGTTAAATATACACTTTGCTGTGAGATGTTCTCTATGCTTCTCTTACCATCAGACCTGTATAGTGGCTACTAATTCCTCTTAGTAAACAGAAAAAGAAGAAAAAAAGAGGTGCTTCCTATGTAATATCTTAGTAAACAGTGATCTTCCACCAATGCACCAGGACACTCACAATTTTCAAAACCACTATGAGTGGTCGGTCACACAGTTGGGGGACTCTGACTGCCCCCACTCAGTCACTCAATGTACAGGCCAGTGCTGCTTCCCTCAAGTAACCAGCTAGACCTCCAGGACCCTTGGGAAACACAAACACTGAACCAGAACGGGAGCGCAATGCACCAAGGTGGAATATCTCACAGAAGAGTGTAAAAGATAACACTAGTACCAATGTATATATAGCCAGTGATCACAGGATAGTACTCACGCTTGTTGTCAAATTTGCCAGTTGTGAGAACAACCGACAGTCTACGAACGGGGTTAAATACCGCCCCGATACGGTCCCATGTGAACTTCAACAGGAAAATCATTGTAGAGAAATCCAATAATATATGTTAAAAAAATATCATTTTAATAATAAGATAATGATATTGGGCGTCAATATAGCCCAAAAGGACGCGTTTCGAAGATAACCACTTCTTTTTCAAACTAATTGGGCAGTTTTCAAATATACAATAAAATTTGCAAAACAATGCAATCTGGCAATAAAAGAGTAAAAGGCAAAACCTAATTCCTCTTGTAGCCAAACAATGCTCTCTTTTACCTGGTCTTGAGTGAATCCACACAAGGCATGATAAAGAGGTGATAAAGTGTAGATGACTTCTCCAATGATATCACTTCTCCAGTTCCTATGTTATTCTATGGAGCCAATGCACTAAGATTTCTCCAACTTTGGAGATCTTAGTGATTAGGCTTCATAGAATAACATAGGAACTGGAGAAGCATACTTCCCAAGTGTCCCTCTTTAGACTGTGTGTGTGTAAGTATATCACATTGCTCCACAGCAATAAAACTCACATTAATGTTTTGTTTTAGCTTAAATCTAGGTGTTTATAAATTAATCTGTGTAAATAAAATAGCTCGGTCTTGCACTAAATTATTTATTTGGTTACACAAAGAGGTGTCAATAGGTCATGAAATAACCCACAAAAATTCTTCTTAATGCCCCACCTACAACTCATGCCCACAGCAAACCTAGATAGAACAAAAATGTACCTCTTTGGTCTTTTAAAATGGTTGGGAGGTATGGAAAATTGATATCACTAGAGAAGTCATCTCCACGTTATCACCACTTCATCACACCTTAGTGCATAGCCACCAATGGTTGGCTGCAGAAGCAAGTAATAGTCACTAGCTGGTAAGAAAGTCACGGACAATGTATTTCTGGAAGTGTATGTTTAGAGAGAGGTTATATGCATCAGCGCTAATGAATTACTAGTTACAAAGCCCGTATACACGGGCTGATCCGGAGAGGGGAGCTCCGGATGGCTCACAGCCTGTCTGTGCTCCCGGCTCCGGCGCCTCCGCTGCTGCCCTGGAGCCGGGAGCACAGACAGGCTGTCAGACTTCTGCAGCTCCCTGCTCCGGATCAGCCCGTTCTGCTAGTCCCCACTGCACATGTGCGGTTACATAAACAGTGAGCAACACATTCTAGGACTTTATGTTATAGGAAGAGCAAAAACAGTGTGGGCAGTGCTGGCATAGTGCACATTTGTTAAAGTCAACCTCATTCAATCTTTAAAAATGAATGTGAAACAAACAGAAGTGTAGTTGTAAAATAACTCATTAGAAGAATCTGCTGGGGTCTTAAAACAGAAGATCAGTTAATGTAGGGATCTGCGTAGAAAGGTAAAGAACAGCCAGTCCACAGAAAATTGCACCATAGTACAGGGCTTTCCAAGTTCAGTCCTCAAGGGCCACCAACAGGCCAGGATGTAAGGATTTCCCTGCTTCAGCACAGGTGAGTCAGTCACAATGAATGATCCACTGATTAACTCACCTGTGTGTAATCAGGGAAATCCTTACATCCTGGCCTGTTGGTGGCCCTTGAGGACTGAACTTGGACAGCCCTAATCTACAGAGTTACATTAGTACCTCTCTCTACCGTGGAGATATGGTGTATAGAACTGTGCACTGTACTCTAAATGAGATCTTACTAGTGATCTTTATCAAGGCTGTTCAAGTTCAGTCCTCAAGGGCCACCAACAGGCCAGGATGTAAGGATTTTCCTGATTAAGCACAGGGGAGTCAGCCACAATGAATGATCCACTGATTAACTCACCTGTGTGTAATCAGGGAAATCCTTACATCCTGGACTGTTGGTGGCCCTTGAGGACTGAACTTGAACAGCCCTAATCTACAGTGACATTAGTACCTCTCTCTACCCTGTAGAAATGGTGTGTGTGTAGAACTGTGCACTGTACTCTAAATGAGATATTACCAGTGATCTATATCAAGGCTTTCCAAGTTCAATCCTCAAGGGCCACCAACAGGCCTGGATGTAAGGATTTCCCTGATTAAGCACAGGGGAGTCAGTCGCAATGACTGATCCACTGATTAACTCACTTGTGCTTAATCAGTAAAATTCCTTACATCCTGACCTGTTGGTGGCCCTTGAGGACTGAACTTGAACAGCCTTGATGTAGATTTAGAGTACAGTGCACAATTCTACACACCATATCTCCAGGGAAGCGAGAGGTACTAATGTCACTCTGTAGATCAGGGCTGTCCAAGTTCACTCCTCAAGGCCACCAACAGGCCAAGATGGAAGGATTTCCCTGATTAAGCACAGGTGAGTCAGTCACAATGATTGATCCACTGAGTAACTCACCTGTGCTTAATCAGGGAAATCCTTACATCCTGGCCTGTTAGTGGCCCTTGAGGACTGAACTTGGACAGCCTTGTTATAGGAAATAAATAAACCTTTCCATTGATTTAAATGAGACTTGTGAAGCAATGTGTTAGAGACCTCTATAGCCTTCAAGTGGTTAAAATATCCATTTAAATCACTGGGAACATTTGGAATCTGTATCTGTCTCCTATTATGCAGGTAGCTTGCTCTAAAACTGTTCTTTTGCTTTCCATATAAGACCCTTAAAAAAAATATATTGATGCATCTGGAATACGATATTATTACACCAACTAATTGGTACTCTGTATGATGAACATAGCTGGGAACTTTTTTTTGCCCCGAAGAGTCCTGTGTTGACACTGAATTACCAGGTCTCCGGGGTTGAGGCTGATTCTCCGGATGTGGGGAGGTTCTGATGAAACTCTGACCATTTGTGCTCAATCCCACACTGTTCCTCCCACTTCCTACCCACTTCTCCTCCTACCCCAGTCTATTCTAGCTATTTTTTGTGATTTAGAAGTCCCTGCACCCACTCATGATTAAGCCCTGCCCCTTTTATGATGCAAATCGCGTCAGTTCTCCCTCCACATTAGCACCACAGGGTTCTCCTCCAGGCAGCCCCAACCAAGAAGTTCTCAGGTTTGATGATGAACAAATGTGTATTTACCTGATTCCACTCAGAATAAGTGGTTCCTGAAGTGGAATTGTTACTATGTAACAAATAGATTGTTTTGAAAGAGTTTTCAAAAGTAGATGTTTTTGTGTTAGCCATTATTTTAGTTCAACAGATGTTTAAAATATATGTTTGGCTTTATTTACTTATCAGTTAATGCAAATCTGGCAGGAGTGCCATCCACATACTAACATTCCACACTATTCTCCTTCACAGCTTCCAATCCCTGCCATCCACACATTAACATTCCACATTGTTCTCCAGCACAGCTTCCAATCACTGCCATCCGCATACTAACATTCCACACTGTTCTCCATCACAGCTTCCAATGCCTGCAAGCTACATAGTAACATTCCACACTGTTCTCCATCACAACTTCCAATCCCTGCAAGCTACATAGTAACATTCCTCCCTGCTCTCCATCAAAGATTTCAATCCCTGCCAGCCACAATCTAACATTCCACACTGTTCTCCATCACAGCTTCCAGTCCCTGCCATCCACATACTAACATTCCACAATGATGTCCATCACAACTTCCAATCCCTGCCAGCTAAATATTAACATTCCACACTGTTCTCCATAACAGCTTCCACTCCCTGCCATCCATATACTAACATTTCACACTGTTCTCCATCACAGCTTCCACTCCTGCCAGCTAAATATTAACATTCCACACTGTTCTCCATCACAGCTTCCACTCCCTGCCATCCACATACTAACATTCCACACTGTTCTCCATCACAGCTTCCACTCCCTGCCATCCACATACTAACATTCCACACTGTTCTCCATCACAGCTTCCACTCCCTGCCATCCACATACTAACATTCCACACTGTTCTCCATCACAGCGTCCAATCCCTGCCATCCACATACTAACATTCCACACTGTTCTCCATCACAGCTTCCACTCCCTGCCATCCACATACTAACATTCCACACTGTTCTCCATCACAGCTTCCACTCCCTGCCATCCACATACTAACATTCCAC
Organism: Rhinophrynus dorsalis; assembly: GCA_037306005.1. Lineage (NCBI taxonomy): Eukaryota > Metazoa > Chordata > Amphibia > Anura > Rhinophrynidae > Rhinophrynus > Rhinophrynus dorsalis. Next base: position 22,629,155 of record CM074720.1, on the reverse strand, counting down.
ACTGTTCTCCATCGCAGCTTCCACTCCCTGCCAGCCACATACTAACATTCCACACTGTTCTCCTTTGTAGCTTCCAGTCCCTGCCAGCGACATACTAACATTCCACACTGTTCTCCATCACAGCTTCCAATCCCTGCTAGCTACATACTAACATTCCACACTGTTCTCCTTTGTAGCTTCCAGTCCCTGCCAGCCACATACTAACATTCCACACTGTTCTCCATCACAGCTTCCAATCCCTGCTAGCTACATACTAACATTCCTCACTGTTCTCCATCAAAGATTCCAGTCCCTGATAGCCACATAGTAACATTCCACACTGTTCTCCATCACAACTTCCTATCCCTGCCAGCCACATACTAACATTCCACACTGTTCTCCATCATAGATTCCAGTCCCTGCCAGCCACATACTAACATTCCACACTGTTCTCCATCACAGCCTGCACTCACTGCCATCCACATACTAACATTCCACACTATTCTCCTTTACAGCTTCCAATCCCTGCCAGCCACATACTAACATTCCACACTGTTCTCCATCACAGCTTCCAATCCCTGCCAGCCACATACTAACATTCCACACTGTTCTCCATCACAGCTTCCAATCCCTGCCAACCACATACTAACATTCCACACTGCTCTCCAACACAGATTACAATCCCTGCCAGCTATATACTAACATTCCACACTGTACTCCATCATAGCTTCCCTGCCAACCACATACGAATATTCCACACTGTTCTTCATCACAGCTTCCAATCACTGCCAACCACATACTAACATTCCACAGTGCTCTCCAACACAGCTTCCAATCCCTGCCAACCACATACTAACATTCCACACTGTTCTTCATCACAGCTTCCAATCACTGCCAACCACATACTAACATTCCACACTGCTCTCCAACACAGCTTCCAATCCCTGCCAGCTACATACTAACATTCCACACTGTTCTCCCTCAAAGATTCCAATCACTGACAGCCATATAGTAACATTCCACACTGTTCTCCATCACAGCTTCCAATCATTGCCATCCACATACTAACATTCCACACCGTTCTCCATCAAAGATTCCAGTCACTGACAGCCACATACTAACATTCCACACTGTTCTCCATCACAGTTTCCACTCCCTGTCAGCCACATACTAACATTCCACACTGTTCTCCATCACAGCTTCCACTTCCTGTCAGCCACATACTAATATTTCACACTGTTCTCCATCACAACTTCCACTTCCTGCCACCCAAATAATAACATTCCACTCTATTTCCCAAAACCTTAAATAAAAATTATAGATTAACCTCTTAAGTACCAATGCCATACCAGGACCATCACAGCTGTCCCTGCGTGACTGCAGGCTGAATTGAATTTCAAAAAGAAAAAAAATGCCACGTGGTACTTAACAACAGGCCCTTAAGGCATTCCTATATTAACCCTTTGGGTGCCAGAAATGTATTACAGCAGGAAAACGGGCAGACTAGATGGGCCAAATGGTTCTTATCTGCTGTCAAATTCTATGATTCTATGTATTTAATGCATTTCAGTTCCATGCTTTCGGATTGCTCTCCGGCACGTTACACATGAATGTGTATTTACATTTATATTTGTATATTTGACAAAATGGATATGACATGGAGACCCAGTAATGTAACTGATTAAAGCTATTAAATATATAGTCAGATATAGAAATGTGAGTTTATATGAGGCAAGCACTTACTATAAAACCTAATTTAGCAATTTATTTTCAGTCTACATGTTTATTATCCAACTAATCATTCTGACACTTCATCTTAACTTGTTAAATTATTGTGGTAAAGCAATTGTAGCTGCCTATTCAAATCTTGTTTATTTTACAGAACAATTCAAATGTAACATTTTTGTTAAGTATAGAATAGTGCAGACGTTAAATCTAGTACATTCTAATGCTTTGACTTGCTAAGGAGGAACACAATGAAAGCAACATGTTGGAGACTGCTCCATCATTTGAGAGGTTAATGGGGTTCAGCATCTAACGGGCTTCAGCATCTATGTTCAGAAATTACGGACCTAAAGGAGAAAAAAATATATATATGTATATGTATATATATAAAAGAAGACTTTGTGCCTGTTAAAACACATCCAAGGGCGGCAGTAAGGAGGAGTTACTGCGCCCATTGGGTGATTCAATGGGGGTGTGATTTTTGGCCTGCCCCCACTATCCAGCCCGCCCACCACTATCTAAGGCTGAAAAAAAAATGGCTGCCACTCACTCCTACACCACAGACACACACACATGCCCCCCACACACTGGCAGACACATACACACACACACGCTTAGCAGCTGAGGATGATGGGAACTATGTTCAAGCTACAGCTGGAAGGCAATGGTCCAAATCTGTATTATGCATCAGGGTTCCCAGCACATACATACAAGGTTATGGGCTCGCTACAATAAACCACTCATATGCAGCTTATTAATTCCCTGTCTGTGACCCTGCACAGCCCTGCCAATTACTACAAATGAGCAGATTTCTAACCATATATATTTTCACAATTAACACAGTTTAAACTGTTGCTTTTTTTTACATTGAGAGTTCCCGCTTGAGGTCAGATTCTAATTAGTTCTTCTTTTGCAATTTCTGGGAGAGAAAAGTCACTGACAAACAGTTCTCTATAGAATGTGTACTGCTGAGTAATGCTATCAGTTAGAACTTTTAGGAAGTAATCACACTGTAATTCCCTTCCTTTGAACTGTTATAACTTAAGAAATAAATGACAATGGTTTACTTAGCAAAAAAGCTCTATAACATATAGGCTTTCCTAAATAAAAAAAAAAAGTTTACTACACTTATAAAGGGGTACTATAACCTAAAAACAACTTTGGTGATTTTGAAAAAGCTCTCAAATATAGTATTAGCCATTTTATTTAGAAAACTAGCTTCTGAGTTTCTTAGATGTATAGATTATGCTAATGGAAGCATGCCATGTAGGCACTTCATTACATGAAGCATTGCATTGGAGAACTCTGTCATTCCATTCAAGGGATTAAAAGTCCAATTAAAATTAGTGAGACATTTCATGTGTCCCCTATGGTGCAGATGGTTTGCTCTAGAACTGATCCTCCTTTTCTTTTGTGACCAAAAGAAGCAGAGTCTCTTTGGACAAAACTGAGATACGTCCAGTAGCATATTAAGGGTAGACAATAAAGCAGATGTGTCTTTCATTTTATTCTCCCATCGTCTTATTCACATACCAGTATTTTAGAAAATGTGTAGAATTGCTTTGATTGCTCAATATCTCCCAGTCTGGTGATGTCATCTCCTTAATCTACTCAGCCCTATGAACACATTCTCATACCTGGGATCTCTCAGTGTTTGACCCTGAGACTAAGCATTTTGACCCAAGTGAAGGGACAAATTCTTAGTGTGAGAGAGTCTAATGTTATCTGCTATATAACCTACACCAGGGCTGTCCACGTTCAGTCCTCAAGGGCCACCAACAGGCCAGGATTTAAAGATTTCCCTGATTTAGCACAGATGAGTCCGTTAAAAAGAATGAACCACTGTTTAACTCACCTGTGCTTAATCAAGAAAATCCTTACATCCTGGCCTGTTGGTGACTCTTGAAGACTGAACTTGGACAGCCTCAATCTATACCATATAACTGCTTCTTTGGTCTTTAAACTCGTGTCATTTCTAAAAGAAAGACAGAAGGAGATGTCCTGCTTGTCTTGTGTCTGTTCAGACAGAGACATCTCTGAACTATGGAATGTGATAGATTTATTGAGGACTGACTTGAGAACCTCTGGGTTTACACAGGTACATATCACCTATAATCTACCTTATGGAGCTCACCAAGTGTTAATATTTGAAAGATTTCAGTGTCAGATCATATTGAAAGTTCCAAATATGCTCATTCTGCCACCTTAAAAAACATTTTCAATTGAGTTGTCTCTGGCCATAAGGGGATATTTAAAATGTTTGGAGTGCCAGAGGGGTACTCAACGCATTTCACTGGGTTAAAGGAAGAAAGAGACAGGAAGAGGAGGAGACCAGCTGTATTTATCAAATCCTGAGAAACTGAAACAAGGCTAAACATATTTTTAAAAATCATGTATTATTTAACCCCTTAAGGACCACATGCCATGCTATGACAGTCACGCGGTTTTTGCCTTAAGGACAAGTGACGTTCATAGCATGTCACGTACGTTTTACTTAGAGTGCTCCTCCGGGAGTGCTGTAATTCAAAACAGGGACTACAATTGACCGCTCCAAGACTGGAGCAGTCTCTCTCAATCCCCAATGCGGTGCGCCAGTACACGCAACAAGTCATGTGTACCGGTGCATCAGAAAGACCAAGGTGATCCTTAAAGGAAGTTTACTTCCCAGGGGTTAACCTTTGAGGGGCAGAAGGGTGTTCATCGCATTGCTCAACAATGTGTTGCACGATCTTCTGGCACTCAAAGGGTTAACATTCGTGGGGCTACATGAGAGTGCCACGGATAAACTTCCTCATGAATAATTTAATAAGAAAACATTTTTTTTTTCTACCATGAGGCACTGCCCCTTTAAATAAAATTTTACTTTTCTCTAAACCTGAACTAGGTTGACAGGTCCAGTAGTTTTACTGCGCCAATGACTAGCTCATTTATCTCTATAAGGAAGAGATTTATAATCCTACAAAACTATTATATGGGATAAATAAACAGTGTCCCAGAGGATGACAACACACTTCTGTTTATGAAAAACGATATGTCACAGGTTCTTTTCCCATAGAGTAAAACATGGACGCCCACTGTTGGGAGATGTTACATTCAAATGTTCTTACAGTTTTTCTTTTTTTTAACACTTTGAATGCCAGTTAGGAATCCAGTGAATTCTGAATACACCTCTGGATTTCAAAGGGTTACATTAAACTTTTAGCAAAAACACAAACCTGTGTCCAAAAGCAATTTTCATAATTTACTCTATGGGAGATTGTGAGTCAAATGGCCATTTAATGTAAAAAGAAAAAAAAAAGAAAAAAATGGTTTCCTTTGAAAGAAAAATGTCCCAATTTTAGAAGTACCCTTATTTTACTCAGCAGGAAAACCTATATAACATTTTTCAGGATAGAATTGTACTGTTCCTTTAATCATTTCGCTGGTAAAGCATTTTACCCCCTGTGTTAAACATGTTTTAGCACTTGTGCTGCTATACAAAATGATATGTCATTATTCTGTGAACAACACAAAACATTTATTTATTTTTTGAGAGGGAGGTTGGCGGACTCTTTCAAAAAATACCATTGGTTTGTTGATACCCACTAATATACACTAACATGACTTAAGAAAAACATTTAGTTATTTTTTATTGAATTTCCCCTAATGAAGAATTCCAAATGTGCTAAAATATTTAATAAATATTCACGAGGATCATCCATTAAAACGCACACCTTCCTGCTCCTAGCTACATAGTTTACTTGCACGGTCACTGGCATGAATTCTTACTCTCTCCTTTCCAATGAAATCAGTTTTATTAAAGGGATAGTAATGTTTCACAATAAAAGCAGCTCCAATAAATCGTTATAGTATTTGGACCATGGAAAGTGTTATTTCAATACTGTCAGAGCTATAGCTCAAGAGTAATGATAAAGTATCCACCACCCACCCCTTTTACTGATGTAACACTGCTCACCTCAGAACAGAAAGATGGTGTCCAGATGGCTTGCAGAGAGGGACAATCTTCAGTGATCGTAAGGGAAAACCTGAAAAACCTGTCAGTGGAGGGGGGGGTTAGGGTTTTCATTATTCTCACAGTAAGAAGATTGCCCCTTGCTGTGAGCTACCTGGTCCCAGGACCATATTCCACATCTGAGGGAAGGCACTTACACTAGGTAAAAGGGGCAGGAGGGGGATACTTTATCATTCAATTACACTTGAACTACAACTCTGACAGTATTGAAATAACACTCTCTATGGCCCAAATGCTATGATGATTAATTGGAGTTGCTGTTTTTGTGAAACATTACTATCCCTTTAAGATCAGATACATGGTGATGAGATGCAGGCTTTGTTGGAGGGGTGAATCCTGCCTCCAGATACTTCCTGGTGATCTAGAGGAAGTCTCCACCCTATGTGATGTGATCATACACAAGAATGGTGACATCATAAGGGTGCACTGGGTCCCTCAACAGAGGACTACATCTTGGTGTGCAGGAATAACTCAGGTACACCCTAAACCTGTTTTTTTTTGTTTAATTCCTCCCTGAAGATGTCTGAGAATCATCCTTAGCCATTTTTGGGTTTGTATTGAGGATGTCTCCCAAACGTCCTTCGCAGTGAAGTGGTTAACTAACTAAGGACCTTATACCGTTCATCATATTAAAGACAAATTCTAGAGCAAACAATCTGTGCTGTAAAGAAGGGATTAAAGTTCCCATTCATTTGAATGGGCTTTTAATGGATCAATGAAAGAAAGGTCTCCTATGCATTGCTAGTCAATTTTTTAGACCTCTCGCTTGGCAATGCACTGCATATCCCGATGGTGCTCAAAGGGTTAATTTGGCTTAGTTGTTTTTCTGTAAAAGTGACGGTTAAATGAATGAATTCATAAAGAATTGGCTTAGTTGCGAGAATTTAGTGGTAGGATTTTTGCCAGAATCTTAATGCCAGGTATAATATGTTCTTAGGAATTCCAGGTGTTAACATCAGAAGGACCGGTGACGGTACTGGCATGTCACATATCTATTACTTACAGCAGTCCTATAAAATGACTAAGAATGGTTTTTATACCGCCCCCCATGTAACTTCTGGAATCAGCACCACAACAAAACACTTTTAGTAATCGTTTCACTCACCAGATCAATAACAATTATTGATTGGTTACAGAAACATTGGGGATTATGCACTAAGTGGTGATAAAGAGGTGATAAAGTGGAGATGACATCTCCAATTATGTCACTTCTCCAGTTCCTATGTTAAGCTATGGAGTCAATGCAGTAAGATTTCTACAACTTTGGAGACCATAGTGCATAGGCTCCATAGAATAACATAGGATCTGGAGAAGTGATATCACTGGAGAAGTCATCTCCTCTTTATCACACCTTAGTGCATAACCCACAATGTTTCGAAAACCAATCAATGATTGTTATTGATCTGCTGCCTGAAACCATTACTAAAAGTGGTTTGTTGTGGTGATGATTCCAGAAAGTACATGGGGAGGGGGGTTTAAAAACCATTCTTAGTTATTATTTTAGGATTGCTGTAAGTACACTAAGGTGTGATAAAGAGATGATAAAGAGGAGATGACACCTCCAATGATATCACTTCTCCAATTCCTATTTTATTCTATGATCCAATGCACTAAGATTTCTCCAACTTTGGAGATCTTATTGCATTGGCTCTATAGAATAACATAGGAACTGGAGAAGTGATATCACTGGAGAAGTCATCTCCACCTCTTGTATAACACCCATAGCCAAAGTCTGTCTCCAGGACAGCCGGTCTCTGTGACAGCAATGGGACCAATTCTATATATGTAGGTGTGTGTGTGTGTGTCTATACATGATGCTGAATAAATCAACCCAGAAGAAAAAAGGCTACTCATCTCAACACTCTGTAATTTGGCATTCAATAAAAAATGTAACATCAAGTCTGGGAAAATTGAAGGAAAGAAAAATAAGAAAAATGTTCCCCATGTGTCTCTTAAAATGTGTCACAGTCTTTAGCCACTTGCTGTCATTTTAATTATCACACTACAGCAACAAACTTTGAAGAGATCTGAAATGTTCACGCTTTGCTGCATAAATCCAACATCTTGTACGCCAATAAATAATTAACATCTTTTGATCTAGTCGTACAAAAAATGATATCTATAATTTAACCCTTGACAAAGCAAGCAGAGGAACCCATAATGCTTGTGGGGTAATTAGTAATTGAGTATCATTGACTTCATAGACACATTCTTGCAAAGGCTTTTCCTCTTTGTTACTCATCTACTGTGAGGTCTCCCTAAAGAGAGCTGTCTGTTACATCACAACACTGAGAGTAAGGATGGAATGTGATATATTTGGATCAGTTTAGTAACAGATACCTTGCTAATACAAACTGTGAGTCACAAGTTTATTAGTTCATTGGAACTCTGAGAACGCTGGCATTACTTACTGTACAGCTGAATTTGAAAGAACTGCGGGACATAACACAAAAATGATGGAACTCAGGAGGATGATGTGCTGATATATCTGTTGTCTGCGAGTGCATTACTTATTACTAGGGATACTGTTAACGAAAACACTTTTCTGTGCTTTTACTTTTTCGAATTGGTTCGGTGTGAAGGAGTTCGCATTTCAGAGAAATCTATGAACCCTTTGAGTGCCAGAGGGGTGCGAAAATGCATTACGTTGCGTACCCCTCTGGCACTCAGATGGTTAAGAAGGAAGATAACTTTTTATTTTCTGTAATTATTTTTCCATTTTGCTTTGATATTTCTTATTAATTGAACTCTTGGGACTGTATATATGGAAAACTTTTTATCATGCCATCCTCCTGTTCCGCTCTCGCTCTTGCGTTGTTGGCCATCTCTCCCCATTGTTCTCCGGGTCAGAGCGGTCATATGTCGGCGCCTATATCCAGGCATGCTCCCAGACGATCGGTGCACTGACACAGTATTCCTGTGACATCTGGGTTCCTGGTTTCCTTGCCTAAGTTCCAGTTGCCTCTCTTGTCTCAGTTTCTGTGGATCCTTCCCGTGCATAAACCCCTGGCTTGTCTGACCTTGCTTTTAGCCTTCTGATTTTGCATATATGCTGACCACACGACGCTGACCCCTGGCTTGTCTGACCCTGCTTTCAGCCTTCTGATTTTGCATATAAGCTGACCACTCAATGCTAACCCCAGGCTTGTCTGACCCTGCTTCCAGCCTGTCCTTCTGAAGATCCTTCAGACCACTCTACCATTCAGGTCTGTTCTTGTATTTGTGCTTCTGGGGAGTTTTAGCTACTCCACAGCCCTCGTGCTCCAGCTACGATCCTTAGCCAGTGCTCTCTAGCCTGCGCTCCCCCCTGCAGTAGAGACTATACTGTGTACGGTGGGATCATCCTGGTCATGGTCCCAGCTCAACTGGTATCGGACATTTGGCTTCGCCACCAGCACCTACATATGGCCTCGCTGCAGCACGGTCTCACCGTAGACAGTCACCGCACTACTATCACCGAACCCCAGTGTCACACCCTAGCACTCCCTCTCTTGCAGGTCCGTACCTGCTTCGTAGAATTGGTGACACCTTTTTTTTTTTACACTTTTGGGACTTTATATCAGAAACATTCTTTCATTCATGTTTAGAAATATGCAATCTGGTGCAGGAACATCACAGAATATTTTCCAAGGAAAACTCCATATAAAACCGTCAGATACATCATTTCAACTCAATAAACCATTACTATAAAAATTGGTGCAGTTCTGGAATAAAATAATGCACCATAGGGAACATATAGAAATTCTACACATTTCTATTAATTAAATATGTTTTTTGTTTTCATGTAAAGTCAGCTGGTCTTTATAGATGCACCTATTTTGAAAGAGCGTGCAGGTGGATTTTTCTTAAATGGGCCTCATTTCCAATATATGTTTGAATTGTTTTCCCCTTTCTTTATATTTTAAACACCCTTATATGTTGAAATGGAAACTGGACTTGGCAGCTGCCATGGATGGTGAGATTTGAGATAGAAATGCCCACATCAAAAGGACAGGCTTTTAAACTGTTGCACAGGCTATACAAAACCACAGTAAATTGTACAAAATGGGTCTGATAAGGGATAATATTCCTTTCCTCATTCATGGCTGTAATGTCCTAAACTTTTAGAAGTCTTCCAAGAATTTAATTAGCAATTGTTTTTACATTCAAGTTCCTTGTGATCTATGTTAATTTCTCTCATTCAAACCCTTTGAGGCTTTAAATGCTCACCAAAATACATTAGCTCAGCAACTAGTTTGGCAACTAGATAGGCCATAGTATTGGTACAGAGACAGCCCCTTGATACCATTAGGCAATATCTGTATAAAAATCAGGGCCAGTGCCACCTCTAGGCAAGGTAGGTACCAGCCTAGGGAGCACGTTCTTTGGGGGAGCATCGGGGACTGGCCCACCCCACCCTGACTCTCACCACTTACTGCCCAAGTCAGTGGCATAGCGGGGGGGGAAGCCCAGAAAATGTTAGCCTGTCCTTCTCAAAAAAAAAAAAAAATGACCAGGATTGAAGGAACGGAGGGGGAGAGAGAAACGGGCATCGCTGTGCTACATTAAAAAATAGCCAGCCAAGGGAGGGCACCAAAACGTACTCACTGGGAGAGAGAGACGTGCAACGGGAAGCACTGGTCAATATTTATTCTCAAGAGAGAGATAAAAAGGAGACATGCACCAGGAAGAGTAAGTGGAAGGAGGGTCAAGAGGGGTTAAAGAGTCAGACGGGGGAAGAAAGTGTCAAAGGGGGGATCAACAGTCAAGAAGGGGATCAAGAGTCAGATGGGGGAGAGAGAGAGTCAAAGGGGGGATCAACAGTCAAGAGGGGGAGAGAGTCAAAGTGGGGGAGAGTCACATATAGAGAAAATACACTCTGACACACATACACATAGAGAAGCACACACACATACTTACACACTGATATCCTTACAGAGACTCAGACACACTGACACACTTATATACATACTAGCAACATGGGACGGCGTTGCCCGTCATGTTATGACCATTGGGCGCACGTGTTTGAAATGCAGACACACTGATAAACACAGACATATACAACACACAGGCAGACACATACCATACATCCCAAGTGTCCCTCTTTAGGAGGGACAGTCCCTCTTTGAGGGCCAAATCCCTCTGTCCCTCTTTCCCACCCTGTTGTCCCTCTTTTTAGGAGGTCAGACTGTGTGCAGGGCCGGCTCCACCTATAGGCGAGGTAGGCGCCGGCCTAGGGCGCACACGTACTGGGGGCGCAGGCATGCAGCGGAGAAGCGCTGCGCCCACACACACCACGCCAGGAACCACAACACAGTCAGGTCTGTGTTGCTACAACTCCCTCATCTGGTCGGATCTTTAGTAATGCAGAGCGCGGTGGGAGTCATGATCTCCCGCCGCGCTCTGCATTACTGAAGAGAAGAGTACGCGGGAGATACAGGTATGTGATGGGGGGCAAGTTGGAGCTGAGGGGGCATAGTGGAGCTGAGGGGGCAAGTTGGAGCAGATGTGGGGCAAAGTGGAGATGATGGGGGCAAGTTGGAGCTGTTAGGGGAAAGCTGGAGCTGAGGGGGCATAGTGGAGCTGGTGGGGGCAAGTTGGAGATGATGGGGGCAAGTTGGAGCTGATGAGGGTCAAAGTGGAGCTGATGAGGGTCAAAGTGGAGCTGAGGGGGGGCAAGTGGAGCTGAGGGGGGGCAAAGTGGAGCTGGTGGGGCAAGTTGGAGCGGATGGGGGGGCAAGTTGGAGCGGATGGGGGCAAGTTGGAGCGGATGGGGGCATAGTGGAGCTGATAGTGGAAAGTTGGAGCTGAGAGGGCATAGTGGAGCTGGTGGGGGCAAGTTGGAGTGGATGGGGGCAAGTTGGAGCGGATGGGGGGCAAAGTGGAGCTGATGGGGGTAAGTTGGAGAGGATGGGGGGCAAAGTGGAGCTGATGGGGGTAAGTTGGAGCTGAGGGGGCAAAGTGAAGCTGAGGGGCAAAATGGAGCTGGTGGGGGCACGTTGGAGCTGATGGGGGCAAGTTGGAGTTGATAGGGGCAAAGTGGAGCTGGTGGGCCAAAGTGAAGCTGATAAGGGGCAAGTTGGAGCTGGTGGGGGGCATCTCTTACAGGCATCTCCAGAACAGGGGCAGAGTGGCTCAGGGGGCAGAGAGAGGACAATCATGAAAAGAGGTTGGGTATAAGTAGGCAGGGTATAAAGGGGTGGGACACAAGGGGCGGAGCGAAATGGGCGGCAAAATTAGGTTTTGCCTAGGGTGGCAAAAATCCTTGCACCAGCCCTGACTGTGTGGTGTGTATTACTTTGCTCTACAGCAATAAAGCAATAAACTTCAGTATATGTGTTTATACATTAGTCTGTGCAAATAAAATACTTTGGTCTTGAACTAAATCATTTATTCACTTACATAAAGAGCCAGTAATAGGTCATGAAATAACCTAAAAATTCTTACCAATGCCCCGCCCACCAGCCACACCCCCAATAATATCACCTAAAACTAACATGTCCCTCTTTGGCCCTGTGAAATGTTGGGAGGTATGCACATACACACAGTGAGCGGCAGAGACATGCAAAAGACATGTACACACAGACACACTGGAGATGCACACATGGACACACATATGTAACAGAGATGTACACACACACACACAGACACGCAACATATATGAGCAGAAACACATGTGCTCATGAGTTGTGCACCCCTCTGGCACTCAAAGGGTTAAGGTATAGAGAGGCATGTCAGAGTTAAATAGCAGTGGGAAGTGTGTTCATACCTGGGAACACTGACTTGTGAAGTCCCTAGAGGGGACTGATGTGGTGCTGATGTGGAGAGAGCAATGGGGCAATCTGGGTTAAAAGTGGGTGGGGCTTAATCGCGAGTAGGGGGCGGGGCTTAACATAAATGTGAAAAAGTGTTAGTAATAGGCTGGGGAAGGAGGAGAAGTGGGAGGGAAATGCAAGTTTACAGTGTGAGGAGTTTGAACACACTCCCTGAGGGGTAAAACTTGATACAGAACCCTGTGGCAGTCAGTGGGTTAAGTGTGAATCTGATGGCTGTCTGTCCTGTGTCTTGCATGGCAAATGATGACAGTGAAGAAGTAATTCAGCAATGAGGGCCTACCTTAACCCTTTGAGTGCCATTTTGTTCCCCTGGTGATGCAGCACCGTTCAGTGGCTTTACTACAGGTCCTGCTGAGGCCATTGGGAGTCAAGGTGAGTGACTGTGTGTCAGCCATCTTTCTTTCTGGCTTTGTGGGTGTTTGGTGCTGTGTGAGTGTGTATGAGTGTGTAATACCTGTGAACTTTGACTTGTGGAGTCCCTCATGTGGTGCTGATGTGGAGAGAGCAATGGGGCAATTTGGGTTAAAAGGGGGCGGGGCTTAATAACGAGTAGGGGGCGGGGCTTAACATAAATATGGAAAAGTGTTAGTAATAGGCTGGGGAAGGAAGAGAAGTGGGAGAGAAATGCAAGTTTACAGTGTGAGGGGTTTGAACACACTCCCTGAGAGGTAAAACTTGATACACAACCCTGTGGCAGTCAGTGGGTTAAGTGTGTACCTGATGGCTGTCTGTCCTGTGTCTTGCATGGCAAATGATGACAGTGAAGAAATAATTGAGCAATGAGGACCTACCTTAACTCTTTGAGTGCAATTTTGTTCCTCTGGTGCTGCAGTACAGGTCCTGCTGAGGCCTCTGGGAGTCAGGGTGAGTGACTGTGTGTGTGTGTCAGCCATATGTATTTCTGGCTTTGTGTGTGTATGTGGTGCTGTGTGTGTGAGTGGGGGCATGTCTGTTTGGTGCTGTGTAAGTGGGGCATGTGTGGTGCTGTGTGAGTGGGGCATGTGTGTGTGTTTGTGTGGTGCTGTGTGAGTGGGGCATGTGTGTGTGGTGGTCTGTGTGTGTGAGTGGGGCATGTGTGTGAGTTTGGTGCTGTGTGAGTGGGGCATGTGTGTTTGTCTGTGGTGTAGGAGCAAGTGGCGGCCATATTGTTTTTTTCTGACTTTGATAGTGGTGGGCGGGCTGCATAGTGGGGGCGGGCCAACTCCCTGCATGATTGAATCACCCAATAGGAGTAGTAACTCCTGCTTTATGCCTCCCCTGGGTGTGTTTTGGCAGGCACAAAGTCTTCTTTTATATATATAGATAGGGAACACACACTGACACACTTAAATACATACAGGGAACACATACTGGCACACACATACACATATAGAGAACACACACACAAACACTTATACACATATAGGGAACACACAAACACTGAAAAACATACAGGGCGGGCATAATGGGGTAGGACACAAAGGGCGGAGCCAAGGGGCAGCAAAATTAGGTTTTGCCTAGGATGGCAAAAATCCATGCACCAGCCCTGATAAAAATATATTATCAAGTTATGAGATGGATGTTCTAACTGCAAAACAATATAACTCAAAAGATTGATAAGATTTGAGCCACCTGGAAAAATAATAATTCCATGTAACTTTCCTGTTGTACTTGACCTTTATTGTAGAACATTTCCCATTTGCAGCTGTTACATCTCATATTATGAATGAATGAAAGTCTGATGGGTGATATAAGTGTACGAGTGTTTTATTTGACTATGTTCCCATCTCATGTTTCCTTGTACTTTTATTTGTTCTTCCCTTATTTCTTCTGTATTCCTTAACCCTTTCAACAATTCATATAAAAATTACAAATAGATAAATACATTACTAAAAAAAAGTTTTGTAATTCCTAAACATTTGTTCTAAAATTTTAATATAGCGCATACATTATATAACTTTCTCAATGTATTATGTTTTATTTAATTAGCACCAGCAGATTCTGTAATGCTGTACAACTGGTTAACGAACAATAAAGATAGTAACAATTATTGTGACAGACAAGGCAAGAGGGGGGAAGGTTCATACTCAGAGGAGCTTACAATTCAGGGCAGAGATGGGCAAAATATCGCCTGCTGGCCATCTAATTTAATCCAGTACTTGGGTCTGACTGTCTGTACAAATAGAGCAGTGCTTTTATACAGACAAAATGTCACTTTTGGATGTCTCTGCAACTGAAGAATTATTTAATTAGTTATTGCAAAGTAAAAGTTTGATACAAATGTATCATTCTACCAGAGATGGAGGCAGAATTGATATCTTCTTTTGCAGTAGCCCAGCTATCAATCAGAAACATAAGAAACAGCTAGACATACCCCTCTATGACGTCAACTAACACCTTAGTTAGACTAATGGAGCATAGGTTCTATCCAGAGGTTGTGCTTACATGGACACACACAAACACACATATAATTTTTTTGAAAAACATCATATATATATTTTTTAATAGAAAATCAACATCAGTAATAAATAATAAACACAAACATTTTAGACATACGTTTTTAGGTTTAAAACGCCTCCAAATTTACAGTTGAACCAAATTCCAAGATCCTTAAAAGTGTTATTTGAAATTAATGTGTATTGATTCACGCAGAAATTATTAACCCTGTTTATGGCTGTCTGCCAAGACAGATTTCACTTTTTCAACTGAAATGTTATATAGATAGGACTCCCATGCATACAAATTGTATTCGTCTATTTTATTAGTCTTTCCTCATGTCTACTTAAACAGTCATTCATTCTTTCTCCGTAAACATTACAATGGTGTCAGTTTTATTTCCCTGTAGAGAATTTCTTCTAATACACATGAAACCTTAAACCATAGATCTTTGAAATGTCTGCAGTCCCACCATATATCCATATATCTCAGAGCAATTCCTGAAACACCAATCACAGGCATCCTCATATAATCTTGCTATTTAGAGGGTACCAGGAAGATGACTGTTTATGCAGGGGCTACGATGGAATTACACGAGCACCATGCAGACCAGACCAGTTTTAATATCTATTCAAGCTCTTTTAGCACTGGTTGTTCCCCTTAGTGGGAACACTGGTAACAGACCAAATACAGCATTCTAAATGTTCTACATTAACTGCACATTTCGCTCCATTCCTCATTATCTAAAATCTACTGTGATATCCTCCCATTGAATTTAAATACCATATTTAAAGTATTGCTAATTAGATTTCTATAAATATTAGCCATTAGTCCCATTCTTGAGAAACTATTTTTGTCTATATGTCTCAAAATGGGACAAATCTGTTTGCATGTATACACCTTGATATTGAACAAAATTGTATATATTATTGCTACAATCTATTTTTCTTTGGAAAACTCTTACTCACCAAGTCAACAATATAAATTTTGATATTTTTATTTTTCCCTTCTCTTCATTTATCCAAGGGAAACATTTTTATGTAGTGGTAGCATTTTAGATGTAAATTCCTTTAGCTTCCCTAAAATATTTACAGAGACACCAGTGGGAGAACATTTTTATCAAAATGGGCATAGTGTCAGGGACATTAAGTTAACTGTATTGATGGGACGGTTCTGCACTCAGAGGGACAGAAAGGTATGGGAGGTAAAATTAATGTTAACATTTAATGTAATTTGTAGTGGTTTAAATAAGGACAGAGAGTTTTTGTCACATTATCACTTAGTTGGTTGACCTTTCCAACAGACCCAAGAGCATCGTAAATACCTTTAAAGCTTCAGAGGAAGAGTGCAATTTACCATTGACTGATCAAAGATATCTGGATCTGGACTGCATTCTGTTATCTGATTTCCATGCTAAACAATGTAATGTGTAATTGTATTTAAGAGAGATGGTCTCATATTTATCTGTATAACATGCCTGAGGAAGAGACCTAAGGACTTGAAAGCTTGCATTTAAATCTGCTTAGTTAGCCAATAAAAGGTATCAGAAACTATATTTGCCGCCTGTATTTCTACGGCTAACACGGTACCAACTCTTATCTGTTAAAATATTTACCTCATCCCAAACCATGGCTAAACAAGTTTGTCATCTTCTATCTTTCTTGATTACTTGACCACATATAATCCACATTTTTTACTAATTCTTGTTCCTGATTGACCCATCAGTTATATAGGGATATTGTTACATTTTATGTAATTGTAGAACAGGAACCCAGTTGAGAGGAATTGTGATACATCATTAGGTTTGGGACTAGTAAACCACCGTTCATTTGGGACTTTATAAATCTGGGGCTAGATTCTATTACAGGTGCTAATTTTATCTCTCCTTTTATCTCCAGTTTTTTCCATAGACTTCAATAGGAGAATGTTTGATAAAACAGGTGTTAACATTTAGCACCTGCAATAGAATCTAGCCCCTGATCTTTTCAACCTAGAAAGTCTGAATATTCTTGTTTGTAAATGAATTCAAATACATTTTCTAACTTTAATTTGAAGAATTCTAAAAATAATAAAGGATTGTGGCTAACAAATTAATTTTTATTGCTTTTAATCCCTTAGCGACTCTTGACGGTCAAAGTACGTCATGGGTCGATCTGAGTTAATGATCCATGACGTATTATGACCGTCATGGAATTCTGGGCTTCCCCCGCGGCTGCACGCCTTTCGGGGAGTACGGAACCGTAAGGAGCAAAAAAAAAATGCTCCGTGGTCCTTAACTGACCGCACCGCGCCGATCAGCCAGTCATTAAGGGGT
Source organism: Rhinophrynus dorsalis (assembly GCA_037306005.1). NCBI lineage: Eukaryota > Metazoa > Chordata > Amphibia > Anura > Rhinophrynidae > Rhinophrynus > Rhinophrynus dorsalis. The sequence goes on along the minus strand of CM074720.1, from coordinate 22,611,895 downwards.
TAATCTTCCCATATATGGCAGATTCAAGTTTCTCCAATTCTCCATTATATGCAATAATTTATTCTGTAATTGAATATAGTTGTATTTCAATAATGTGACAGTTTTATTTGTGATGGACATCATCATCATCATCATCATATATAATAATTCGCTAAATTGTGTGTAACGCCCGACATGCGCAGTAGACACAGCTGCGTGTGCGGCAGTCATGCGCAGTACAGACTGCCCGCACCGTGGCTGATACAGAGCTCTATATCAGCAGTGGCGCGGGCAGTCTCCACTGCGCGTGACTGCCCCGCGACCGGCTGCCAGAGGCACTGTGGCCCGTGTAACGGGCTGTTCAACTAGTTACCAAATATTTTATACATTTCCTTCTGCCAGATGAACGTTTCATTTTCACTGACCATCATTTTTTTTTTTTTTTTCTGGTAATATGAGGCTCAAAGCTTCAGATTTATTTTAATTTAAATCCAGCCCTGAAATGGAGGAAAATTCCCATAAGCCTGTAAACACATTAGGTGGTGTAATGTGTGGATCTCTGACAAAAAGTGATAAATCATCTTCATAATGATTTTTTTCACTATTTACAGAATTCACACTTTTTATATTATTGTTTTATTCATAATGTAAAAATTATTGGCTATAGAGGGCAACCTTGTCTGGTTCCTTTCCTTTTTGTATTCACATTCTGCTTCCATCATAGATTATTTTTAAAAAATTATATTAAAAAGTAGTTTGTAAAAAACAGTTATTGACTGTAAAATAAGTAGCTGTATTTTCATGTCTTATAAACAGATTCTGTGGTAGAATTAATTAAGGAAATGGGAAGCAGAGAGACAATTTCTGTGTCATTTACCATTTGCTAATTTTCTATGATGAAAAACCATACTTTATGAATCACATTGTTTTGAGAATATCTTTTTTTTATTTCAAGAATGTTTTTGAAAATCTCTCAAGGTTTTTGATATATTTAACCCTTTAAGGACCAGAAGTTGTACAAATCATTGCAATGGGTTGTTAAAGACTTAAAAAAGATAGAACCTGCTTTTGCTCTATGATAGGTAATATGTTGCTACAATTGGGAGGTGGTACGAAACAGCCCTTTGAATGCCAAAGGGGTATGCATCTGGCACTCCAGGGGTTAAGACAAAAATAAGAACAATGGCTGTTTTCTGTGCTGAATGATCCCACACTTTCTTAAAGGGATAGTAATATTTCAAAATAAAAGCAGCTCCGATTAATCATAATAGCATTTGGGCCATGGATAGTGTTATTTCAATACTGTCAGAGTTGTAGTACAAGAGTAACTGAATGATAAAGTATCCCCCTCCCACCCCTTCTACTGATGTAACTTTATAATGTGTGTACATGTCAGATTTGCACTGTTAATGCACCCTTAATGCTCCCTTACCTTTTGTAATGTGTGTACATCACATTTGCACTGTTGATGTGCCCTTATTGCGTTCCTAAACTCTGCGTCCTTATTGCACTTTTATTTTCTGTTAATGCATTCTTATTGTGCCCTTTATTGCACCCTTATTTTCTGTTAATGCGTCCTTATTGTGCCCTTTATTGTGCCCTTATTGAGACATTTGAAAAGGATATCGTGATCGACATTTTAACACAGGCAACATATAGAATGTGACATGTTATAAAGGGTGACATGTTGAACTTGCGACTGCTGAACATGCGACATTGTGAATGCGTCATTTGAATTGACGCAACCAAACAAATGCAACATTTTAAGATGCGCAATGCGGAGTGAGACATTTAAAAAGGATACCTTGCTCTGTAGCTCTTTCTGGTTAGTCGACTATCAAAAGCAGTGATACAAGGTAACACTAACGACTCTGTATACTTTATGCTACATTTTTTACATTGTATCATTTATACAATATCACTCTCTGTGCTCTTACAGTCCCTGACAGAAAGCTATCTTTAAGCAGATCCAGGGGGCTCACTGGGGGCTCACTGTCAGGACATAACATATAAAAAAAATAATTGAAGTGAAAATAAAATAATAAAACGTGTAGTCAATTTGACTTTACATATTATTCAATTGCAGAATATGTTAAGTCAAAATAGAGGGTTATTATCACTTTAAGGGTTTGTTGGCTTAGATCAGGGGTGTCCAGGTTCTGTATTCATGAGCTACCAACAGCCCAGGATTTAAGGATTTCCCTGTCTGAACACAGGTGGGCAGTCAAAATGAACGAGCAACTGATTAACTCACCTATATTTAATTAGGAAAATCCTTAAATCCTGGACTTTTGTTAGACCTTGAGGTTTGAACTTGGACAGCCCTGGATTAGATGGTGTGAGATGAAGTAACTCTGCTATGAAAGTCACTATGGTATCTGGACATAAGAACATGTGAATGGTCAGTAAAGGGAGATGTTCTGTAGGAGCAAGTCATGTGATTCCTGTTGTTCATTCCCCACAGTACTTGTCATCTGCTGTCCAAGGTGACCCATGACTCTTTATAGGGTCCTGAGATAGACTTCACTTCTCCATTTCCTATGTTATTCTCTGGAACCTATGCACTAATATCTCTCAGACTTTATGGATTTTAGTTCATAGGCTCTATAAAATAACAGGAACTAGAGAATATATCACATTGTGGATATTATCTCTACTTTATCCCTCCTTAGTGCATAGCAACCCTGGAGTTATAGCGAATAATTTCCCGTGAAAAGTGCCGTTTTTCCTCTTTTTTCTGTCTTTTTCTCTCCTTGAAATCAATGGGAAGAAATATTTCTCTACCACACAAACGTTTTCTACAGCCATATAAAAGGCTGTCAGGCTCTCACATCATACCATTCTGTGTTTGTGAGAGGAGAGAGCAGCATGTTTTTTTGAGCTAGAGAAGATAGGAGAAATGAAGATTAGTTTAGGGAATCTTTTAGGAAGGGAGTTATTCTGGAGTAAACCAAGTGCATCACAATGGACACATAGAAATTCCTGTTAAGGGATAGGAATACTTAATTATTACTAATCCCTATATTAAAGTCCTATTAAAAAAATGTATTTCCCCAGTGTCATCTCTCAAACCTTTATGGTTTGAGAGATAATCTCTCCTAAAGTTGCCCTCTCCCTCCCCCGTAGTCAGCGTTGTAGCTGACTGAAGGGAAGCCTGTTATACGACTTTCAGGTGGCTCTGCAGCACATCCGCAATCGTGTTAATAAAAAAAAAAAAACTTTCACTGAAATGGTCTTGTGCTTGGTTTGCAAGCAAATGTAGAAGACCGTTTTAGTGAATTTTTTTTATTAACGCGATTGCGGTTCTGCTGCAGAGCCGCCTGATGATCTAAGACCGAATTTCCCTTCAGTCAGCTACAACGCTGACTTCAGGGAAGGGGGAGGGAGAGGGCAACTTTAGGAGCGATTATCTCTAAAACCATAAAGGTTTGAGAGATGACACTGGGGGCAATACATTTATTTTTAATAGGACTTTAATATAGGGATTAGTAATATTTAAGTATTACTATCCCTTTAAAGTTGCCTTTAAACCCTTTGAATGCCAGAGTGGTCTCCAAAGTTTTGCCAAGGAATGCATCTGAGACATTTTTGGCATTTAAGGGATTAAAATGCGCTATTGAAGTTCATTGGAATTTAGGAATTTTTATTTGTCCCCTGGGGTGCAGTTGGTTTAGTCCAGAATAACTCCAGTTTGGTTTTATAAATATGGGCCTGTGCTTTATTCATCAATGTAAAGAGGTACAATTATGTAGGTACAAACCATGTGCAGAAGTAGATAAAAAGACTCCAGGACATACTTGAAAACGAGAGACAATCTCAATGTATGCTTCCTGGTAAAATACTTTCACACAAAAATATGAAAATTGGGCAAATGACTATTGTTTTTTTATGGAGATTTTAATCCTTTGAATGTTAGAGAAGACTCTAATAAATTGCAAAGCATTCAAGGGTTAATTCATTAATAGCATTTTTTTTTCTCTAGGGCGATGAATAGGAATCGTAGGGAATGAGAAATTACAAGCAAGCTTTTAAACTGTTTAAGTCAGATGCATCATTTAAAGAAATAAATAATGTAACTGAATCTGTAAACAAGCAATTAGGCTAGGTAAAATTAGCATTGCAAAAGAGAGCAAGATAAATCCTAAGTAATTCTAGTATATAAATGGCAAAAATATTAAGATTGATATTTGTCCTTTTAAACTGAGACAGGGGAATTAATTAGTTAAGATAAGACTATGGCTGACACCTTAAACACATTATTTTCTTTAACCGACAATTGCAGACTGTTAGCAAACAGACGGGATTTCCCCATGTAAAGAGACTGGAAAAGATTATGGTGAATAAAGCACCAGGACCTGATGGCATACACTCAGGGAATTTATTTCAGTAATAGCAAAAACTTTATACTTAATATTTATTGATTTATTGATATAGCACCATTATTCAAAGATGACGCAAGATCTAAACCAGAAAATTATAGACCTGTGAGCTTGACTTCCATAGTGGGTAAGAAATGTGAAGGGTTAATATATATTAGTATTCAGGGCTATGTGATGACCACCAACATAATTATTAGGAGTCAGCATGGTTTTATGAAGAATAGATTATGTCAGACTAACTTACTTGCATTTTACGGGAGGGTAGTAATTCGGACAAGGATATTGTTGTTGATGTAATATAGTTGGATTTTGCTAAAGCCTTTGACACTATGCATCATAACAGGTTACTGCAGAAATTAAAAAGTTTCAGTTAAGATAAATGATAGATGGCAGAGGGAGTTGTTGTAAATGGAACCTTTTCAAGTTGGTCTAAACTTGTAAGTGGGGTGCCACAAGGTTCAGTCCTGGGCCCAATGCTTTTTCATTTGTTTATTAATGATCTAGAAGTTGGGTATTAGAAGTAGTGTCTAAATCTTTGCTGATGACACTAAGCTGTGTAAGGAAATACATACAGAGAAGGATGTCTTTTCTCTGCAGAAAGTTTCGGATAAATTGAGTGAATGGGCAGAAAAGTGGCTGGTGAGGTTTAATATATATAGACAAATATTAGGTTATGCATTTAGGCTGCAGAAACAAACAAAGTACATACATACTAAATGGTAATACTATTACAAGAATCCTCATTAGAGAAAGCTTTAGGGGTACTGATAGACAATAGACTTCACAGCAGTGCACAGTGTCACTCAATGACTGCAAATGCCAATAGAGTATTGTCATGTATAAAGAGGGGTATATATGCATGGGATGTGATTATAATTATACCTCTATATAAATCCTTAGTAAAGCATCTTCTAGGATATGCAGTACGGTTGGGCACCAGATCTTAAAAAATACATTAATGAACTGGAAAAAGTGCAGACATGCAACAAAAATGATAAAGGGATTGGAAGATCTGAGTTATAAAGAAACACTAGCCAGACTGGGTTTGTTTAGAGAAGAGATGTCTAAGGGGTGATATGATTACCATTTATAAATATATTCAATGTCAATACAAAGAATTATCTAAGGGACTACTTACTCAAAGAGCTGAGTAAAAAACTAGAGATCATCTATTAAGACTATAAGAATGATGCATTTGACTAAAAGAAAGGCTGGCATTTTTTACAGTAAGGGCAGTAAAGCTATGTAATTCTTTGCCCCGGGATGTTGTGCTTGCAGATAGTGTAACTGCTTTAAAAAAGTAATGGATACTTAACTAGCACAGAACAATATTGAATTAGCAGACAGAATGTTGATCCATGAACATATCTGACTGCCATTTGCAGTCATAAAGGAATTTTTTTACCCATTTGGGGCTTAATTGGAAATTGCTTCAATTTTTTTTTGTCTTCCTCTGAATCAACAGGGGTGATATGTTACATTGTTACTATGTTAATATAATTATAATTTAAAACCACAGAGGAAAACCATTATTGATTAAGATTGCATTTGTCCTAGTAATTTTGCACCTACATAAAAGTTGCATTTCCTTTCAAAAATGCATATCTTATAGAAAATTGGCATTCCTAATAAAGTTTGCATTGTTTCTAAGAAAAGGTATAAATGCTAATAAAAATGTATATTTTGTAAAAAAAGAATAGCAATGCTAAATAAATATTAACATTTTTACTAACAAAAGTCCTTATTGCTTCTAAGAAACGTTAATAATGCTAATAGAATGTTTCAAGAAACTAAAGGTGAGTAGATTTATATGCATATTTTTTAGACTCAATAAAATATTTTTTTAGATCATCAATAAAAATGCAGATGTTGCTATATGAATTAATAATTACACTTATTGCCTATTTTATTAAATAGACTCAGCATTTATTAATGCATTTAGCATAGCTACTTTTTTGTTGATTAGCTAAAAAATATGCATTGCATTTAAAACTTTTGCATAGAAATATATGCAGCTTTAGACTTGCAACATTTTATTAGCATTGCTACATTTTCTTAGAAGCAATGACAGTTTTTATTTAAAGAAATGTGAATTTAATTTTATTAGCACTGGTAATTTTTTGTTACACATATGTTGTTTTATTAGCGCTGCCTCCATTTCTTAGAAACAATATGCATTTTTCTTGCGTTGCTAAATTTTTTTAAAGCAATGCCAATTTTATCTATCGATTGTATTTTTTTATTATTATTTTTTTTTTATTAGAAATGCAAAATTTATTTAGGTTCAAAATTAATTTTTATCACTGTTAAATATGTTAAACACAATCATAATTGCTGTTGTTTTAATCTGAATTTTTAAAGGTCATTTCTATTAAAGGTATAAATAATGTTTCATAATAAAAGTATCTCTAATTAATCATCATAGTATTTAGACTTTGGAGAGTGTTGTTTCAGTTCTGTCAGAGTTGTAGTTCAAGAGTAATTCAATGACAAAGTATCCCCCTCCCGCCCCTTTTACTGATGTAACACTGTTCAGCCAGATCAGAAGGGAGGTGCCCAGGTAGACTGCAGAGAGGGACAATCTTCAATTAAGATAAGGGAAAAACCTGAAAAACTTGTCAAGGGGGCAGGGCTTTCATTGTTCTCATAGGAAGAAGATTGTCCCTGCTGTTATCTGTCTGGTCTATGGACTGGATTCCACATCTGAGAAGAGATGGCTTACACTAGGTAAAAGGGGCGGGAGGGGATACTTTGCTTGTGAATATCTCTCAAACCATAAAGGTTTGAGAGATAAGACTTATATAGTTCTTCATGTTTTTTTTAATGTCTACAAAATAAAATAAAGATAAAACAAAGTATTACTATCCCTTTAATTATTGGATACCTCTATGGAATTCAAAGGGTTAAAGCAAAAATGTTAGGATTCTCAAAAACAGCTGTAAAACTTTTTATTATCATACAATCAGAGGATGAGATGCACTGAGGTGTGATAAAGAAATGATCACATATTGAGAAAGATAAATTCTACAGTTATTATATATTTTCCTGTGGAGCCTCAAGTTGTCATGTAGAGATCTCAGTACATAGGCTCCATAGGGTATAACCTCCACCACCCAGATTTAAGAGGACAGCTCACAAATGAATATGCTATAGAAGTACAATTCTGGAGGAAATCAACTGTAACATAGATGAGATATAAAAAATCCTATTGATTCAAAAGGGGCTATTAATCTCTTGATATAAATGTTAGAATTATCCATTTCTTTACTTCTCAATGTGTTGGATTATTCTCTAGTAATTAAAGAGTTAATACCCCATTAAATAAATGGGCGTTAGGGGAATTTTGTTTCTCCCCTATTGAACAGTTGGTTTGCTCCATGATAACTCCAGGGAGAGATGCATTAAGGTGTGATAAAGAGATGATAAAGCGCACTAATATTTGTCCAATTTTGGATATCTTAGTGCATGGTTCCATAGAATAACATAGGATATGGAGAAGTGATATCACTGGAGAATTGATCTCCACTTTATCACCTCTTTATCACACCATAGTGCATCTTCCCAGAGTTCCTCTTAGTACATAAACCTCTGTGTGATATGAAGGTAGAGGCTTGTAAGTTGTGATTGCCATTGTCTTGTTGGTAGAGACGGGATTTGTAGATTTGTAGTCTTCAACAGTGGGAGTATCAAAGAATGATTACCCCGGGTGTAGTGTCTGATAACAAACTAATTACAATGAGACCAGAGTCTGACTTTATCCATTAAGTGACAGCTTTATCCCCTTTCCCAAGGCATCTTACTGATCAAGTATATCAAACTGTAATAAAAATAGAACCAACAGTGCATTATAATCAAAGGACCAGAAGGAAATGGTTATTGCAACATTCTATTCCCCCAGACATAAAACAAATGAGATTGTACGGATTCTAGTGCTATCCTGATTTCATACTCCCTAGGAGGATGCTAGGACTCTGAGACTTAGGAATTTCATTTTCTAAACTTTTGTGCATTACTGAATATCTGTTGTTATGCCAAAAAAAAAAAAAAAAATCGAGGATCTCAAAACCTATTTTTTTTCACAAGGACATTTCTTGGAGCGTGCATTATGTTAGTACTAAAAATGGAAATCACAATGAACCTTTCTGTTTTGGTACTTTTATTCACTGCCATTGAGCAAGCAATATGTGGTCCTTAAATGTACAATACATTTTGAAGCAAAAATTGTCATATTCCCCTCATACAAATGTTACTGTACATTCAGTGTTTTTAACAGAAGAGAACAACTAGGTAGGTGTCCATACAACAGTCTTGTATATCTATAAATTATATAGATATACAATTACTCTTTGAAACAGATGGATTTTGCCAAGGTAGAAGTCCAGAATACAGCAGTCAGGTGTATCTATATAATTACTGTGTGTAACAGAAGTACTTACCTAGATAGGAGTCCATCATACAGCAGTCAGGTGTATCTGTATAATTACTGTGTGTAACAGAAGCACTTACCTAGGTAGGAGTCCATCATACAGCAGTCAGGTGTATCTGTATAATTACTGTGTGTAACAGAAGCACTTACCTAGGCAGGAGTCCATCACACAGCAGTCAGGTGTATCTATATAATTACTGTGTGTAACAGAAGCACTTACCTAGGCAGGAGTCCATCACACAGCAGTCAGGTGTATCTGTATAATTACTGTGTGTAACAGAAGCACTTACCTAGGCAGGAGTCCATCACACAGCAGTCAGGTGTATCTATATAATTACTGTGTGTAACAGAAGCACTTACCTAGGCAGGAGTCCATCACACAGCAGTCAGGTGTATCTGTATAATTACTGTGTGTAACAGAAGCACTTACCTAGGTAGGAGTCCATCACACAGCAGTCAGGTGTATCTATATAATTACTGCATGTAACAGAAGGACTTACCTAGGTACGAGTCCATCATACAGCATTCAGGTATATATCTATATAATAACTGTGTGTAACAGAAGCACTTACCTAGGTAGGCATCCATAATACAGCAGTCAGGCGTATCTATATAATTACTGTGTGTAACAGAATCACTTACCTAGGTAGGCATCCATAATACAGCAGTCAGGTGTATCTATATAATTTCTGTGTGTAACAGAAGGACTTACCTAGGTAGGAGTCCATCATACAGCAGTCAGGTGTATCTATATAATTACTGTGTGTAACAGAAGCACTTACCTAGGTAGGAGTCCATCATACAGCAGTCAGGTGTATCTATATTATTACTGTGTGTAACAGAAGCACTTACCTAAGTAGGAGTACATCATACAGCAGTCAGGTATATCTATATAATTACTGTGTGTAACAGAAGGACTTACATATGTACTGGTCCATCATACAGAAGTCAGTTGTATCTATATAATTACTGTGTGCAACAGAAGCACTTTACTAGGTAGGAATCCATCATACAGCTGTCAGATATATCAGTTTAATTAATGTGCGTAACAGAAGCACTTACCTAGGTAGGATCCCATCAGACAGCAGTCAGGTGTATCTATATAATTACTGTTTGTAACAGAAGCACTTAGCTAGGTAGGAGTCCATCATACGGCAGTCAGGTGTATCTATATAATTACTATGTGTAACAGAAGGACTTGTGTGTATCTATATAATTATCGTGTGAGGAAACAGTTACCTATGCAGTAGTCCATCATAAAGCAGTCAAGTATATCTATATAAGCACAAATGAGTTAATCAGTGGCTCATTCAATTTGACTGACTCCCTTGTGTTTAAGCAAGGAAATCTTTAAATCCTGGCCTGTTGGTGGCCCTTGAGGACTGAACGTAGACAGCCCTGAGTTATAGCATCTTGCTTGCTCCCAGAATATTTTACACTATATTTAATCACAGTATAACCTGTAGTACCCTCCTTGATCAACATATAATTTGAGTAACCCACTTGATCACAGTATAAGTTGTAGTGTCTCACTTGCTCACAGTAAAATTTGCAGTATACCACTTAATTACAGTATAATTTACAGTAACCCACTTAATCACAATATAAGTTGCAGTAACATTCATGATCATGGTATAAGTTGCAGTAACCCACTTGATCACAGCATATTTTGCAATAACCCACATGATCACAGTATAAACTGCAGTATCACGCATGATCACTATATATGTTTTAGTACCCCACTTGATCACAATATAATTTGCAGTTTCCTACTTAAAGGAGCAGTAAACTTTTATTTATGAAAACATATTTTATAGAGCATTTCCTGCTGAATAAAACAAGGTCACTCCCATCGCTGTCAGACGTTTTATTCAAAATTTATAACAGTTCAAATAATCAGGAAGTGAATTTACTGTGTTTAATTCCTGATAGTTCTAACTGACAGGAAGTGAATTTACTGTGTTTACTTCCTGATAGGTCTAACAGACAGGAAGTGACTCAACAGTTTCTATCATATTCTATGGAGAACTGTACGTCTCTGACTTTTCTGACTTTCTTCTCCATTAGACTCTAACAGGAAATCTAATTAGAACTTGACCACTAGAGGGCACTGCTAATGAAAAAAAACATGGGTTTAAACCGTAATAACTCTGGAAATATAAATCTCTCAGCAGTGGGAGTACCCTTATTTCACTCAATAGGAAAATCCCTACAATATATATTTTTCATTAAAAAAGTTTACTGCTCCTTTAATCACAGTTTACATTGCAGTAACACGCATGATCACGGAATAAGTTGTAGTATTCCACTTGATCATAGTGTACATTTTACTAGTTCTACCTTGTTCAGAAGATTACTGACCTGCTTCTTTTTATTTTTCGATCATGACATGATCAGTTTTATACCTGTTTTTTGATCTTGCAAAACAAGTTGTTTTGTATTAATGCTGTTACCGTATCAATTCACTCATCCATAGTACTCAAGGGTACACGGTGCCAACACCTGTGTTGTAAAAGGAACCAAAATAAAACTTTTATAGTACTTTTCTCCAAAAATAAGATAAATATCCTATATAATAATTCGCTAAAATGTGTGTAACACCACAGACATGTGCAGTAGAGACCACTGCAGTCATGCGCAGTAGAGACTGCCCGTGACGAGGCTGATAGACAGCGGGTAGCTCCGAAGGAGCTTCCCGCTCTGTGTCAGCCACGGTGCAGGCAGTCTGTACTGAGCATGACTGCACCGCGACCGGCTGTCACTGTATCAGCCGCGGCGTGGGCAGTCTCTACTGTGCATGACTGCCCCGCAACCTGCTGGCAGTGGCACTGTGGCCTGTGTAACGGGCTCTTTAACTAGTATGCTATAAAGTACGTGTGCAATGAGGCAATGGAGATCAATACTTTGCACACTCCTCAGGGAATTAAATGGGTAAATATATATGATCGCTGTAGCTCAACGATAAACAGATCACGTCTAGCATCACATCATGTTTGCAGGGGAATGTGATCAATCTATAAAGCGAGTTCAAGGTCAATAGTCAAAGCACCAGGTGTTTTTCATGGTAGGCTTCACCTTAAGATACAACTGCAGTTCTTTTCTCCAGCTGGTGCACTGTGGGAACTGTTTTTAGAGCTTATAAGCCAATATAAATGTACATTTTTTCAGCCATTGAGATTTAATGGCCCCAGACAGAAATCACACAGAAGAGGTGATCTGTAACCTTATGTCTTGGCTGGCCAGCAGGTTCTTGTAAATGAGAAATGAGCTAGAACATTTCTGTTTCTTGTCATAGGCTAGATATTACTAACGAAAATGCTAAATTTCTGGATGAAGTTTTTTTTTTTAATTTCTCCTGAATATATTTCTTTGTGTTATTGTACCGTATCGTATATTAGCTGGGGGTATTCTTGTTACATTTTGGATGAACATCTTCTAGAATCCAATGTACAAATCTATCACTGATGTTAAATCTCAGCTTTCTATCGAACAGAAGAGTATATTGTTGAGGAATTAATTTATATGACTGCAAAGGTTCCCATGTTTTGACTGAAAGTAACCCTTTGAGAGCCAGATGGGTGTCTCACGCATTGCAAAACATGAATTTAACCCTTTGTTGGCAATACAGTGCACTGGAGACCAGAGCCGGATTTTCCATAAGGCAAAATAGGCATCTGCCTACAGGCGCACCCTTCAGAGGGGCGCCTGCCATAGAAATCAAAACATTTTTTTTAAGTGGCTGGCCGCGCTGCGCCACCCGCCGCATGTAAGGTCTGTGCCTTATTTGGCACAGACCTGTAGCTGCTGAGCTCCCCCGGCTCTTTAGTAATACAGAGCGCTGGGAGATGACATCATCTCCCAGCGCTCTGCATTACTAAAGAGAAGACTGTGCAGGAGCTCCAGCAGCTACAGGTCTGTGCAGAAGGAGGTGCAGACCTGTCCTGCCATGCTGCTTGACCACCAGGGAGGTAGGAGGGGCAATGTGAGGGTAATATGGAGATGATGGGGGGCAATGTGGAGCTGATGTGGCAATATGAGGGCAATATGGAGCTGATGGGGGCAATGTGGAGCTGATGGGGGCAATGTGGAGCTGAAGAGGGGCAATGTAGAGTTGATGGGGTAATGTGGAGCTGATGGGGGGTAATGTGGAGTTTTGGAGCATTGTGGAAATGGCCAATGTGGGGGGGTGCTTCAGATTTCTGTGCCTACAGGCTCCTGAGATGTAAATCCGGCCCTGCTGGAGACCCCTTAAATTATAGGAGCAGAAAGCTTCATTTAAATCAAACCAAATCTGGAGATTTTATTACAGGATTGTTCTTCTTAGTTCATCAGCCGAGAAAGAGTTAAAGAGAGAGGCAGAGGGGTGAATGGATGGAATGATTCCAGGTTAAATCATGCCCAAGAATCAATTATAAGTCCCTGCAGTCAGTTTAGTAAGCTACAAATTCAAGGATTCCTCTGTTTAATGCCACTGTGCCAAAAGGAGGACAATGGGGCAGTCTGTGGGCATACTGGATAATCCTTACCTGTGCACCATGTACCCCTATGCACTAAAGAGCAAATAGGAGAAATGGAGTAAATGTACATAGTGTCACTACACATGCATGGGAGCTATTGCACAGCTTGCTGGCATTAAAGTCTTAAAACCCTTTGAATTCAAGAGCGGGCGCACAACGTATTGCAAAGCTATATATTGCATACCCTTCTGGCACTCAAGCGGTTAATGATGGCTGAGATGGTCCTTCTGGATTGCGCTACAGTGCTTATATGTTGTAGTTCATAGCCTGAAGCACAGCTGTTTGTGTTAGAGGCAAAGAACAGTGGAGTTCACTCTCAATTGTTAAATGTATACATTAGCCCAGAGAGAGGGAGAAAGAGGGAGAGGGAGAAGACAGAGAGAGTGGGAGAGAAGAGAGGCAGATGGGGAGAGAGGATAGAGAGAGCGGGAGAGAGCATGACTATGAAAGAGATAGAGCAATACAGTGTGAATGGAGGCAGTGTGTGAGATAGAGTGAGAAAGTGTGTGAATGATCAAAAGAGAGAGGTAGATAGAATGAAAGCAATAGAGAGAGAGTAAGTGAGAATGTGTTTGAGAAAGAGAATGAGATAAAGAGAGTGTGTGTGTGAGTGAGAGAAATAAAGTGTGTGAGTATGAGTGAGATAGATAAAGTGTGTGTGTGTGTGTGTGTCAGAAAGAGAGAGGGGGTGCACGTATTAAGCTGTAATCTATGTTCTGTGCTTTGCAGTTTGTGGACAAGTATCCAAGGGGTTGAGAGAACAGGTCCTATAACATCATCTCTATCGAAAATAACTGATTTATATAACAATCCTTTGAGGGTCATAATGGCTGTAAACAGCTCTTCCAATATGGGCTGGAAACCTCTTCAAATCTCCTGTGTAGTAATAAGGTCTATTCAACAGGCTCCAAGATGTCCATGGAATTTAAATCACGTTGGGTTATATTCTTGTATATTTGTCATTTAATATATATATATATATATATATATATATACTAGCAACATGGGACGGCGTTGCCCGTCATGTTATGACCATTGGGCGCACGTGTTTGAAATGCAGACACACTGATAAACACAGACATATACAACACACAGGCAGACACATACCATACATCCCAAGTGTCCCTCTTTAGGAGGGACAGTCCCTCTTTGAGGGCCAAATCCCTCTGTCCCTCTTTCCCACCCTGTTGTCCCTCTTTTTAGGAGGTCAGACTGTGTGCAGGGCCGGCTCCACCTATAGGCGAGGTAGGCGCCGGCCTAGGGCGCACACGTACTGGGGGTGCAGGCATGCAGCGGAGAAGCGCTGCGCCCACACACACCACGCCAGGAACCACAACACAGTCAGGTCTGTGTTGCTACAACTCCCTCATCTGGTCGGATCTTTAGTAATGCAGAGCGCGGTGGGAGTCATGATCTCCCGCCGCGCTCTGCATTACTGAAGAGAAGAGTACGCGGGAGATACAGGTATGTGATGGGGGGCAAGTTGGAGCTGAGGGGGCATAGTGGAGCTGAGGGGGCAAGTTGGAGCAGATGTGGGGCAAAGTGGAGATGATGGGGGCAAGTTGGAGCTGTTAGGGGAAAGCTGGAGCTGAGGGGGCATAGTGGAGCTGGTGGGGGCAAGTTGGAGATGATGGGGGCAAGTTGGAGCTGATGAGGGTCAAAGTGGAGCTGATGAGGGTCAAAGTGGAGCTGAGGGGGGGCAAGTGGAGCTGAGGGGGGGCAAAGTGGAGCTGGTGGGGCAAGTTGGAGCGGATGGGGGGGCAAGTTGGAGCGGATGGGGGCAAGTTGGAGCGGATGGGGGCATAGTGGAGCTGATAGTGGAAAGTTGGAGCTGAGAGGGCATAGTGGAGCTGGTGGGGGCAAGTTGGAGTGGATGGGGGCAAGTTGGAGCGGATGGGGGGCAAAGTGGAGCTGATGGGGGTAAGTTGGAGAGGATGGGGGGCAAAGTGGAGCTGATGGGGGTAAGTTGGAGCTGAGGGGGCAAAGTGAAGCTGAGGGGCAAAATGGAGCTGGTGGGGGCACGTTGGAGCTGATGGGGGCAAGTTGGAGTTGATAGGGGCAAAGTGGAGCTGGTGGGCCAAAGTGAAGCTGATAAGGGGCAAGTTGGAGCTGGTGGGGGGCATCTCTTACAGGCATCTCCAGAACAGGGGCAGAGTGGCTCAGGGGGCAGAGAGAGGACAATCATGAAAAGAGGTTGGGTATAAGTAGGCAGGGTATAAAGGGGTGGGACACAAGGGGCGGAGCGAAATGGGCGGCAAAATTAGGTTTTGCCTAGGGTGGCAAAAATCCTTGCACCAGCCCTGACTGTGTGGTGTGTATTACTTTGCTCTACAGCAATAAAGCAATAAACTTCAGTATATGTGTTTATACATTAGTCTGTGCAAATAAAATACTTTGGTCTTGAACTAAATCATTTATTCACTTACATAAAGAGCCAGTAATAGGTCATGAAATAACCTAAAAATTCTTACCAATGCCCCGCCCACCAGCCACACCCCCAATAATATCACCTAAAACTAACATGTCCCTCTTTGGCCCTGTGAAATGTTGGGAGGTATGCACATACACACAGTGAGCGGCAGAGACATGCAAAAGACATGTACACACAGACACACTGGAGATGCACACATGGACACACATATGTAACAGAGATGTACACACACACACACAGACACGCAACATATATGAGCAGAAACACATGTGCTCATGAGTTGTGCACCCCTCTGGCACTCAAAGGGTTAAGGTATAGAGAGGCATGTCAGAGTTAAATAGCAGTGGGAAGTGTGTTCATACCTGGGAACACTGACTTGTGAAGTCCCTAGAGGGGACTGATGTGGTGCTGATGTGGAGAGAGCAATGGGGCAATCTGGGTTAAAAGTGGGTGGGGCTTAATAGCGAGTAGGGGGCGGGGCTTAACATAAATGTGAAAAAGTGTTAGTAATAGGCTGGGGAAGGAGGAGAAGTGGGAGGGAAATGCAAGTTTACAGTGTGAGGAGTTTGAACACACTCCCTGAGGGGTAAAACTTGATACAGAACCCTGTGGCAGTCAGTGGGTTAAGTGTGAATCTGATGGCTGTCTGTCCTGTGTCTTGCATGGCAAATGATGACAGTGAAGAAGTAATTCAGCAATGAGGGCCTACCTTAACCCTTTGAGTGCCATTTTGTTCCCCTGGTGATGCAGCACCGTTCAGTGGCTTTACTACAGGTCCTGCTGAGGCCATTGGGAGTCAAGGTGAGTGACTGTGTGTCAGCCATCTTTCTTTCTGGCTTTGTGGGTGTTTGGTGCTGTGTGAGTGTGTATGAGTGTGTAATACCTGTGAACTTTGACTTGTGGAGTCCCTCATGTGGTGCTGATGTGGAGAGAGCAATGGGGCAATTTGGGTTAAAAGGGGGCGGGGCTTAATAACGAGTAGGGGGCGGGGCTTAACATAAATATGGAAAAGTGTTAGTAATAGGCTGGGGAAGGAAGAGAAGTGGGAGAGAAATGCAAGTTTACAGTGTGAGGGGTTTGAACACACTCCCTGAGAGGTAAAACTTGATACACAACCCTGTGGCAGTCAGTGGGTTAAGTGTGTACCTGATGGCTGTCTGTCCTGTGTCTTGCATGGCAAATGATGACAGTGAAGAAATAATTGAGCAATGAGGACCTACCTTAACTCTTTGAGTGCAATTTTGTTCCTCTGGTGCTGCAGTACAGGTCCTGCTGAGGCCTCTGGGAGTCAGGGTGAGTGACTGTGTGTGTGTGTCAGCCATATGTATTTCTGGCTTTGTGTGTGTATGTGGTGCTGTGTGTGTGTGAGTGGGGGCATGTCTGTTTGGTGCTGTGTAAGTGGGGCATGTGTGGTGCTGTGTGAGTGGGGCATGTGTGTGTGTTTGTGTGGTGCTGTGTGAGTGGGGCATGTGTGTGTGGTGGTCTGTGTGTGTGAGTGGGGCATGTGTGTGAGTTTGGTGCTGTGTGAGTGGGGCATGTGTGTTTGTCTGTGGTGTAGGAGCAAGTGGCGGCCATATTGTTTTTTTCTGACTTTGATAGTGGTGGGCGGGCTGCATAGTGGGGGCGGGCCAACTCCCTGCATGATTGAATCACCCAATAGGAGTAGTAACTCCTGCTTTATGCCTCCCCTGGGTGTGTTTTGGCAGGCACAAAGTCTTCTTTTATATATATAGATATATATATTTTTTTTATTATTTTTTTTTTGTGCTTACATTATGTCTTTGTGTTTCTTGTGGATGGATCTGCTAACATAATATGGTAGACAACCATTTTGTGTTCCGTATTTGCATTTTATGTTTTGCTGTATTTAGAAAGCTGTGGGACGCTCAGATGCTGATGTGATAAACAGAACTGGACCAATTCTGGGAAAAATCCAACTACTTCATATGGTAAAATAATAATTCCTGAAATTACAATGATTTAAATGGGGCTATTAAAGGGCTAATATAACCTGAAAAAAAATACAGCTCCGATTGATCCTCTAATAAAGAGGCTCATGTAATGCTGTATTTCAATATTTTCTGTGTTGTTGTACAAAAGGAATTCACTGCTAAAATATCCCCCTCCCGCGCCTTTTACTCACGTCACATTCCTCTTTCAGCTGTCCAGATGGAGAGCAGCGAGGGACAATCTTCACTGAGAATAAGGAAAATCCCTCCCTCAACAAGTGGGGCAGGGTTTTCCTTCTACTCTGTGTATAAAGATTGTCCCTCGATGAGCACTGACCTGTCCCACAACCAGATTCCACATCTAAGGGAAGGTGGCTTACAGGATGTAAAACAGGCGGGATGGTGATCATTCAGCATTGAATTACTTTTGAACTACAACATGGAACATACTAAAACAAAGCGTACATGACTGCCTTTACAGGAGGATCAATCGGAGTTGCATTTTTTTCCGGGTATTACTATACCTTTAAAGGTATAGTAATACATTGTTATTATTATCCCCCATATTGTAGATATTTGTAAAATAATTTAATAGTCCCAAGGTTCATCTCTCAGACCTTTATGGTTTGAGAGATAAACGAAGGCAAAGTTCCCCCCTCCCTCCCCCTTCCCTGAAGTCAGTGTATTGCTGACTGCAGGGATATCTGGTCTGACTTTCATCGTGTTTGCAAGCACATGTAGAAGACCATTTCAGTGAAATAAGTCTTTGTCACTAACGTGATTGCGGCTCTGCTGCAGAGCTACATGATGAAAGTCAGACCGGATACCCCTGCAGTCAGTACAACGCTGAATTCAGGGAAGGGGGAGGGAGGGGGGAACTTTGCCTTCGGTTATCTCTCAAACCATAAAGGTTTGAGAGATGAACCTGGGGGCTATTAAATTATTTTACAGATATCTACAATATGGGAGATAGTATTAGTAAAGTATTACTATCCCCTTAATGGCTTAAATCCAAGAGAAGTCTCCAGTTGGAGATCTCTGTAATATTCACTGATTCTTGATATTCCATTCTCCTTAGCATGTCAGCTTCCCTGTATGAGATCTGAACTGAAGCTGGATTGGTTAGTTCCACTCTATAAAGTCCCTCCTTCAGGTGTCTCTTGTCTTATGAGTCTGTACCGTATGTGTGAAATGCGTCAGGCTTCTAAGTCACCCCTGATCTCCTGTGTGATCTACTCATGGCTGATTTTTTCCACTTTTTCAAAAGAGCTTTATTGATGGTAAAAAAAGACAGACGTACATATAGCCTAGGTATTGTAAAATACAGACGTCAATAGTTACATTTCTATTCATCAAGTATTATCAAAAAAGGTCAAACATCACTTCAAGTATGCAAAGATCCCATTATGGAAGCGTAGTAGAGAATAGGGAGCTGTTGCAGAGTGAGCATATAACCATCTAAGAGAGACATGTGTGAAGTCTTTCTATGTCTATATAGAATCCAATGAACCACAATACGGGAGGGGAAAGAAAGGAGGAATATGGGTGAGGGAAAGAGGGCAGAGAGTAGAGGGGAAAAAAAAAAAAAAAAAAAAATATATATATATATATATATATATATATATATATATATATATATATATATATGTACTAAAAATACATTTTAGCTGCTGTGGATCCCAGGAGGCATCGAAGGATTATAAAGCATGAATCTGAAGTTATTACGATCTCAAGACATTAGATCGATCTACCACCCATGGGTCCGAATAGAGATTGAAATGGGCGATCATGAACTTAACGCGCAAATTCTGTCGTTTGCATGACTTTTTTTGTCATTGTGTATGACAAATTTTCTTTTCCTCTATACGACCCTGGTGAATAGTTTAGCCACGGCCTTGCCCCTCCCCTTTGCCCAGCAATTCTGGAGTTGTTTCGTACATGAAGGTCATTACTAGTTTTTTGTGGTATATTCTATAGAAAAATAAGTTGTTCATGCATATAATTACTTATTACTGTCGTTCATATAAGATTTTTTTTTGTCATTATCTCTTTCAACATATGGCCCTAGGTCAATTTCTAATAGTACAGTGGCTTGTTAGTTTTGCATGGCACAGGAACAAACTAGCATACTGTGCTGCTCATTAGCATAAATTGCCTCACTGTGCCACACACGCTGATAAAATGAATTTCTCACAAACTATGTATTTTCAAAGACACTAGTACAACAAATACACAGTTTATAGTGCTGTTTAAAATTAAATAAACCTAAGTTAAAGAAGTAGATTAGTTAATAAGTGGGCCTGTCACCGTAAGGCAAATTTAGTTGTTTTACACAACATTAAAATTTGCCTATATGTTGTACTAGTTTTTTTCTGTAATATACATACTATTTGAGAAATTAACTTTTTTGTTCTGACAGCACAATGTGACACTAATTGCAAAAATCACTACACAGTAGGCTAAGTAATTAGTTATGTTCTAGGCCAAACTGACCACTTATCGGAGAACTGCCCTCAGAGTGTCGCCTCTGCCTAGATTGATTTAAAGCATGGTGTGGGTTAATTTGGACCCAGCACATAATCTTAACACTATTCCAGCAGCAAGTAAAGGTTAATTTCTCAAAAACTATTTATATTACAAACAAAAGGTCAACATAGGGACAGTTTTTAATAATCTTTAACATTAACAAAATTAAAGTGATAGTAATGTTTCACAAAAAAGCAGCTCCAATTAAACTTCATAGTATGTGGGCCATCAAGAGCATTACTTCAGTACTGTCAGAGTTGTAGCTCAAGAGTAATTAAATGATAAAGTATCCCCCTCCCACCCCTTTTACCTAGTGTAAGCCGCCTCCCCTCAGATGTGGAATCTGGTCTCTTGACCAGACAGATCACTTCAAGGGACAATCTTCTTACTGTGATCATAAGGAAAGCCCTGCCCCCCTTGACAAGTTTTTCAGGTTTTTCCTTATGATCACTGAAGATTGTCCCTCTCTGCGATACATCCGGACAGTCTTGCTGCTCCGAGGTGAGCAGTGTTACATCAGTAAAAGGGGCGGGAGGGGGATACTTTATCATTCAATTACTCTTGAACTACAACTCTGACAGTATTGAAATAACACTCTCCGTGGCCCAAATACTATGAAGATTAATTAGAGCTGATTTTATTGTAAAACATTACTATCCCTTTAAAGTGACAGATCCACTTTATCTAGAAGTCAGTGACGATGAAACCTGATGTACTAAACATAACTATAATTCTGGGGCAATCCAACAGCATCATTGCAAAACAATACAAATCCACATTTTATTTAAATGTGGATTTTAACCACTTGCATACTAAAGTGTTCTCCAACCTCTTTAGCATTCAAGAGGTTAAAAGCCCCATTTAAATCAAATATATATTTTATTTGTAGAACTTTTCTTACAAGAGATATTTCTTAGTGGTCGGCGATCCATTTCTTTGTCTATAATGACTCATGTTGTGTTTACTAAGACTAGAACTTCCTTCTTTGTGATTATGTTATTATGATATCCAATGTATTCGACTCCGAGGAGTATAAATAAGGTTGAAACTTTCTGAAGGGAAGCCATTTCCATCTGATTGTGAATTATACATCTTGTGCTTGATTCATGATTCTCATATAAATGTGTATAATCACTACATTACTCACAGTTGGTTCAAACATCATTACATCATTAAAATTATGGTTTATTCATAAGGCAACAATATATTCCAGATTGAATTTCAATGAAAATAAGGCACATGTCTAAAATAGTATACCAAATAATTCAGCTACTATATACTATGTCAGAAAATATGGGATCGCTTTTGATTTTTGTTCTTTAAACATTGTACATACTATTATCGTTGATGTTAAATTTTATTTTCAATTCAGAAAGCAGGAATTGTTTCAGAACTTTTCTAGAACAAATGGAAAGTTGTGTGTGTGTGTATATATATATATATATATATATATATATATATATATATGTATATATATCAGGGCTCAAAATTTCCACTCGCTACTAGCCAATGGCGAGTGAAAATTTAGCCCTTGTGAGTAGAAATCCAGCCCTATGGTTTGCAGTGGTGAGTAACTTTTCAGATCTGGCTAGTAGCAAAGGACTTCCAATTTTAAGCCCTGTACATATATATATATATATATATATATATATATATATATATATATATATTTTTTTTTTTTTTTTTTTTTTTTTTTTTTTTTTTTTCAATCTCATATCAAGAGCAAATCACATGCACCACAAACTACACTATTATGAGAATTTGAGTTGAGAATTTTCCAGTCTATGTTGCCACTTTGGCTATTACAGTCTAGGATAAACTCTTCTTATATTTTTTCCATAGTAATAGTTATTCTCCATTTAATGCTAAAATGAGCTTTAATTAAACACATACCCCACAGTTGCCTCCTATGCCCTACCATTGATCTTCTACTCTTCTCACTCATAACCTCCTTTCACTTCTCCTTCAAGACATTCACAGAGCTAATCTTTATCTCTAGAACTTATTCCACTACAGTGTCAGAATCTTCTTCCAGCTTTCCAGAATTTGAGTGATTTTTCAGGACACATATTTTTTAAGAGGTGCCAAATCTGTTACCTAAAATTTTCTTTTAAGTTCAGCTTCTTGTCTCTTCCTAACAATCCATTTCAGGTTGACATGCCCAAATGTTCTCTATTCTGAGCACCAACATGCATTGTAGAGCCACCTTGCACTTGACCTAACCTCTAGCTTGACCAAACCCCCATCTGCTTTTACTATTGGCCAGAATGTCCAGCTACCATCACCACGTTTTAATTGATTCTTTGCTTCCTCTCGATCAGGCAAGGACAACATCAGGATCCCAAGTTTCTGCCAGAGTACAATTCCCATCATTGAGGGAAATTATGAGAATTGTATTAGGGAACCTGGAAGAGGAGAGAACACTCAAAGAGATGTCCAAAATCAGCTCAAGCTGAGCTTTATTGCATACAATGAAACATACAACTTTTTGGGGGGCTCAATGTCAGTATGGCCCAACTGAAGGCCCTGTAATTGCCAACCCCTGCTCTAGATGTCAAATGCTCATGAGGGCCATCTCTCCATTTGTATCAGTCTATAATCTAGTTACACTATATGTATTATCCCTTTTAAGCAATTTTTATAAAGTATGGATAATATAACAATCATCATCTTCATCATCAAGAAGGTGTTGGATATCATATCATCTGCTGCAATGCACTAGTAATTAAATAACCTATAGTCTTTAAAGGAACGCTGTTGCCTAGTATTGGATTGTATACTTAAATATTACATATTTCCAGCTAGCATTTGTTAGTGTTAGATCTAGTGATGAGCGAGCACCTCAATGCTCGGATGTTCGGGTGCTCTGACCGAGCACCCCCTGAGGCTCGAGTGCTCGGCCGAGCATCCGAGCCCCATTGAAGTCAATGGGAGGACTCGAGCATTACACCAGGCACCCCCTGCTCTGATGAGGGGAGGGTGCCTGGTCCATAGGAAAAGGGCAGAAAAAGATGGAAACACTACAGAAATGGTTCAGGGACAGCATAGGGAGGATGTCTGGATGCACCTTGGACTCCAACATCGCTGCTGGGAACGATCTTTCGCCCGTAGTACGCCATTTTTACAGACTGACCATAAAACACACAAAAAGGAAAATAAAAACGACTTTAGGCGAAAAATTGTTACCAAACAATATTTGCTGTATATTTACTTGTATATCATCTGCAAATTCTCCCAAAAATTTCCTTGATTTTCAGAACTGAGGCCATGATTAAGAGGGAAACGTGCGCAGAGGCAAATTATCCCAAAAATTTCCTTGATTTTCAGAACTGAGGCCATGATTAAGATGGAAACGTGCGCTGAGCTGACCATCTAAAACATTATGGGTGAGGGTCTGCTGCAGAGCTGACCATCCTAAACATTATATGCGAAGGCCCGCTAGTGAGCTGACGCTATAAAACATTATATGAGAAGGCCCGCTGGTGAGCTGACCTATATAAAAATTGTCAAACAGGGCCCGCTGGTGAGCTGGCCCTATATAAAAATTATATCACAGGGCCCGCTGGTGAGCTGGCCCTATATAAAAATTATATCCCAGGGCATATGGAAGAGGAGGAGGAGGATGAGAAGATTAAGAGTCAACCATATACCCGTTTTTGGGGTGGAAGGGGTGAATGGGAATACAGAGTATTCCCATCATTGTAAATAACATATATAAAGTGAGTTTATGTTCCCCCGGGGCTTTCCTCCAGTGGAGTGGAGAAGTCAGGGGAAATCCAGGCCTTGTTCATTTTTATAAGTGTCAACCTATCAGCATTGTCGGTGGAAAGGCGGATACGCTTATCTGTTATGATGCCACCAGCAGCACTAAATACCCGCTCAGACAGAACGCTGGCGGCAGGGCAGGCCAGCACCTCCAAGGCGTAGAGTGCCAGTTCATACCACGTGTCCAGCTTGGACACCCAGTAGTTGTAAGGCACAGAGGGATCATTGAGGACGCTGACACGGTCTGCTACGTACTCCTTCACCATCTTCCAAAACTTTTCCCTCCTTGTGACACTAGGCTGCGCATCAGGGTGAGGGTGCTGGCGGGGTGTCATGAAGGTGTCCCACGCCTTGGAGAGTGTTGCCCTGCCTTTCTCGGAACTGCTGTGTGCTCCCCTTTTCTCCCCTTCTCTGTTGGCCAAGGTAGCACGTACTCTGCCGCCAGCGTTGTCAGATGGAAAATTTTGGAGCAATTTTTCAACAAGAACCTTCTGGTATTGCACCATTTTGCTTGTCCTCTCCACCGGAGGAATGAGAGATGAGAAATTCTCTTTGTAGCGGGGGTCCAGAAGGGTGAACACCCAGTAATCCGTGTTGTCTAAAATGCGTACAACGCGTGGGTCACGGGAAAGGCAGCCTAACATAAAGTCAGCCATGTGTGCCAGAGTACCAACAGTCAAGATTTCGCTGTCCTCACCAGGAGGCTGACTCTCAATATCCTCATCCTCTTCCTCCTCTTCTGCCCACCCACGCTGAAGAGATGGAACTAAAGTTCCATGGCTACCCTCTGTAGCGGAGGCAACCGTGTCTTCCTCCTCCTCCTCCTCCTCCTCCTCCTCCTCCGCCTCCTCCAATTGTCGCTGAGAAGACGAAGTGAGCGTGCTCTGGCTATCACCTTGTGTAAGCTCTTCCTCCCCCATTTCCACCTCTTCCACATGCAAAGCGTCGGTTTTAATTGTGAGCAGCGAGCGTTTCAGTAGACACAGAAGTGGGATGGTTACACTGATAATAGCGTTATCGCCGCTCACCATCTGTGTCGATTCCTCAAAATTGCGTAAAACCTCGCAGAGGTCTGACATCCATTCCCACTCCTCACTTCTGATTACAGGAAGTTGAATGGAGAGGCGACGACCGTGTAACAGCTGGTACTCCACTACTGCCCTCTGCTGCTCACAAAGCCGGGCCAACATGTGGAAGGTGGAGTTCCAGCGCGTGCTCACGTCACACAGCAGCCGGTGAGCTGGCAATTGTAAGCGCTGCTGCAGCTTCAACAGGCCGGCCGAAGCTGTAGATGACTTACGGAAATGTGCACACACGCGGCGCACCTTGGTCAAGAGATCATGCACATTGGGGTAGGTTTTTAGAAATCGCTGCACCACTAAATTAAATACATGCGCTAGGCATGGTACGTGTGTGAGCTTGCCGAGCTCCAAAGCCGCCACCAAGTTACGCCCATTATCACACACAACCATGCCTGGTTGCAGGTTGAGTGGCGAGAGCCACTGCTCGGTCTGGTGACTAATCCCCTGCAACAGCTCTGAGGCCGTGTGCTGTTTGTCCCCAAGGCAGATCAGCTTCAGCACGGCCTGTTGACGCTTCCCCACTGCAGTGCTACACTGCTTCCAGCTACTGGCTGATGGGGGAGTGGCGGTGTGTGTAGAGAATTCGGAGGTGGAAACGGAGGAGGAGGAGCCAATAACATAGGTGCTGGTGGAAACCCTGATGGAGGTAGGGCCCGCAATCCTCGGCGTGGGTAGCACCCGTGCCATCCCAGGGTCCGAGTCGCTCCCAGCCTCCACGACATTCACCCAGTGTGCCGTCAGGGAAATGTAGCGTCCCTGGCCACAAGCACTTGTCCATGTGTCAGTCGTTAAGTGGACCTTCCCAGTAACTGCGTTGGTCAGGGCACGGGTGATGTTACGGGACACATGGTGGTGTAATGCGGGGATGGCACACCGGGAAAAGTAGTGGCGGCTGGGGACGGCGTACCGAGGGACAGCTGCTGCCATCAGGCTGCGGAAGGACTCAGTGTCCACAAGCCTAAATGGCAGCATTTCGATGGCCAGTAATTTTGAAAGGTGTGAGGTTAGTGCTATGGCCTGTGGGTGGGTGGCTGGGTACTTTCTCTTGCGCTCAAATGCCTGGGGTAACGACATTTGGACGCTGTGCTGGGACAGGGAAGTGGATGTGGTCGCTGATGGTGCTTCAGATGGTACAGGTGCAGGGCGGGAGGTATGCGGGCCTGCGCCTTCGACAGGCGATTGGCCGGCACCGAAAACAGGGGAAGAGGAGGCAGTGGTGTGGCCTGCAGACACAGATGGGCGATCCAGGCGTTCCTCCCACTTACTACGGTGCTTGGATGCCATGTGTCGGATCATGCTGGTGGTGGTGAGGTTTCTAGTGTTCATGCCTCGGCTCATTCTGGTGTGGCACAGGTTGCAAACTACAAATCTTTTGTCGTCCGCACTTTCCTTAAAAAAACGCCATACCGCGGAACACCTACCCCTTGGCAAGGTAGATTTACGCAAGGGGGTGCTCCGTGGAACATTTGCGGGCCGGTTTGGTGCGGTCCGCCTTCTTTCTGTTGCCACACCACTGCCTCTTCCAGCCTGTTGCGGTGCTGCAGATGGCTCACCCTCAGGACTGCTGTCATCGCTCGGCTCTACACCTTCCCAGGTGGGGTCAGTCACCTCATCGTCCACCAAGTCCTCCTCCACTTCCTCACTCTGATCATCCTCCCCATGTCTTGATCCCACCACATACTCAGTCATTGACAACTGTATAACATTCTCCTCAACAAGGTCTTGAGACGGAAATAGTGGTTGATTTAATGGCAACTGTGTCTCATCATCATCATCATCATCATCCACTACTTCCTTTGACCTTAAATGCCGTTCACATCTGTCATCTTCTTGTGATTGGGTAGCCTCTAGAGGTTGTGAATCAGGGCACAAGATGTCATGTTCCTCTGCAAGCGTGCTTGGAGAGAGGGTCAAATGAAGGATTGGTGATGAGACGAGCTCATCACTATATCCCAGTGTGGGATCACTTCTTTGACCAGACCGTGTATGGTGGGAGGAAGGATGATCAGAGTGAGGATTATGTTGACCAGACTCTTGGCTACTGAGAGTGGACTTGGTGGAAGACAGGGTGGTGCTTAACCGACTGGAAGCAGTATCAGCTGTCATCCAACCGACCACCTGTTCGCACTGGTCGGACCTCGAGAGTGATGTCCTGCGACGCCCTGTGAAATCAGACATGAAGCTAGGTATGGTGGATGTCTTTCTTTCTTGTGCTCTGGCACCAGGCACAGTTTCTCCGCGTCCTGACCCGCGCCCTGAACTTTCAGGATCACGTCCACTTCCCCGTCCCTTTTTACCCGCCTTCTTCATCTTACACGATATATGTGACTTTAATATATATGAGTTTGAAAACTTAACAGTATTTCTTCCTATTCTGCAACTGTGCAGAGTACACAGAATAGGCTGTTAAACGGCGTTGAAACACACTGAATGGAATATGTGACTTTAATATTTGAGTTTGAAAACTTAACAGTATTTCTTCCTATTCTGCAACTGTGCAGAGTACACAGAATAGGCTGTTAAACGGCGTTGAAACACACTGAATGGAATAAGTGACTTTAATATTTGAGTTTGAAAACTTAACAGTATTTCTTATAATTCTGGAACTGTACAGAGTACACAGAATAGGCTGTTAAACGGCGTTGAAACACACTGAATGGAATATGTGACTTTTAAATTTTAGTTTGAAGACTTAACAGTATTTCTTCCTATTCTGCAACTGTGCAGAGTACACAGAATAGGCTGTTAAACGGCGTTGAAACACACTGAATGGAATATGTGACTTTAATATTTGAGTTTGAAAACTTAACAGTATTTCTTCCTATTCTGCAACTGTGCAGAGTACACAGAATAGGCTGTTAAACGGCGTTGAAACACACTGAATGGAATATGTGACTTTAATATTTGAGTTTGAAAACTTAACAGTATTTCTTCCTATTCTGCAACTGTGCAGAGTACACAGAATAGGCTGTTAAACGGCGTTGAAACACACTGAATGGAATATGTGACTTTAATATTTGAGTTTGAAAACTTAACAGTATTTCTTCCTATTCTGCAACTGTGCAGAGTACACAGAATAGGCTGTTAAACGGCGTTGAAACACACTGAATGGAATATGTGACTTTAATATTTGAGTTTGAAAACTTAACAGTATTTCTTCCTATTCTGCAACTGTGCAGAGTACACAGAATAGGCTGTTAAACGGCGTTGAAACACACTGAATGGAATATGTGACTTTAATATTTGAGTTTGAAAACTTAACAGTATTTCTTCCTATTCTGCAACTGTGCAGAGTACACAGAATAGGCTGTTAAACGGCGTTGAAACACACTGAATGGAATAAGTGACTTTAATATTTGAGTTTGAAAACTTAACAGTATTTCTTATAATTCTGGAACTGTACAGAGTACACAGAATAGGCTGTTAAACGGCGTTGAAACACACTGAATGGAATATGTGACTTTTAAATTTTAGTTTGAAGACTTAACAGTATTTCTTCCTATTCTGCAACTGTGCAGAGTACACAGAATAGGCTGTTAAACGGCGTTGAAACACACTGAATGGAATATGTGACTTTAATATTTGAGTTTGAAAACTTAACAGTATTTCTTCCTATTCTGCAACTGTGCAGAGTACACAGAATAGGCTGTTAAACGGCGTTGAAACACACTGAATGGAATAAGTGACTTTAATATTTGAGTTTGAAAACTTAACAGTATTTCTTATAATTCTGGAACTGTACAGAGTACACAGAATAGGCTGTTAAACGGCGTTGAAACACACTGAATGGAATATGTGACTTTTAAATTTTAGTTTGAAGACTTAACAGTATTTCTTCCTATTCTGCAACTGTGCAGAGTACACAGAATAGGCTGTTAAACGGCGTTGAAACACACTGAATGGAATAAGTGACTTTAATATTTGAGTTTGAAAACTTAACAGTATTTCTTATAATTCTGGAACTGTACAGAGTACACAGAATAGGCTGTTAAACGGCGTTGAAACACACTGAATGGAATATGTGACTTTTAAATTTTAGTTTGAAGACTTAACAGTATTTCTTCCTATTCTGCAACTGTGCAGAGTACACAGAATAGGCTGTTAAACGGCGTTGAAACACACTGAATGGAATATGTGACTTTAATATTTGAGTTTGAAAACTTAACAGTATTTCTTCCTATTCTGCAACTGTGCAGAGTACACAGAATAGGCTGTTAAACGGCGTTGAAACACACTGAATGGAATAAGTGACTTTAATATTTGAGTTTGAAAACTTAACAGTATTTCTTATAATTCTGGAACTGTACAGAGTACACAGAATAGGCTGTTAAACGGCGTTGAAACACACTGAATGGAATATGTGACTTTTAAATTTTAGTTTGAAGACTTAACAGTATTTCTTCCTATTCTGCAACTGTGCAGAGTACACAGAATAGGCTGTTAAACGGCGTTGAAACACACTGAATGGAATATGTGACTTTAATATTTGAGTTTGAAAACTTAACAGTATTTCTTCCTATTCTGCAACTGTGCAGAGTACACAGAATAGGCTGCTAAACGGCGGTGACACACACTGAATGGAATATGTGACTTTAATATTTTAGTTTGAAAACTTAACAGTATTTCTTCCTAGTCTGCAACTGTGCAGAGTACACAGAATAGGCTGTTAAACGGCGTTGAAACACACTGAATGGAATATGTGACTTTAATATTTGAGTTTGAAAACTTAACAGTATTTCTTATAATTCTGGAACTGTACAGAGTACACAGAATAGGCTGTTAAACGGCGTTGAAACACACTGAATGGAATATGTGACTTTTAAATTTTAGTTTGAAGACTTAACAGTATTTCTTCCTATTCTGCAACTGTGCAGAGTACACAGAATAGGCTGTTAAACGGCGTTGAAACACACTGAATGGAATATGTGACTTTAATATTTGAGTTTGAAAACTTAACAGTATTTCTTATAATTCTGGAACTGTACAGAGTACACAGAATAGGCTGTTAAACGGCGTTGAAACACACTGAATGGAATATGTGACTTTTAAATTTTAGTTTGAAGACTTAACAGTATTTCTTCCTATTCTGCAACTCTGCACAGTACACAGAATGTGCTGCTAAACTGCGGCGAAGCACACTGAATGGAATATGTGACTTTAATATTTGAGTTTGAAAACTTAACAGTATTTCTTCCTATTCTGCAACTGTGCACAGTACACAGAATGTGCTGCTACACTGCGGCGAAGCACACTGAATGGAATATGTGACTTTGATATTTTAGTTTGAAGACTTAACAGTATTTCTTCCTATTCTGCAACTCTGCACAGTACACAGAATGTGCTGCTACACTGCGGCGAAGCACACTGAATGGAATATGTGACTTTGATATTTTAGTTTGAAGACTTAACAGTATTTCTTCCTATTCTGCAACTCTGCACAGTACACAGAATGTGCTGCTAAACTGCGGCGAAGCACACTGAATGGAATATGTGACTTTGATATTTTAGTTTGAAGACTTAACAGTATTTCTTCCTATTCTGCAACTCTGCACAGTACACAGAATGTGCTGCTAAACTGCGGCGAAGCACACTGAATGGAATATGTGACTTTGATATTTTAGTTTGAAGACTTAACAGTATTTCTTCCTATTCTGCAACTCTGCACAGTACTCAGAATGTGCTGCTAAACTGCGGCGACGCACACTGAATGGAATACGTGACTTTGATATTTTAGTTTGAAGACTTAACAGAATGTGCTCTAATCTGCAACTTTGCACACTAAACAGAATGTGCTCTAATCTGCAACTTTGCACACTAAACAGAATGTGCTCTAATCTGCAACTTTGCACACTAAACAGAATGTGCTCTAATCTGCAACTGTGCACACTAAACAGAATGTGCTCTAATCTGCAACTTTGCACACTACACAGAATATATATATTTTTTTTTTTTTTTTTTTTTTTTTTCCCCCCACACCAAATAACCTGCTGCCCCCACACACAGTAGTCCTAAAAAGGACTTTTGGTTCTTTTTTTTTCACAATTTTTGTTTTTTTCCTCCCTACACTGCCTTTCCCTTCCTATCCTCAGCTCTCCCTGGCTCAGACTGAGCCGAACTCGATGGTCAGGTGCTATACAGCACCTGACCACGGGTTCTGGCCAGCCAATCAGTGTAATGCCAGCAGCCAACATGGCTGCTGGCATTACACCGATGTCAGAGCCTCCCTGCACGTTTATTGGCTGCGCAGCAGGCGCAAAACGTGCGGGGAGGAGACACGAACATGGCGGGCGAGCACATGCGGTACTCGTACGAGTACCGCCATGTGCCGAGCAGAGCGATGCTCGTGCCGATCCGAGCATCGGCCGAGCATGCTCGCTCAACACTAGTTAGATCCTTAACCCTTTGATTGCCAGAGGGGTACGGAATGCATTGCAAATGACTGCATTCTGTCACCTCTCTGTCACTCAAAGGGGTAAAATCTAATCCTTAACTTGCTTATTTTAATGGATATTTATACTGTGATATATAGACAGCAGTTAGTTAATTTTATTTGTGCAGTGTGTTATGAGAGACAAGTGCTAAAACAGTTCATTTTTTAGATCAGTATTCTCTGCTCTGGTCTTCTATTCAGAATGGTTGTTAGCTTATCTCAGTCAATTTACAGACAATACAACACTTTCACTTTAGATACATGTGCATAATGGGATACAGGGACATGATTGCACCTACACAGCTGTTAAAATTCCAGATTTTAGACCAGAGAAAACCAGTAGAGATTTTTTTTTTAGGTGTGAGTATTCATTTAACCAAATAAAAATCTAAAAGAACTGTCATGATGAAAATTTAAAATCCATCTATATCCTTTAATATAAATGTCCAGGTGTATGTTTGTCCGATGCAGTCTTGCGCTGTAGAGACTGCCCGAATGCATAGAATGCTGGCACGTGTAATATATATAGGAAAAATGGAGGAATTCTGGGGAAAACCAACAGTATCATAGTTGACAAATACATTTCTCAAAAATGAAAAATGATTTAACTGGGACTTTCAAACTCTTGAATATCAAGCAGTTCTCCTAAGTATTAGTTTAGCATTGCATTGGATCCTCATTCAAATCAATTTTTTGTAACGTTGATACCTTTATTGGCTAACTAAACAGATTTAAAATGCAAGCTTTCAAGATTTCTTAGGTCTCTTCCTCAGGCATGTTATACAGATAAATATGAAAACTTCTCTCTTAAATACAAGTACACATTACATTGTTTATAATGGAAATCAGATAAGAACGTTAGTCCAGATACAAATTCCTTGATCAGTCAATGGTAGAGGATGTGATTTAAATAGCGTTCTTCCTCTGGGTCCAGGTATTTATGATTCCAGAGGGACTGTCGTAAAAGTTAATTCACCATTAAGTACTGTGACAGAAATTCCCTGCCCCTGTTCAGGCCATAGGTCAAAGAGTCAAATTGTAACATTAATTTTACCTCCCATAATTTTCTGTCCCTCTGATTGCGAAATTGTCCCATTAGTACAGTCAATTTAATGTCCCTGATACTGTGCCCACTTTGGCAAAAATGTTCTCCCACTGGTGTCTCTGTCTTTTTCTTGTTAATGGTGGATCTATGGGAATTAAACCTCTTATGTAATTTCTGTCCTGTTTCCCCCACATAAAGAGCTGTTCAAATCAATGACTCACTGGTTAAAAGCTGTATATAACTTAACTTATTTTTTCACTGTTGTGCAGTTGGTTTGCTCTAGAATTGCTCCAAAAATAACAGTAAGCAATTATAAGGACCGTACTCACATGAGTAGCCAGAGTTTCAGTCACTTAGAGACACCCCTGGTTTGTACGTGAGCATACGTATACATGAACCTTAAAATCTACTGCTGTAGGACACTCACACTTTCCCAGTAAGTCAGACTATACTCTGTTCCAGTTGCTATACAAGGTACATATATGGTAAATACTCCATTAATAGAAGAAAACAGCTTTAGACACTTATTGTACTTGCTGTTTATTCTGCTAATGTGAATGGCAAAGACAAGTGGCTGAGCGTTAGAGAACAAGTCAAGTTCTTCCTCAGTCATTTTTTTCACGTGACCTACCCATACTTGTTCCATTTGAACTTTACAAAATGTGGGTAGGCCATGCAAAACAACTGTCAAGGAAAAACTTGATGTTGATCTCTCACACAAAGTCCCCGGTTTTGCTTTGCACCTTGGTATATAATCAGCTGAATAAACAGCATATTGTGAGAGCAAGTTTGTTGAGTGCCTGAAACTAGTTTCTGATACCAAGGGGATAATTTACATTTATGCTTCAATGCATCTATTAGAAAAATGTTATTTATATAACACCAGATGCACGCTAATAAGTAAGGATGAGGGTTATTGGGGTCTTCAAAGCTAGCTCGTGATTTATAAATTGGCTTGGTCTTGTTAAAACCTGGACAACAATGATCTGTCTCACGCATGTCTAGTAAACTTCTTGTTGGGTGGTATATTTATTTGTTTAAAATTGCTTATAATAAACCTCACTTTTCTTAACCCTTTGAGTGCCAAAGAGGTATCCAAGGCATTGCGTTGCTGAACCAAAAATCCCAGTGCTCTAAATGTTTTGGATCCCAAAAATGAACCTTTAATTTATTGTCCTAAGAAGACTTCAGTAAGAGGAGCGTGGAGTCATGGAGTCCTGACACAAATAATCATGGCTGCTTCCATGGACAAGATATTGAGCACTAATTAAAGGATAATGTAGGGGAACCTATATATATAGAATTGCTTCACTGTGGCCATTAGGATTTTCTACTTACATTAAGACATTAAAGGGATAGTAATACTTCATTTTAACTTTATTTTATTTTATAGGCATTAAAAAAAACATGAAGAACGATATGTCTTATCTCTCCAACATTTATGGTTTGAGAGATATTCACATGCAAAGTTTCTCCTCCCGCCCCTTTTACCTAGCGTAAGCCATCTCTTCTCAGATGTGGAATGCAGTCCATAGACCAGACAGATAACAGAAGGGGATAATCTTCTTCCTATGAGAACAATGAAAGCCCTGCCCCCCTTGACAAGCTTTTCAGGTTTTTCCCTTATCTTAATTGAAGAGTGTCCCTCTCTGCAATCTACCTGGGCACCTCCCTTCTGATCTGGCTGAGCAGTGTTACATCAGTAAAAGGGGCGGGAGGGGGATACTTTGTCATTGAATTACTCTTGAACTACAACTCTGACAGAATTGAAACAACACTTTCCAAAGTCCAAATACTATTATGATTAATTAAAGCTGTTTTTATTATGAAACATTACTATCCCTTTAATGTTTCTTTAGTAAGGTATTGTCTATCGATCCATCTTTGATAGAAACTTACTCAATTCTAACTTTTATTTAATGGATAATTTGTTAAAATGTTTCAAAAACGTTATTTTCTTAATCATTTCCACTGAAAGCATAGAGCATGGGTAGACAACATTGACTTGTTGCCAGTGATGGAACTTGTTGTTCCCAAAAGCTGAAGGTCCAAAAAATTGACCACCCCTGATTAGGAATGTGTGGAAATTTGCAGTTCTGATAATTCCCATGTAAAGAGAACTATATTTCCTTTGATGGAAAATCTCACTTATAGGAAATGCTACTGAAACCTATCTCCAAAAGAAGCAAAGCCTTTTATTGATGAGTTCCAGTGTCAAGGACCAGATTTGGCATATGAGCTAAAACGTTCCTATGCTGTGTTTCTGATTATTTCCATTATGACATCACACACTTATGTATACTTCTTGGCACACAAACATCATCATCACACACACACGCACACATGCACTCTCATCTGATGGAAAATAGTTAATTGGAAAGGAACCTTTGGTTGGAAATTCCCATGGAAAAACCATGTTTTACACAGTTTTACGTCCTGTGGCAGAACATTTTGCAAATCCCTACCCAGATACAGAACTTTTATTGAGGTTCCCATTCTTTTATTAATCTAGGTCTATGATCGTATAAGAAAGAGAGGTCAAAACGAAAAGTCTCAGTATTATTATTTTAGAAATGTAGCATTTGACAGACACATATATTTTTTAATGCTTGTCTTTGTGATTGCCTTTCTTAACGCTGTCGTTTATTGGATGTTGAATAGACAGCTAAGCAGATGGTAAACCTTGAAAAAAACAACATAATGGAGACGCAACATATTTCTTAATTATGCTAACGATTCATGTTCAATGCCACACGTTGGCAGTTAGTTACATAATGAGGGTCATCAAAGGGTGCAATATGTGTGAATGGTTGATAAAGAGCGCTGATGAGCTCTAGCTAAACTTTAGCACCCTTTTAAAGTCTAAGCCTTTGTCTTTCATGTAAGATGAGACATTTCCATCAATAAATGTAAATTTCTTTAGCCTTCCTAGGCTTGTAATGTTAGAAAAAAGTGAGATTTGTAATAGTAGATTATTTTTCCATTTTTTTTTTTCTTAGATTCCAAATACTGTTAGTAAAAATAAAATAATTTTTAATTCTTATATATTCAATTAATAAAATACTGTGTTAAAATAAAAATTATTAAAAAAAGAAGTTAACAAAATAAACAAACATTCACAAAGAGAACCAAGATGTAACCTGGACTAAAGGTGGAACTGGACTGGACTGGGACTTTACCTTATTTAAGTTATTTAACCCCTTAAGGACCGGCCGTGCACATACTTTGTGGTCCCTTAAGGAATCGAGTATTTTTCTTTTTGCACATTCCGATTCCAGACTCCCCGAATGGCGTGCAGCCGCGCAGGGAGCCCGGAATTCCATGACGGTCCAGGACCGTCATGGGTCCTTAAGGGTATAACAACCCATTACAGTCCAGGACCGTCATGGGTCCTTAAGGGTATAACAACCCATTACAGTCCAGGACCGTCATGGGTCCTTAAGGGTATAACAACCCATTACAGTCCAGGACCGTCATGGATCCTTAATGGTATAACAACCGATGACGGTCCAGGACCGTCATGGATCCTTAAGGGGTTAAAAAAAATAGAACAGATATTCCTGGCGAAGCCAAAGCATTTCTAAATCTCACAGGACCTTTCAGTCAGGTTCATTGTCGATTGTGCATGTGTATCTGCATGTCTGTGTATCTATGTGTGTCTTTGTATGTGTGCAAATGTGTGTGTGCATATGTGTATGTGTGTGCCGGTGTGTGTGTGTGTATGTGAGCCTATTTGTGTGTGTTTGTGTGTGTGTGTATGAGCCTGTACGTGAATGTTGGTGTGTCTGTGTGTGCATGCGTGTCTGTGTCTATATGTGCTCCTGTGTGCGTATGCATGTGTCTGCAGGTCTTTATGTGTGTATATGTGTGTATTTCTGTGTGTGCATATGTGTGAGTCTGAACCTGTATGTGAATGTTTGTTTGTGTGTGTGTGTGTGTATGAGTATCTGTGATTGTGTGCCTGTGTGTGTGTGTATGTGTCTGTGTGTGTGTATGTACTCCTGTATGTATGTGTATTTGTGTGTGTGTATGTACTCCTCTATGTATGTGTGTATGATTGTGTGTGTATGTACTCCTCTATGTATGTGTATTTGTATTTGTGTGTGTGTGTGTGTATTTCTGTATTTATACATGTGTGTGTGTGTGTGTGTGTGTATGTGTATGTGTGTGTCTGAACCTATACCTAAATGTTTGTCTATGTGTTTGTGTGTATGTATGTGTGTGTGTGTGTGTGTGTGGCTCCTGTATGTGCATGTTTGTGTATGTGTTGCGGGTGGGACTGGAGAGGTGATTGCTGCAAAAAAACATGTAATTTGCTGCATAGTGAGACTATAACGTTAGATGTGATTTACAGACATACACATAATTGTGTTAGCTGGGGAAATGTAATGTTATAGAACTCATATATGCGGATTTGAGGGAATATCAAATAATGTAGGTAATGTTCAGAGAGTTCTAAAGCTACAGTAGCTTTAGCTGTGCTAAGTGGTGTTTGATGTTATCCATGGAGTTCTGTTATCTGGTACTGCTGGGGGGAGATGATGGGGCTCTGCCTTCTCCTGATAAATGGATATATTGCAGATCTCCAGAAATTAGGTCTCTGCTCTGTTAATGGCTGGCTCCATTAATGACAATGTACATGGCTAAGCTCAATGAGACCTGAGACACATAGTTTGCTAGTGAAGGCATTTTCTTTCATTCTTAACTTGTTAGCTGTCCCCAAGGTTTGAAACTGGACACTCCTGATTTATACCTTTAAGCTCAAGAGGAGTATGAAACGCATTGCTCTGGAATGCGTTGGCTATCCCTCTGGCACTCAAAGGGTTGAAGACCAAAAAAAAAAAAAAAAAAAATCTGGATATGGCACTTTAAACATATACAGTCATGAAATGGGGTTTCTTTCTTGAGATTTCAATTTAAAGCGGTGGAAACATAGTATTATTATTATTATTATTATTATTATTATTATTA
The DNA here is from genome assembly GCA_037306005.1 of Rhinophrynus dorsalis. Taxonomy (NCBI): domain Eukaryota; kingdom Metazoa; phylum Chordata; class Amphibia; order Anura; family Rhinophrynidae; genus Rhinophrynus; species Rhinophrynus dorsalis. The sequence continues at coordinate 22,574,395 of CM074720.1, read as the reverse complement.
AAAAAGTATATATTGAAGCTTACACTTCTGTGAGGTTCCTTGAGGCAAAGTTATTACAGTTTAAACTGTGGTATTTTTAAACTGCTAGCAACAATGCCACCTGGTGGACAGACAGGCATTCTATTGCATTCTATGGTAGAATTAAAGGGATAGTAATGTTTAATAATAAAAGCAGCTCCAATTGATCTTCATAGTATTTGGGTCATGGAGAGTGTTATTTCAGTACTGTCAGAGTTGTAGTTCAAGAGTAATTGAATGATAAAGTATCCTCCTCCCGCCCTTTTACCTAGTGTAACACTGATCACCTCAGAATAGCAAGACTGTCCGGATGGATCGCAGAGAGGGACAATCTTTAGTGATCATAAGGAAAAACCTGTCAAGGGGGGCAGAGTTTTCCTTATGATCACAGTAAGAAGATTGTCCCTTGCTGCGATCTGTCCAGTCAAGTGACCAGATTACACATCTGAGGTGAGCAGTGTTACACTAGGTAAAAGGGGAGGGAGGGGATATTTTATCATACAATTACTCTTGTACTACAACTCTGACAGTATTGAAATAACACTCTCCATGGCCCAAATACTATGGAGATTAATTGGAGCTGCTGTTTTTGTGAAACATTACTATCCCTTTAAGCTTCAGGCTAACGTTCTCAGTAGAAGTTGATAGTAACAGCTCCCTTGCTTTGTGGCAGTTTCACTCGTAATAACTTTTAAAAGAATTGTCTTCCCACAATGGGAGCATGCCTGTTTTACTTGGCCCAACTAGCCATACCAAATAAGTCATTTTTTGTGCTATAATAAACCTGTACTGATCCATTAACCCCTTAAGGACCGGCCGAGTCACTTAAGGACCACAGAGCATTTTTTTTTTTTTTTTTTGCTCATCCGATTCCGGACTTCCCGAACGACGTACAGCTGCGCATGGAGCCCGGAACTCCATGAGGTACATTTACGTCCTTGGTCCTTTAGGGACATCCACCTCATGACGTACGTGAATGTCATGGGTCGTTAAGGGGTTAAAGCTCTTTTATTTATAATGACCTTTAGATTTTTGATAACAGATCAGTAAATTAGATCATGATTCTGCATTCGGAGGACCTTAATCTATGTCAGTGCTGGCATCTGCATCTTATAATCACCTTCGATTAGACATACCATAAAGCAGAACTAACAACTCCTAATGATAGCCCCCCACTTACATTACTCTGCCCCCAAAACTTAATGGACACTGTGAATATTAACCCTCTAAGGGACACCCCTCTGGTTCTTAAGTGGATAAGTAGGCTAATGACTCTGCCTTCTTCAGTTTAAAACAAACTGACAGGAACTGTCATGTCCGCCTCCATAGACATGACATATAGAACTGATTGAAGATGTTATATCTTATAGGAGCGGTACATTTATTTAAAATGAAATATGTATGTTATAGAGATTTTCCTGCTTAGTAAAACGAAGGAACTCCAGCTGCTGTCCATTTTATCCAAAAGTTATAACAGTTCAAATTATCCGGAAGTGAATTACAGTGGAATTACCTCCTGAAAATTCTGAGAGGAATCGATTCAACAGAATAACAAATTGGAATTTGGCCACTAGAGGGCACTGCTAATGTAAAAAAAAGTGTGTTTATACTATAACTATAATTGTATGTAAAAAAATTGTGTTCTAATGAGGCAATTATAGTCAAGCTGATATCTTTTATTGGCTAACTAAGCAGATTTAGGATGCAAGCTTTCAAAACCTCTTAGGTCTCTTCCTCAGGCATGTTATACAGATACATATGAATACAACTCTCTTAAATACAAATACACATTGCACGGAATAGAATAAAAATCAGGTAAGACAGCTCAGTCCAGATCCAGTTTCTTTGATCAGTCATTAGTAAACTGCAGTCAGGAAGTGTGAAAGGTATTTACACTCCCAATGGGACTATTGTAAAGGCTAATCCACAATGTGATAATGTGACAGAAATCCTCTATCTCTGTTCAGACCATTACTTAAAGTATTAATCTAAAACATTAATTCAACCGCCCATATTTTTCTGTCCCTCTGAGTGTGAAACAGTCCCATCAGTACAGTCAGTTTAATAGCCCTGACACTGTGTTCATTTTGGTATCTCTGTCTTTGTGTTGTTAACACTGGATCAGTGGGAATTAAACCTTTTATGTAATGGTTGCCGGTTTCACCCACATAGAGAGCTGTGGAGTATTTTGCACACATGATGAGGTATATTACATTGGATGACTGGCAGTGAAGATGCCATTGATCTTATGGTGTAACTGGGAGTTGGTATGGGTACCTTTTCCACGGTGTAAATGTGTGCACAGGTTAAACTCCTTGTTAGCAGGGAGATGTGCCATATTTTGTATTTTTATTCAGAGTCTGGACTGATCTGATCTTATCTGATTCCTAATCTAAACAATGTAATGTGCACTTGTATTTAAAATAGATGTCTTCATATTTATCTGTATAACATGCCTGAGGAAGAGGCCCAAGAGGTCTTGAAAGCTTGCATCCTAAATCTGCTTAGTTAACCAATAAAGGTATCAGCTTGACTATAATTGTCTCCTGTATTTCTACGGCTAACACAGTACCAACATTCATCTTTTTTTCTATAATAACTCTGGAAATATATATCTCACAGCAATGGGAATAACCTTCTTTTATTCATGCGGAAAAGCCCTACAAACTATATATTTTTTCATATGAAAACTTTACTGCTCCTTTAAACATAGGCACAAGAAAAAAATCAGAGCAGCCCATTAAAGAGATAGTAATGTTTCATAATAAAAGCAGCTCTAATTAATCATCATAGTATTTGGACTTTGGAGAGTGTTATTTCAGTTCTGTCAGAGTTGTAGTTCAAGAGTAATTCAATTACAAAGTATCCCCCTCCCTCCCCTTTTACTGATGTAACACTGCTCAGCCAGATCAGAAGGGAGGTGCCCAGGTAGATTGCAGAGAGGGACAATCTTCAATTAAGATAAGGGAAAAAGCTGAAAAACTTGTCAAGGGGGGCAGGGTTTTCATTGTTCTCATAGGAAGAAGATTGTCCCCTTCTGTTATCTGTCTGGTCTATGGACTGCATTCCACATCTGAGAAGAGATGGCTTACACTAGGTAAAAGGGGCGGGAGGGGAAACTTTGCTTGTGAATATCTCTCAAACCATAAAGGTTTGAGAGATAAGACTTATATTGTTCTTCATGTTTTTTAATGCCTACAAAATAAAATAAAGATAAAAGGAAGTTTTACTATCCCTTTAAGATCCTCTGGCCATAGTAAAGTAAGCGCGCGTGTGTGTGGTGGGGGAAGGGGCTTATTAGTAGACGTTACTTCTCTTTTTAGTCTCCATCAAAACTGGCTGCCCCCTCTTATCATCTGTTAGACATTTCTTAATTTGTGTATTTATTCAAATGCTAATTCCTATTACAGCAGTACAAAACACTGCAAATTGGTTAGTCAGAAATGAGTGACTCTCGATATCTCTAACCCTACTGCTTTAATGGATGTTTATACTACCAGACTTTCAGTGACAGAGGGCTGGGTCATATATTAATTACTGTACCAATCTGCAGAAAGGTTTACGCTAATTGCAAAACATTTTCCTTTGGGAAATGTAAGTTTTATTTTCTGGTTGCGTGTTTAATTAATCTTTTGCTCTTTGATGTTTCTCATATAATTGAAAACTCACATCAGTGAAAGATAAATGTGATTAATTTAAATGGATATGGCTCGATTCTAGGAGTTTCTTTTTTTCATAGCTCCCAAACTTTCACCCGCATCAGATCAATGATAACCTGCAGTTAATAATAAGCTCAAGGGGAAGGGAATGAGTTCTAACAGCATTGTCTGCATATCGGAGCTTAATGTTGCTCGAAGATGGCTTTTATCTTGCTTTGCACATAGACAGAAAATTGAAAGACAAAAATAGTGATAAGCTTATGATTTTTGACTGTATCATTAAAGCAGGATAGGCTTTAAGAAAATTGTGCAGTGCTATAAACGGACGGATATTGCATTTTTCTATAGATCTTCAAATTATGGTTAAACCTTTAAAGGGATAGTAATACTTCATTTTAACTTTATTTTATTTTGTAGGCATTAAAAAAACATGAAGAATGATATAAGTCTTATCTCTCAAACCTTTATGGTTTATGAGATATTCACAAGCAAAGTTTCCCCTCCCGCCCCTTTTACCTACTGTAAACAATCTTTTCTCAGATGTGGAATCCAGTCCATAGACTGGACAGATAACAGAAGGGGACAATCTTATTCCTATGAAAACAATGAAATCCCTGCCTCCTTTGACAAGCTTTTCAGGTTTTTCCCTTATCTTAACTGAAGATTGTCCCTCTCTGCAGTCTACCTGGGCAGCTCCCTTCTGATCTGGCTGATAAGTGTTACATCAGTAAAAGGGGCGGGAGGGGGACACTTTGCTTGTGAATATCTCTTAAACCATAAAGGTTTGAGAGTTAAGACTTATATCATTTTTCATGTTTTTTTAATGCCTACAAAATAAAATAAAGTTAAAACGAAGTATTACTATCCCTTTAATGGGATAGTAATGGATTAATTTAAAGGGATAGTAATATTTAAAATGTAAAAAAAAATATGTTGTAGTGTGTATCCTCCTGAGTAAAACAAGGGTACTCCCGCTACTGAAAGGTGTTCTATTCAAAAGTTATTCCAGCTCAAAGTTGAATTTTTTTAGGTGCAATATCACAGTGGCCTGAAATTGTACTGTGGCACTGTTGCTACACCATCCTATGGACAGCTCTGGTCTTGGGACCATAAATCTCCATAGGATGGTGTAGCAACAGTGCCACCATAAAATTTCAGGCTACTGTGATATTGCACCTAAAAATTTCAACTTTGAGTTGGAATAACATTTGAATAAAACACCTTTCAGCAGTGGGAGTGCCCTTGTTTTACTCAGGGGGATAAAGCCCACAACATTTTTACATTTTAAGTATTACTATCCCTTTAATCAAGATGTTTAAGTAAACTGACTATTGTAGCTATTAAAAATATAAAATAATTGAGGCCATTCCGATGTCTCAAACCTTTATGGTTTCAGAGATATACGATTATAAAGTTCCCCCTCCATCCCCTTTCACAGATGTCACGCTCTATCTTACAGCAGGAGATCCTGGTCCCGGGACCATCCTGCGGCTCTTCAGCAGAGCCAAAATAGTGAGATCTAAAAACAAATACTTCATTGGAATGGTCTACAAAGTGTGCCTGGTTTGCAAGGGGAGGGGGAACATTATAATTGTATATCTCTCAAACCATAAAGGTTTGAGAGATTGGAATGACCGCAATTATTTTATTTTTTTAATAGCTACAATATTCATTTTACTTAACTTGATCCATTACTATCCCTTTAAGGAACAGTAGCATACGCAATCCATTGTAGTCAAAGAACCTGGGTTTGGACTGAGCTATCATCTGATTTCTCTTCTACACAATGCAATGTATACTGTGAAAGATCCCTAAGAAGTCTTGAAAACTTTCATCTTAACCTGCTCAGATAGCCAATAAAGGGATCAAATTGACTTTAATTGGGTTCTGTATTTTTACGGCTAACAAGGTACCAACTCTCATCTGTTATTAAATAAAAAGCACAAAAGCCACCCAATAGTATAATACTGCAAGAAGATGATCAAATATAAAGAGATATCATCTACTCTCATTTCTTTGTGGTCAAGAGTATGGATGGGCGAAAATTTTTGCCTCAAACTGAAATCGGTGAATAATGGCACTTTCCGCTGGGCGAAAAATTTCCTGCAAAAAGTTCAGTTGTTCTGCTTTTTCCCGCCTTTTCCGCCCATTGAAATCAATGGGAAGAAAAGTTCTCTATAGCAATATATAAGGCTGTCAGGCTCTCACAGCAGCCATTTTGTGTTTGTGACAGGAGAGAGCAGCATGTTTTTAGCTAGAGGAGATAGGCAAATAAAGGGGAATTGAAGCTTAGTTTAGGGAGTCTTTTAGGTAAGACATTTGTTCTCTGTATTAGGGGAGTCTGGGGGCACTCTAGGGGATAAGAAGGGAGGAAGGAGGTTGTCCCCCAAATACTCCAAAATTCCATGTGACTGACAGGCAAGACACAGGCAACCTATTTGCTTGCTGATCTTGCTGTTATTGTCCCTGTGCTGAGTGGGGAAGTTTGGGGAAAGACATTGTTGATTTTCTTTTTCAGTTATAATTTTTTTTTGGACAGACTGTGATAAGATAACAGGGTGGACAACTTAAAAAAATAAAATAAATAAAATAAAAAATAAAAAAAACTAAATATCTTAGATAACAGTGACAGACAGCTGACTGGGATTAGGCAAGGCATCATACAGCTCCATCAGTTGTATTGTTTACCGTACCGTAAAAAAACACAGTGTAGTTGCAGAATGTCCAGGAAAGGCACAAGGAGAAGGGGGAGGGGTGGAGCAGTGTCGGGACGTGAGAGTAAAGTAGTAGTCCAAAAACCTACTGCAGCAATGGTTGTTGCAGCGTGTGCAATATATGATGATCCCTTTACTCCAAGGGTGGATGCAGTTTGTCATGGTCCCAGCAAAACTAGATCCAGCACTACCAGCAACAACAACACAAGTTAACATCCACAGTGTTAGATATGACAAGTACCTCTGGTGCTGCTGCTGTAAGTGCTGCACCTTTGACACCTAGTAGTAGTGGCAGTAGATTTACATCAACATCTAGTTCCAGTAGTAGTTGTAGCAGAAACCACACATGACAGACAAAACCAGGACAAATATATTAACAGCAACACAGATAAGGAAGTGGAGGACAGATGGTACCACTGCTATGACCTATAAGTAATGTGTGTCAATAATCTGAGAAGGAGTATAGAGTAGGACAATGGTAAAAATACATACACAAATCACACCATGCCAGTCCCCCACCACCACCACCACTACAATACATATCTACTACATTATAAGTTGTACTTTATTATTTTATTATCATCATGAATATTTGCCAGTGTCACTTAAGCAAGAAAGTGTCGTGGGCAAAGGACAAATGCATTTTGCATGCTAACACATTTTTCAAGGCATTTGTTGCTGTAGGACTCACAACTTTGACTTTCAGCCACTTATTTCTAAACTTCCTCCCTCAGAAGAAGTAATATTACAGTGGGAAATGTAGTACCTATAGGAAATATAGGTGAAAAATGTGTTAAAATAGGTGAAAAATGTGTTAACATAGGTGCAAAATTTGTTAAAATAGGCGAAACGGAGGACATTTTTGCATAGGTGTAAAGACAAAGATTTTCACAGGAAAAGCGAGAAATCATCACGTTTTTGTAACATTTTTCATGGGAAAATTTTCATACTTTTTGCCCACCCCAGATAGGAGGAGAATATTCTCAGACACCTAACTGTATGAGCACACTGAGAAATTCCCCCGTCTACATTCAGAAAATCTAGATGGAATAGAGGCAGCTCATATCCAAAGGAACTCATCAACAGGATCAATCCAAAAATATAAAAGTTTATTAAAAACAGTGAAAAAAGTCCTCACTCTTACGCATTTTGCAGCTTAGTACCACATTATCAAAGATAATAGCTACAATAAAACTTTATAAACTTTTTATAAAAAGATTTTTCTTGCTCTCTCTTGTTATAATTATTGCATTTTCATATTTCTTGTGTGCATATTTTATTACATTCTTTATTTTTTAAATGATTCATCACCCTTCAGTCTTAAACTGTTTACAAACCTGTATCTTTTTCCTCATTTCTCTTCAAACCTCTCTGTTAAGCCACACTGATCTTATTTTGCTCTTCTTGCATTTACTTGCTAATGGTATATATTGACTCTTATATTTATTCATTTATTCATCCTTCATGTGCATTTTGTCTTTGACGTTTACATACCATTGAATGTCCTTTAATACCATTTTAAGAATTGTAAAATTACCCTTTTTAAAGTTAAATGTTTTGGTTAAACTCTTGTTAAAGGGTTTCTAATAACATATCTTAAAAGACACCATATTGTGGTCACTGCTTCCCAGATGTTCCCTTACCTATAAAGTGTTTAGCTTTTCAGAATTGTTTGCGACCTCTAGGTCCACCAATCTTCATTTTCTATTGGCATCATTTAAACTGGGTTCTTAAAGTTGTCTGGACCCTTGTGCTTTGTACCAATGGTAGTTTAGCCCCCACTCTCTCTCTTTATATATATTAGTAATCTCTCTTTCTCCCCTATTCTTTCTGTTCTCATCTGTCTTTCTCTCGCCTCCTTCTTTCTTTCTCTTTTTTTCTTTCTCTCCCTCTCTATTTCTCTCTGTCTTTACCCCTCCTTTCATCTTTCTTTCCTTATCTCTCTCTCTGTTTTTTATTCCTTTATCCATCTCTCTCCTTTTTCTCTCCTTCTCCCTCTCCCCCTCCCTTCTCCACCCACGATTCATTGCAAAATGACTCAGCCAGAAGTTTTTCCAGTATCTGTCGGATTGATCCTTGTAATAAATGTTATACCGGTATGAAATCCTGACAGGTGCATTAGAGAATATTGGAGCATTTGAACAATATTACTATTGCTGAAATAGAACAAAATGTCAAAATCACCTCTGTATCAAAGCACCTTCTACATCATCACAATTGTGATTACATGTTGGCAAAACGGTACACCATTGAGAGAAAGAGAATGTGGGACAATTTTGGGGCAAACCAACTATACCATAGGGAGGAAATAACATTTCTAAAAATCTTCTTTCATTTAAATGTGTGTTTTAACACACTGAATGCTAGATAGGACCTGTATGCATTTCTTCTTAATGCACTGGAGATCTTTGTAGTATTTAAGGGATTTAAAATCCCATTTAAATCAAAGGGATTCATATTTCTTACTGACAGAGTAGTTAGTTTGAACCAAAAGTCCTCCATTTTTTTTTCTTTTGAATATATACATCAGCCGGGCCTGATTTCCCAATAGACTGAGTAGGAAACTGCCTAGAGTTCCAAATGTTGAGGGGCGGTGCCTAAGCTATGCTGGCCACACCCACATTCTGAATTGTGGGTGTGGCCAGAACAATCTCAATGGCCCTGCTTTTGAGTTTTCAAAAGCTTTATTGAATGTCAAAAATAATATACATACAATATAAAAGTAGGATATGCTGGCATTGCAAAAGCATGGGTACAAAACATCTCAGTATTTAAGGCAAACACGATACAAACGTAAAGCGGTAACCTTGTAGAGGTCCTAATTGTCATATTAACCCCTTAAGGACCATTGCCGTGCCAGGACCATCACGACGGTCCGGCACTTAAGGACCAATGACGGTCCTGGCACGGCATGGAGTTCAGGGCTCCCGGCGCCGCTGCACGCCGCTCCAGAAGCCCTGAACCGGAAGCCATAATTTAAAAAAATGCCCCGTGGTCCGCAAGTGCTGGTGGCACGGGATTGCGCTGGTCCTTAAGGGGTTAAAGAGCAGTATTGACCAAAAATAAAACATGACAGCCTTTATACAAAGTATGCTCTATAAAACTTTGTACATTGTAAGCTTCACTAGAAGCCTTAATTAAGAGCAATTGAAAGCTATTCGCTGTAGGTGCACAAATGGAGCTTAAGCATAGGGGCAGTATCATAGAGCAATAAAGCTCTACCAGAGATAAATACAATTGAAGAGAGATAGTAATCTGTATGATAATATCAATGAAGTTTAAGGTATAACCATCTCAATGCTAGCCAGCATGTAAATCAAATGAATATGAAGATTTGAACGTGCATATAATATACTGTACAAACAAAGCAGCGAGGTCAGAAATATATCACATCATGTAGTCACTGTTAGTCAATATGTAAGCTGTGCACAGTAATAAAGCTTGTGTACAATACACTATGTTAATCCGTGTAAGGCATTGTAACATAAAAGCTTAGAAGAGGAGAAGCTGAGGGCACATCTGCATAGGTACCCAAAGGTGGCTAGAAACCTATCCCTTCGATAGCTAGCAGATAAGAAGAAAATTAGAAAAGGGAAAGGAAAGAGCAAGTGTAGTAGGTGAAACCGGCAAGAAGACAAAGAAAGAACATAAGAAAATACAAAGCCTGAAGGTAGAAAATAAACAGGAATAAATGTGGACAAAGTGATAGGTTTGGTAACACTGCTCCAGCTTAAGACTTTAACCCATTCAGGATCCATGACATGTCAGGACCATCATAGGTAAACTTGTATTAAGGACCCTTGATGGTCCTGGAACGTCATGGAATTCAGGGGTCCCCACATGGCTGCACGCCGTCCAGGGGACCCTTATATTTGTTTAGAGAAAAAAAGGTCAGTGGTCCTTAACTGCCAGCCTCGAATTAAGGGGTTATGCTACCAAGCCTCTTATACCAGCTCCATAGACCGCACAAGGAAACTGATAGTGACAAAGATGTCTACATCAAGTAGATACACAATGTATTACCATTATGCAGACACCATGTAGATCTTGACTTGGTTTAAAGCAACACTGAAAAATTAGCACAAACAACATTAAAGGGGGGGGGGGTTTGGTGTACAGTCCAGAGTCTGATTTAGTATAGAATCTCTGTGGTATATTAGCCCTATCCTTCCTTACCAAACACACAGGGTGCAATGTCCAAAAATTTTTATATTGAAAAAAAAAATTTTGGATTTTCAATTGCTGGTAAAAGAAGAACGGTATTTTAAGAAGTATGTCCATCACTTTTGAAAATCAAATCAGCGGTAAGATGAGATGAACTGGATTAATATTTCTTTTAACCCCTTAACGACATGTGACATACTATGACCATCACAGTCATTGAACTACTCAAGGACTGATGACAGTCATAGTACGTCACATACTTTTTACTTACAGTGCTCTACCGGGAGCGCTGTAAGTAAAAATAGGGCCTGAAATTGACTGCTCCAAGATCGGAGCGATCTCTATCAGGCCCCATAGTGACGCGCTGATACACGCAACAGGTCACATGTACTGGAGCGTCCAAGTGGTCCTATGCGGTCATTATGGGACGGAAATGTCCCAGGACCGCCGGTCGTTAAGGGGTTAATATTGCCTTTAAAAATTGGGACATTAAAATTCACCTTTATTTGATATTAAAATCATACATTTTCAGAAATGAAGACTTTTTTTTATCAGTTAACTAAATACTACTGCTATCCGCTAATATCTGCTAATAATAATTTATGCTGTTTTTTCCAAGTTTAGATTATTTTTATTTTGTTGGAAAAAAAATTATGGAAATCAGACAACAAAGTGATAGCTAAAGGAAGATACAGTCTGTGATATACCTTCAATAAAAAAACACTGTGACAATCTTGTAGAGTTTTTGTATGAATTTTTATTTGAGGTATGGGACGTTATAGAAGACTAGTGATGTTGTAAAAGCTATATATGGATGGTATCCTTACTGTCAGAGGTTTTATAATTTTAAACCTTATATCACAGGAGAGAGGAGGGAGGAAATAGACAGGATGGGTGAGGGATAGAAAAAAAAGGGGGGTCCTACTCCGCTGCCCCCCCCTACTCCCCATGAGCCAAGGGCCACAGATCCCCCTGAGTTTCTTAGTCAGGTAACGCAGGCAGTTGAAAGAAGCAAGTATGTTTAGTGGTGATAGTGAATGTCAGACAAGGTGAACCCCAGAATCTGTCGGACATTGTAATGTATGGATCTCTAGACTACGGATAATGTCAATGTAGGAGGTGCTGGTGTGGGCCATGCCCACTTTTCAACCTTTGAGTGCCCGAAGGGTATCCAACACATTCCTTTTCAATGCGATTGATACTGCACTGGCATTCGAAGGCTTGAGACCACTTTTTCATTCGTCAGAGAAGGTGGAATTGAATGCCAACAGTGATGATAATGCATCTGAGAACTGACGGAGCACAATGCAACTTTTTCAGACTAATTACAGACTGTTTCAGTTACTGCAATTTTTTTAAAATCTTACCCATAGTCTGATGTTAAAAGGAAAAGTGAAGGCAGGGCGTAGGTGAACGTACACTCCGGGGTATCTTATGGCTACATACCGTTTAAAGATATATCATCAAGAGGGAATGTGATTCAGTTCTGCTGCATTAGAAAGTAATATAATTTCAAAAATGTCCCTTTGATTTAAATGGGGCTTTGATGCATTATTGATACAGATGTCTTTAGGAAATCATCTCAAGGGACTGATTTTTGTAAGAGGGGGAGCATGTGTCGCCTTACAATAATTCAGAATATGCAGGGCAGATTAAATCAGTCAGTTCTCGAGTTAATAATTTATTTGCACATTAGGGAACAGTTAGAACCTAATGAAACATTGTCTTTTTCCAGAGGTCCACGTTATGATATGTTGTGTCCAAGAACTGTAGGCAACTGTTTCCTACCAGAATCCTCTTTTTAACTGAGATTCATATCTGTGATGGTATTATAATGGTCAGCAGGTGACAGCTGTAGACTTTGTGTTTGCTGTAATTGCTTCATTCAGCAAGGATTGATTTTTTTAGGAACTCTTCAGAGATAAAACAAAATATACTTGTATGACAAAAACACTGTTTTAGAGCCCCTTGAATGCAATGGATAGATAGCTCCAGAACATTGTGTTGGTGATCTGTCTGATAGCCAAGGACCGAAGATAGATGCCTTCTTAGAAAACATGATCTTAGGATGTTGTAAAGATCATATTCCCAAGAAACAACAAAGTCCTAAATTGTATTGCAGTTGATAATGCTATCACTGGTTTTTGCTAACAGTTTACCAGTCTATGGACATATTTATAGCTAAAATGCTAGATAAAGTAATCAACTGGAATGTAATCTTGGCCAGAATATGCACAGAGAAAGTAGAACAATTTGGGTGTAAGTTAAATGCTCCACAGGAAATTAATAGGAATTTCCACTGATTTTGAGGAGGCTTTTAACACCTTGAATAGTAAATAGGTTTCCAAAGCTTTGCTTCTCAATGCATTAAAGGGATAGTAATGTTTCATAATAAAAGCAGCTCTAATTAATCATCATAGTATTTGGACTTTGGAGAGTGTTATTACAATTCTGTCAGAGTTGCAGTACAAGAGTAATTCAATGATAAGGTATCTCCCCTCCCGCCCCTTTTACTGATGTAACACTGCTCAGCCAGATCAGAAGGGAGGTGCACAGGTAGACTGCAGAGAGGGACAATCTTCAATTAAGATAAGGGAAAAACCTGAAAAACTTGTCAAGGGGGGCAGGGCTTTCATTGTTCTCATAGGAAGAAGATTGTCCCCTGCTGTTATCTGTCTGGTCTATGGACTGGATTCCACATCTGAGAAGAGATGGCTTACACTAGGTAAAAGGGGCGGGAGGTGAAACTTTGCTTGTGAATATCTCTCAAACCATAAAGGTTTGAGAGATAAGACTTATATCATTCTTCATGTTTTTTAATGCCTACAAAATAAAATAAAGACAAAAAAAAATATTACTATCCCTTTAGTTAGCACCGAATATCATGCTCATGGAGGTAAACATGATTCTGTAGCCCATTGAGTAGACCCCAACTGATCTTCTTAAGAAGGAAGTTTGGACTCCAGGAACATGGGCCCATATGTAAAAAAGCCAAGTGAAATTATTCTGGATTAAACCAACTGCAGCATAGGGGACAACCCAAAATTTCTAATTTCTAATGCACTGAAATAGAACATTTTAACCCCTTGCATGCAGTGAGGTATCTAATGCATTGTACAAAAAGCATTCTTGTTTGTTTTTGTGAATGGATCCTTAAAATGTCCTTATTCTTTATCATGAGTGTTGGTATTTGTAACGTATCCTAGTTACTAGTGATGAGCGAGCACCGTGATGCTCGGGTGCTCGGGTGCTCTGACCGAGCACCCCCTGCTGCTCGAGTGCTCGGCCGAGCACCCGAGCCCCATTGAATACAATGGGAGCACTCGAGCATCAAACCAGGCACCCCCTGCTCTGATGAGCGGAGGGTGCCTGGTCAATGTCCCCCTTCATGTCCGCTATGCCCCTCTTCCACAATGTCCCCCTTCATCTCCTCTATGCCATAGAGGAGATGAAGGGGGACATTGTGGAAGAGGGGCATAGCGGAGATGAAGGGGGACATTGTGGAAGACGGGCATAGACTCTATGCCCCTCTTCCACAATGTCCCCCTTCATCTCCGCTATGCCCCTCTTCCACAATGTCCCCCTTCATCTCCTCTATGGCATAGAGGAGATGAAGGGGGACATTGTGGAAGAGGGGCATAGCGGACATGAAGGGGGACATTGTGTAAGACGGGCATAGCGGAGATGAAGGGGGACATTGTGGAAGAGGGGCATAGAGTCTATGCCCCTCTTCCACAATGTCCCCCTTCATGTCCGCAATGCCCCCTTCATCTCCGCAATGCCCCCGTACCTCCATTCCCTGGTGGTCCAGCGGAGCTTCTTCGGATCTGTGCCTCTTCCGGCACAGATCCTCTTCACCCGAGCTTGTCGGGCGAGCACATGGCGGTACTCGTACGAGTACCGCCATGTGCCGAGCAGAGCGATGCTCGAGCCGATCCGAGCATCGGCCGAGCACGCTCGCTCAACACTACTAGTTACATTTATAAATGTGGTGACCTTAAAGAATAAGAACAGGTCAGTCTTGGCCTTAAATACATCGCAAAGATAATTTCTCTAAATTGTTCCAAATAACGACTATTCATTAAAAATTCATTGCGCCACTTTTTAGAAACGTCTTTGCTCCATTTTTTTGAAAAATGTACTACACAGCATTATGTCCACCTAAACTGTCCTTCATAGTTTTATAACTACCAGCGACAATCTTACAGCCATTTTATCACTTCTTTTCAATTAAATCCACTTTTATAAATCTCCCCACCCATGTTCTTTGAGTCCAAACTTCCTTCTTAAGAAGCCCAGTTAGGGTCCACTCACTGAAGTCTTCTTAGGACCATTCCACACGGGTGACACCAGTGCAGTGGCTCTACACTGTACCTGTAGCCTGTGGTGAAATGTACCATGGTGAACCATGATGCCTTTCACATAGGCAAGTATCACCTCATATGAATTCACTGGGGTCCAACATGCAGCACCTTTACTGTTTTCCCTCAGGAACAGTGTAGTTGAAGCACAGGCTACGGTGGCTACCTGCAGACCCACGTGGGCACTTGCCAGTAATGTTATCTGGTTATCTGGCCAGCCGGCATACACACCTCTCCCGTGTCTGTATCATTGGTGGGATGTAAGAGAAGGTGAGAGGAACATTATGGGAGACAGAGCTGCCACATGGATCTGTAACAGTCTTGTAGCTCATGTGAAAGAGGACTAAGGAAGACTACAGTGTGTGACTGGGGTGTGTATTATAATTCAAAGTTCTGGAGTGGGGATGCACTAAGGTGTGAGGAAGAGGTGATAAAGTGGAGATAACTTCTCCAGTGATATCACCGCTCCAGGGATTCTATGGAGCCAATGCACTTGCGAGATCTTAGTGTGTTAGCTCCATAGAATAACATAGGATCTGGAGAAGTGATATCACTGGAGATGTCATCTCCTCTGTATCACACCTTAGTGCATAACCCGTGCAGATTCCAACAAACAGGAATCATATTCAGTACTAATTACATATTCATTTTAGGCAAGCAATCTAGGCAGTATTGATTCATAGTGGTCATGAGGATCTGCTGCCTAGATTACAGGAGATGTTTCACCTCCTAATAATAACCTCAACATATAACATCATCAGTCAGTGCTGGATGTCAGGTCCGTGGAGAAGGATATAATAGCCTCTGGCAGTTCATTTACTTGATTCAGGCGTGAGCCTACTTAATACTTTATGGAACAGAGGGGTTTGTAGAACATTACAAAGCAATGTCTTACACCCTGCACTTGACCTTAACCCTTTGAATGCCAGAGGGGGTATGCAACGTATTGCTTTGCAATGCATTGCATACCCCTCTAACACTCACAGCGTTAAAAGGTTAATATCTCCATGTGCAGCGGTCAGATTTCATGTCCTGTTATCCTACCAGTAGCTGTCATGCCCGCCTCCGTTGACATGGCATCCAGAACTGATTAAAGAGGTTATCTCTTGTTCAAAAGCACTAGGGTAAAATTCAGAAGGGCCATTAGGATTTTCTGACCACATTAACTCCTTAAGGACCCATGCCGTTCCAGGACCGTCACACCGGTTTTGGCACTTAAGGACTTAAGGTTTTCCCAGAATGCACCGAAGAATAAATAAATAAATTAAAAAGCTCAGTGGCCCTTAACGGCCACCTACGTGCAGGACTAGCTGGTCGTTAAGGGGTTAAGGTAAGTTGAGGGTTATTTTTAAGATGTGTGCCTTTTGCTTTTACCCCTTGAGGGCAAGACGAGTGTGCAGGGCATTGCTTCCCAAAAGGGGTATTGGGTAAATTGTGGTTTATTATGAAAAAATGTTAGTGTTTTTTTAAGCCTTAAAGTGCCAGGGAGATATTCAATGAATTGCATCATAATGCATTTGATATCTCACCGGCACTCAAACAGTTAACTCTTTGAGTGCCAGGGGGCTGAGCAAGGCATTGCCAAGCAATGATTGCATACCCCTCTGATATTCAAAGGTTAATGCCACTCCTGCTGAATTCCACTTTTAGTGTGCATCACTGATTGTGTACTTTAGTTTAGCTAGACAAAATGATCCATAAAGAACCATGAATCTAAGATGTTCAGTTAATGTCTTACAGCATTTCTGACTGCATCTGTGTGTCTGTTTTCAAGTTGAAACAGACATAAGAATAGAGACTGATGAAGTGCCAGACTAAGGGTAGGCAACCTTCAGCTCTCCAGCTTCTGAAGACAATTACCTGCCCCTCCTATAGACTTCTTATAAGGACGTATTATAGCTGTTGGAGATTGTTAATCTACAACAACTTCAAAGCCAAAGGGTGAGTAACCCAGTTCTAGACACATAAAAAGGAAATCTTACCTATTGGAATAAGTAGATTCTAACAGAAGGATTTGTGTGCTTCTGTTACACAGTAATTATATAGATACACCTGACAGCTGTATGATGGAATCCTACCTAGGTAAGTGCTTCTGTTACACAGTAATTATATAGATACACCTGACAGCTGTATGATGGAATCCTACCTAGGTAAGTGCTTCTGTTACACACACACAGTAATTATATAGATACGCCTGACTGCTGTATGATGGACTCCTACCTAGGTAAGTGCTCCTGTTACACAGTAATTATATAGATACACCTGACTGCTGTATGATGGACTCCTACCTAGGTAAGTGCTTCTGTTACACACAGTAATTATATAGATATACCTGACTGCTGTATGATGGACTCCTACCTAGGTAAGTGCTTCTGTTACACACAGTAATTATATAGATACGCCTGACTGCTGTATGATGGACTCCTACCTAGGTAAGTGCTTCTGTTACACACAGTAATTATATAGATACGCCTGACTGCTGTATGATGGACTCCTACCTAGGTAAGTGCTTCTGTTACACACAGTAATTGTATATATATACCTGACTGCTGTGTGATGGACTCCTACCTAGTTACGTGCTTCTGTTACACACAGTAATTATATAGATACAATGACTGCTGTATGATGGGCTCCTACCTAGGTAAGTGCTTCTGTTACACACAGTAATTATATAGATACACCTGACTGCTGTGTGATGGACTCCTACCTAGTTACGTGCTTCTGTTACACACAGTAATTATATAGATACACCTGACTGCTGTATGATGGACTCCTACCAAGGTAAGTCCTTCTGTTACACACAGTAATTATGTAGATACACCTGACTGCTGTGTGATGGACTCCTACCTAGGTAAGTGCTTCTGTTACACACAGTAATTATATAGATACAATGACTGCTGTATGATGGGCTCCTACCTAGGTAAGTGCTTCTGTTACACACAGTAATTATATAGATACACCTGACTGCTGTATGATGGGCTCCTACCTAGGTTAGTCCTTCTGTTACACACAGCAATTCTATGTCAGAACGGAAGCTCATATCATGCTAACTCTCTCCACTGCCCCTTTAAGCAGCAAAGGAAAATTTATTTGCAAAAAACCAACAGGCAAGAAAAACACATTTGCATATCATCACTTCACCCCCCAACCAATCATAGTCCATATATCCCCAAACATGTAGTGACGTCCACTGTATCTAATCCTCTTTCCTTTGCTGCTCCCTTGGGAACAGGTCATGTATTTTTTACCCTATTGCTATATCTATTATAGATTTTAGGTTTTGATGTTCTTTGTATATTTTTTTTTTCTATCTGTGTGCTTCTTATAGCTCTTTTCTACCTTCTCTCTACCAGTTCGCGTATTGCTGGTTATCATCTTGTTCTTACTGGGGTTTTCCCTTCTTTTTCTGTTCCTTTCCTGCAGCCTGCTTGGCCGTGTCTTGAGTGCTTGGCCGTGTCTTGAGTTCTTTGTTATCTGTCTGTTATATGTTTGCCGCCTAGCTCCATTCGGAGTTTTCTTTCGGCGGCTTGTTCTGTCCGGATCGCGTCTTAACGCATGCGCGATCCGGCTGTGTGTTACACCGCCTCCTCCCTCCTTGGCGGCGGGCTGCTGGGGTGCTGCGCACCCGCGAGGTATCGGCCATTTTAGGAGGATCGCCTCGCGGGTCTGCTGTGCTCTGGCTGTGCGTTGCGCTTGTGAGGTACTCTGTAGTTCTAACATACTCTGCTCTGAGGAGGCTTATTCCTTTAAACGTCAGACATTTCAGTCTTGACTCCCAGCTGTTCACAGTGTAACTGTTGGACTTATATTAATTACTTTGCATTCTGTGGTTACAGTGGTTACAGGTCTGCTGGGGCTATTTGTATTGTGGGTAATGCCAATTCAGCTCTTTCAACTGAAAGACGCAGGGCCATTTTAATCAAAATCGACCCAAAACTATCTGAGATGGCGGCTTCTGAACCAGGCCCATCGGCACAAGGCCAATTATTTGGGGACAGTTTCATTAAGGACTTGGGGAAATTCGTTACGGCCTTCACAGCCTTAGATAAAGCACAAGCCTCTCTTAAGAGGGTGTTTCAGCCCCGTGTTTTCTCCAGGGCCGGGCGTGGCAGAGGTCGCTCTCCCGGCCGTACCGCACAGTCACAGCGTAGATACCAGACCTCAAATGTCCCTATGTTTAGGGGACAACCTCCCCAAGATCAGACTTATGGGGGCCAATTTTTTCCCCAGAGAAGCAGACCCTGGAGATCTAGGACGAACAGAGGACAATTTAGGTCAAGATCATATGCTGGTAAGTCTTTTTCAAAATGTTCAGTTTCCGGTGGGAAAGGTGGGGGGCAGACTCTCCCATTTTTCCCATCAGTGGGCTTCCATAACGTCAGATTCTTGGATCCTTCAGACAGTGTTGGGCTATCAGATCGAGTTCTATTCCAATCCGATTCAACTGGCAGCTCCGCATCCTTTCCTTTTTTCCCAACCAGACAATCTCTTGGTGGACAAGGAGATTGCGGACTTGCGAAGCAAACGAGCTATTGCTTTGGCCCCCAGCAATTCGGTGGGTTTTCTCAGCAATATATTTCTGGTAAGAAAGAAAGATTCCGGTCTCAGACCGGTTATAAACCTTCGATCCCTAAACGAGTTTGTTTTGTATCGGCACTTCAAGATGGAGGGCATTCATTGCCTTCGAGATCTTCTTGTGCCAACAGATTGGCTCGTAAAGATCGACTTGAAGGATGCTTACCTTACGGTACCCATGGCCCCGTCATCTCAGGAGTATCTCCAGTTTCTGTGGCGGGGCCGGAGGTGGCAGTTCACCTGCCTGCCTTTTGGCCTTTCTTCAGCGCCTTGGTGCTTCACAAAGCTGCTGAAACCTGTTGTTCAATTTTTACGTTGCCGAGGGGTTCGAATTATAATTTATCTGGACGACATGCTGATCATGTCTCAGGATCAGGAGATTCTTCTTTCACACGTCGAGTTGACCCTCCGTCTTCTGACGTCGCTAGGGTTTCTCATCAATTGGGAGAAATCAGTGTTGGTCCCGTCTCGTCGTCTGGAATTTCTGGGGTTTCTGATAGATTCCGTTCAAGTAACTTTGAGTCTCCCAGGACCGAAGGTGCGGGCCATCCGCAAGGAGCTTCGGTCGGTCCTGAGGAAGGGACGGATTTCGTTGAGAATTTTAGCGCGGCTAGTGGGCCTTCTTTCGGCCTCCATTCAAGCCATCTTTCCAGGCCCCCTGCATTATCGGGCCTTACAGAGACTGAAGGCCAGGCATTTACGTCTCGGCCTAAGCTACGCAGACTTTGTAGATCTTTCTTCCGACGCTCGGGAAGAATTGGTCTGGTGGCTCAAACATTTAGACGCCTGGAATGGCAGGGCCATTTTCGGTTCTTCTCCCGACGTGGTCATAGAGTCCGACGCCAGTCTCGTAGGTTGGGGCGCCAGACGAGGCTCTCTGTCAACCGGAGGGAAGTGGTCTCCCAGCGAGGCAGAACTTCACATAAATTGTCTGGAACTTTTGGCGGGGTCTTTCGCCCTCAAGAGTTTGGCGAAGGATCAGGTGAACTGTTGTGTTCTGTTAAGGATGGACAACGTGTCCGCTGTGAGGTATATCAATCGCCTCGGCGGCACGAAATCCAAACGGTTGGCGGAATTGGCTCGGGATTTCTGGCATTTCTGCCTGGATCGCAATATTTCAGTTCAGGCAGAATACCTTCCTGGGTTGTCCAACGCGGTGGCCGATTGGAATTCCAGATTCCTAGTCGATCGCAGCGACTGGTTGTTACATCGGACTGTTTTCGCGGCCATTTCGGACCTTTGGGGTCCGTTTCAGATAGACCTTTTTGCGTCCCGTCTGAATTGCCAGATTCCGAGGTTTTTCAGTTGGAGGCCGGATCCGGAAGCTCTGGCGTTAGACGCTTTTCTGCAACCTTGGGGTCAGGATACGGTTTATGCGTTCCCTCCTTTCGCCATGATTGCTCGTACTATTCTCACCATCAGAAGACAGGAGGCGAGAGTAGCGTTAGTAACTCCTCTTTGGCCTGCTCAGCCTTGGTTCCCTCAGTTGTTGGAACTGTCCTGCGACGCTCCGCGATTCCTACCTCTGTTTCCATCCCTTCTGGTGGATCCAGACGGGTCTCCTCACGACTTGATAATCGCGGGCTCTCTTCAGTTGGTTGTGTGGCTCCTGTCGGGGGTTCCTTCTGTGCCTCCTCTTTTTCGGCATCGGCTCAGTTCCTTTTGGAGGAATCATGGGCACCGGGTACCAGATCTATGTATCAGTCCGCCTGGTCCGCTTGGGACCGTTGGTGCTTGGAACGGGGTTTGGATCCCGTTTCGGCATCTCCCGTGGAGGTTGTGAACTTTTTGTCCTTTTTGTTTGATCAGGGGAAAGCTTACCGTACAATTAATACGTATCGGTCGGCTATTTCTGCTGGTCATCGTTATTTTGAGGGTGCTCCGGTTGGTCAGTGTGCTCTGGTGTGTCGTCTTCTCCGGGGCATCAGATTTTCTAGACCTCCGCAATCGCGTTATCATTCTTTGTGGGATGTTAATGCTGTGCTTGAGTTCCTGGAGGCTTGGCCTCAGAATGATGTTTTAACGTTGAAACAAATTTCTGCTAAATTGACTATGTTATTATGTCTTATTTCCTTTAAGAGGGTGTCGGACGTTCATGCCTTGGACCTTCATTCTAGATCTTTTACTCCGGAGGGTGTGCGATTTGCCATTCGCAGGCGTACTAAAACTAGTATGCGGGCGGTGGTTTATCCGGCTTTTCCTGAGAGACCACAATTGTGCGTAGTTCAGTGTCTTAAGGCATATGAGCGTCGGACGGCTCTTCTGAGGAAATCTGGGTGGACTCAATTGCTGATTTCATTCCGCAAACCGCATCTTCCGGTGTCTTCGGCCACGTTGGCAAGATGGGTGCGCTGGATCATGCAATTGTCTGGCATTGACATATCTCTGTTCGGTGCACATTCTTCCAGAGGTGCTATGGCGTCTATGGCCCTGCAAGTTGGGGGTCGTTTGGAGGATGTTCTCCGAGCAGCGGATTGGTCTAGGGAGTCCACCTTTAGGGATTTTTATTTTAAACCGGTGGTACATGTGGCTAGTCAGGTTGTGTCTCAGCTTTGAACTAGCATAATATGAGCTTCCGTTCTGACATAGAATTCGTGGATTTTCCTAACTTTTGTGATGGAAAGTCAGAATTCTATTAAAGACACGGAAGCGAATATTATCCCTCCCATTAACCCTCCCCTTTCATTATTCTCTTGTTTCTTCAGGTTGATGTATCCTGAGCGGCAGTGCTGTGTGGACGTGTTCTTTATGAGAATCTTTGTTCCCTGTTGGAGTTCCAGTTCCAGTTTGGACACTCAACGGTTGTTTGGAGTTCGGCTTCCAGGATTGAACAGTTTGGAGTTTTTTCCTGTACCAGTGTGGAGATGACCTGTTCTTCGGTCGCTTTATGGCAGAAAGAGGATTAGATACAGTGGACGTCACTACATGTTTGGGGATATATGGACTATGATTGGTTGGGGGGTGAAGTGATGATATGCAAATGTGTTTTTCTTGCCTGTTGGTTTTTTGCAAATAAATTTTCCTTTGCTGCTTAAAGGGGCAGTGGAGAGAGTTAGCATAATATTCGCTTCCGTGTCTTTAATAGAATTCTGACTTTCCATCACAAAAGTTAGGAAAATCCACGAATTATATAGATACACCTGACTGCTGTATGATGGATGCCTATATAGGTAAGTGCTTCTGTTACACACAGTAATTATAAAGATATACCTGACTGCTGTATGATGGACTCCTACCTAGGTAAGTGCTCCTGTTACACAGTAATTATATAGATACACCTGACTGCTGTATGATGGACTCCTACCTAGGTAAGTCCTTCTGTTACACACAGTAATTATATAGATACACCTGACTGCTGTATGATGGATTCCTACCTAGGTAAGTGCTTCTGTTACACACAGTAATTATATTGATACACCTGACTGCTGTATGATGGGCTCCTACCTAGTTAAGTCCTTCTGTTACACACAGTAATTATATAGATACACCTGACTGCTGTATGATGGACTCCTACCTAGGTAAGTGCTTCTGTCACACACAGTAATTATATAGATACTCCTGACTGCTGTATGATGGATTCCTACCTAGGTAAGTGCTTCTGTTACACACAGTAATTATATTGATACACCTGACTGCTGTATGATGGGCTCCTACCTAGTTAAGTCCTTCTGTTACACACAGTAATTATATAGATACACCTGACTGCTGTATGGTGGATTCCTACTTAAGTAAGTGATTCTTTTACACAGTAATTATATAGATATACCTGACTGCTGTAATAAAGGCCCTTTCCTAGATAAGGCCTTCTCTTACTCACAGTAACTAAATTGACTCCTATTTGGGTATGTTTCTGTTAAATATATTAAAGGGATAGTAATCCATTATTTTGACTTCACATATATTGCACGTGCTAAATATTTAAAGTCAGATTGTTTATACTTTTCATTATTATGTTTCGGACCTCACATTTTTTTTATTCTTATAAATAAACTTTTAAGTCCCTAGCAATGAGCTAATTAGCTCTCCAGAGTATTTTTGTCCGGGTCACCATTGAAGCAGGACAGTGATACAATGTAACAGTATCCCTGCTCCACTGAATGCTCTGCATGCTGTACGCTATATTTTTACATTGAGTCTTTTCTACATTATGAAACACAACAAGTTCATATACAACCACTAATTAGATCAATCAAAGCTTGTAATAAAAGCAACATTCTTTATTTTAATCGTGTAAAAATACCTTCAAATAGTTCAGACTGGATATTCAAAGGAGAAAGTGTGGCTTTAAACAACAGCTAGATCCAAGGACACTTTACATGTCAGATCCATGCGTTTCACATACAGGACGCTTACTCATGATCTCTGGATATCGATAGAGAGAACCGCTCAGAATTTAAATCCCCATCGTCCAATCAGCCCTTAGCATTTTCACCTTCAGAGAGTCGGACCTGGTAGAGAACCAAGCTCAAAGAACACATGACTACCTCTGTCTAGTCCCAGCGCCGAACTTGAATGATCAGCACCAACATCACTGAGGGGGCAGGTCCTAAGAAAAACACAGTTCTAAATACCAAAAAGTCACCCTCCGTTAATAACAATGAAAAATGAAAAAGCTGAAACTTAACAATCTCTCCCAACGGGAACAGGCACCACGCCGGAACATAAAGTGTATACGGCCCCAATTCAAACACCACAGCTCCACTTAAACCCCGGAGCAAGCCCACATCATGGGCCGGGCTTATGTCCAACTTCAAACATATTTGAACGATGTGCGCTCGCTCACTGCACACAGTGGAGCAACGGCCAAAAATCGTCACCATACCCAAAATCCCATAAAAGCGCAGTGCCTGTATCCAGTGGGGAGGATAGGACCTTGTAATGGACGAACAGCACCAAAAAAGTCAATAAATCATAAGCAGTTCACTCCATTGCAATCCATAATAGAAATAATTATTAAAAACCATATTAAATGAAATACATTCATAATTAAATGTAAAGCTGTCCATATTTGTTGAAGATATATATAATATCCCTTAGAAAGAGGAAAGAAGAATAGATATAAACCATGGAAAAATTATTAATTTGTATCACATTGTATCACCAATCACCATACCTTCTTTCCCAGTCCCTGACAGAAAGCTCTCTCTAGGCAGATGCAGTACAGTGTCTGGAACATAAAAATATAAGAATAAAGTAGGTCAAGATGATTAAAACAGGATAATAAGAAGTATAGGTCATTTGTTTTTAAACATTATTTGCTTATTGTGCATATAAAGTCAAAACAAAATTTTACTATACCATTCAGAGCCACTTACAGAGAAAGGGCATTATTAGAATTTTCTACCAATTTTCTGTAAACAGAAAATTGCAACACTACCCATTCCTCTTGGGAAGAAAAAATATAAAACAATAACTTTCAGCAGCAATCTCAGGCATTAAAATACTATGATGGAATTACCTTTAAGTACTCTACTTTATTACGCTTTTAATGGCATGTTTCCGTGCACTATGGCAAGAGGTACAAATTAAGGTTATTTTATTTGCAACACTAAAAGTCTCCTGGCCTTTAGGATGACATATATTCATGAAATCCTACTCTGCACCTTCGCTGCACTAAATAGCTATGCTGGCCTGCAATACATACCATGGTTCTTCCCTGTGGATTTACACTGCATATTAGTGTGTCACATAGGAGAGACCTGTGGGGTTTGATAGAGAAACTGAAAGACTAAGACAGAGATAGGCAATGCTTCAGTTGTTATGGACTGCAACAACCATGATCCTCAAGCAACCTCCAAAGTATTTTTACCCTCTGAGTGCCAAAGGGGTAAGCAAAACATTACAGAGCAATGTGAAGGAGACCAACCTGTCATTTCGTTGGTTAAAAGATCCCTAAATTACTGAGAATTTTGTGATTTTTGTAGTTGTTATCTATGGTGCAGTCGGTGTGTGCCCCATACTCAGGCAGGTTCACACATAGACACCAAAGGGGGCTTGAGCACCTGCCCTTTTTGTCCAAAGTGCCCTTGTGCCCTTTCAACAACAACAAAAAATGTTTTAATCAGTCCGATTTTATTAGAAGTGCCCTTTTTTTTCATTTGAGCCCCTGCCCCCCAAAATGTCTGTGCACGTCCCTGCCCATACTTGTTCCAATTTTCTCTGTGCATACATTGCTGTTCTTGGGAAAACATTCAACATCCTGGAGATTAATATGTGGTCTTATATTGTGCAGCCGGTTCGTCTCAGAATGATATCACTTCATTTTACTAAGACAGCCTCTAACAGTCAAATAGATCCTTAGAAATCTTTTATAGTCTCTGAAAGCCCAACTACCAATTATATATTGGACATTATTATCCACTAACACCTCTCTAGAGAGGTTTAACACACAAATCGACTAGCCTTTCCATGAGAAAGGACATCCTTGGATTTCCCCTGAGACTACTGCCACCCTCCAGCTACAGAGAATGAACTTTTGTTCAACCGTTTCTGTTTCTGAAATATGGTTCCCTCTCGTATGCCTTTGAAAGCAAGGATTTATAGGAAATAAATATTTCTGTCATACACCTGGTCCCCTCTCCAATTATACGAACGGCTTTTATATTATCTAGGCTGACAATAGTAGTCTTCATGGCTCATTAAAACAAATATTGCAAACACTTTCTTCTGTACTCTCAATATATCTGTAGATATGGAGGTCATTTTGTTATTCACTATAACTAAAACTATTAAACAATATTCAAGATCTCTCATTAACTCTGTCAGAGAGATATCCAAGACATTATCTAACAATTCCTAATAAGAATCTAATAATATCTTGCTATGGTCAGAAAATCTTCAAAACTCATAGGAAATTTTCCCCTTGCTACTTGGTTCAAGAGATAACAACATAAAGGGATATATAATTATTTACTATTTTATTATTAAACTAGTTGAACAGCCCGTGTACATGGGCCACAGTACCAGGCAGCAACTGCCCGCGCCGCGGCTGATAACGGAGCGGGGTGCTCCGATTACAGACCGTAGTCCTCTCTGCACACCTTCGGTCTAAATTCTGAGTGCACCACTCTGTTATCAGTAGCGGCGCGGGCAGTCTCTACTGCACATAACTGCAACGCTTGCAGCTGTCTGTACTGCAAATGATGGCTTCTGACAAACATACATTAGCAAATTATTATATAGGATAAATAAAGCAAAGATTCTAATTCTGGTTGCTATCACTTTTATAGTTTATTTGTAATATTGTAATAAAGTTTACCCCTCCCGCCCCTTTTAGCCACATCAGAGCTCTAGCTGACAAAGTTGGATTCTGGTCTGTGGACCGGACGGCTCGTCGGAAGAGCCGAAATAGCATTGCATACAAAGAGAATCTTCATGACAACGGTTTACATAGTGTGCCTGGTTTGAGGCAGTAGACCTTTCTCATGAAGATTTTTCTTTGTATACAATGTTATTTCAGATCAGAGGAGACCATTAACCCTTTAATGTCCAGTGACATGCCAGGACCTTCACAGATTTCTGTCCTTTAACCCTTTCAGTGCCAGCTGGGTACGCAATGCATTGCTCTGGCATTTTATGAGTTAATTGCTCTCAGCTCGCCTGATCATGCTGGGAGACAGAAACTGATTGACCCAAGACCGGTGTAGGCAGTTTCAGCATTTTCACTGGCAAGCGGGTATATGTGATTGCTCACATGTGCCGGTTCAGCCAATGAAATGAATCTGGTCTTTTGTGTACAAAAAAAAATGATCCTTAAGAGGTTAAATGATTAAGTAAGTTCATGCACTCTGTTTGCTTCAGTATAGAAAACTGCCAGCAGCTGTTATGTTCTTTTCCACGACCGGTGTAGGCAGTTTCAGCATTTTCACTGGCAAGCGGGTATATGTGATTGCTCACATGTGCCGGTTCAGCCAATGAAATGAATCTGGTCTTTTGTGTACAAAAAAAAATGATCCTTAAGAGGTTAAATGATTAAGTAAGTTCATGCACTCTGTTTGCTTCAGTATAGAAAACTGCCAGCAGCTGTTATGTTCTTTTCCACGGACATCACTTCCAGTGTTGATTGAAGTTGTTATCTTTTGAACAAAGGCACAAGGGCAAAATTCAGAGGGGCTATTAGTATTTTACTGTTATAGTAAGATAAGTGTGTGGGGAGTATTATTAGCAGGTTACTTCACCTTTAATACCTTGGATACAATAAGAAGTTATTACAGCCCCTATTACTTACATTTAGTTTCCATCCTCAGTGGATGGATGGAAACGTTACAGTGATGCTGATGCTGCAGCTGCCTGTTAAGGCTCATTTCACTGACAACAACCCAATAGGTTGAAGAAGCATAGCATATTGTTTTTTTATTTTCAGATTCTTGACGGTCCATGACATGTAAAATGTGAGGAATCATGAAAAACTGATTTTTTTTTTTACATAAGAAAAGGATAAATATCAGAGAAAAAAGCAAACATCTGATTAAAGCGGAACTGTCATGGTGACATAAGTGCAGTTTGATAGATTTGTCTGGTCCCAATAAATGTAATAATATTAGTTATATTGTTAATGGTGCCCATGTACCTCATAAATATTACCTTTATATGCCCAGTTTTACAAGTACTAGAGCACTGTCATCTTGGCGATGTGCTGCATGAGATGCAGCGCTTTGTCTCAGTTCTTGATCATGAAACCCGTCCCCTTTTGCGTTATCTGCATTGTTGTGTCTGTCATGCAATGCACGCTCCCAACCACAGATCTTGCTCGTGCCAGATATGGTAATTACTTGGTCAGGTTTGAGAGCGTGAGGAGTTGAATAGTGCTGTGTGCGGCTGTGCGGCTGCCAAGCAGGGAACACAGAAGACATCACGTCATTTCTTTCTAGCTTTATATCTAAAGTTTTATGATGTTTTAGGGGGAAAAAAAAAAAAAAAAAAAAAAAAAAAAAAAAAAAAAAAAAATATATATATATATATATATATATATATATATATATATATATATATATATATATATAATTTTTTTTTCAAGATGCTTTCAAAGACATTAACACAATAAAATTAAGCCACAAGGGGCTGGATTTTATTGCAGGTGCTAATTTTATCTCTGCTTTTATGTCCAGGTTTCCCCATAGACTTCAACAGGAAACTTTTTGATAAAACTGAAGGTAACATCTCTTGTAAAAGAATCCAGCCTGTGAGTTCCCCTTTAAAGGGATAGTAATGTTTTATAATAAAAGCAGCTCTAATTAATCTTCATAGTGTTTGGGCCACGGATAGTGTTATTTCAGTACTGTCAGATTTGTAGTTCAAAAGTAATTGAATGATAAAGTATCTCCCTCCCGTCCCTTTTACTGATGTAACACTGCTCACCTCAGAGAAGCAGGGTGGTGTCAAAGTGGATTGCAGAGAGGGACAATCTTCAATTAGTGTAAGGGAAAAACCTGAAAAACCTGTCAATGGGGGCAGTGCCTTCATTGTTCTCACAGTAAGAAGATTGTCCCTTGCTGTGAGCTGTCTGGTCTGTGGACTGGATTCCACATCTGAGGGGAGGCGGCTTACACTAGGTAAAAGGGGCCTTTAAGCACCTTCCACTTTATTATATAATTCACTTAATTTAGAAATGCCCATTCTCAGCCCAAGAGCCCTCACTGGGGGACCCAGATGTACCCATGAGGAGAAAAGCAGACGTCTACACATCCCTGCAAAATCCCTCTCTCCTATCTTTGTCAGATAACAAAATGTAAAGGCTCATAGTGAAATATCAGTAACATGCAGTCACAGTATATAAACTGGTCATGTACTCAATTCAAGGTTATCTTTGAATGCTGCCGTTTAATGCTGTTCACTAGAGCACTAAAAGGTTTAGCGAGCAGCAGAGAAATCAGTTTTATTGCAGTTGTGATTCTTTTTACCAGATCAGACGAATAGTCATCGCAGAATATTCCTCTTCCTGTAGATACTTCAAGGACTTCAAATTCATCTTTCATTTCAAGTTCAAATATCAGGAGATACTTTAAAAAAAAAACAAAAAAAAACAGATAAAAATAAAAACAAAAAAGCAACAAAAGTTTTCAGCTGTATTTTGACTTCAAAGCATCAGTGCTATAGAAATGTAGAGATTTAAAAGACAGAAGGAAAATTAGAAACTATATCCAGATCTAATTTTAGAAACAAAGTACATAATTTATATAGTATGTAGGTTGCTCATTTGCTTAACTCCTTGGGTGATAGAAAGATCTGTATTGCGTAGCAAACATTCAGGGGATTATGAAGATTTTATAGGTTTTATTTATGTGGCCTGGACTAGCATCTAGTTTTCATAAAAACAGTAAGAAATAGCTAGAATGTAATCAGAAAATATTACATTTCTGGGGGAGTAGGGGAGGGAGAGAGTTCTTTGCCCAAATGGTGAGCAACACTCCACATCTACGTTTCTGCCTCCGTGGGAGTCATCAGAGAGATGCAACTGTTCTTCCTATGTGAGAGTACCAGTAAAAACCCACCTCTGTCTTTCTGCCTCTGTAGGTGTCATCAGAGAGGTACAGCTGGTCTCTCTATGTGAGAGTAAAAGGTAAACCCCAGCTCTATGTTTCTGCCTCTGTAGGCATCATCAGAAAGGTACAACTAGTCTTCCTATGTGAGAGGACCAGTAAAATCCTACCTCTATGTTTCTGGCTCTGTAGGCATCATCAGAAAGGTACAGCTGGTCTCCCTATGTGAGAGTACCAGTAAAACCCCATGTCTACGTTTCTGCCTCTGTAGGTGTCATCAGAGAGGTGCAGTTAGTCTCCCTATGTGAGAGTACCAGTAAAACCCCACGTCTATGTTTCTGCCTCTGTAGATCTCATCAGAGAGGTGCAGTTAGTCTCCCTATGTGAGCGTACCAGTAAAAACCCACCTCTATGTTTCTGCCTCTGTAGGTGTCATCAGTAGTGTTGAGCGAGCATGCTCGGCCGATGCTCGGATCGGCTCGAGCATCGCTCTGCTCGGCACATGGCGGTACTCGTACGAGTACCGCATGTGCTCGCCCGCCATGTTCGGGTCTCCTCCCCGCACGTTTTGCGGCTGCTGCGCAGCCAATAAACGTGCAGGGAGGCTCTGACATCGGTGTAATGCCAGCAGCCATGTTGGCTGCTGGCATTACACTGATTGGCTGGCCAGAACCCGTGGTCAGGTGCTGTATAGCACCTGACCAGCGAGTTCGGCTCAGTCTGAGCCAGGGAGAGCTGAGGATAGGAAGGGAAAGGCAGTGTAGGGAGGAAAAAAACAAAAATTGTGAAAAAAAAAGAACCAAAAGTCCTTTTTAGGACTACTGTGTGTGGGGGCAGCAGGTTATTTGGTGTGGGGGGAAAAAAACAAAAAAAAAAAAAAAAAAATATATATATTCTGTTTAGTGTGCAAAGTTGCAGATTAGAGCACATTCTGTTTAGTGTGCACAGTTGCAGATTAGAGCACATTCTGTTTAGTGTGCAAAGTTGCAGATTAGAGCACATTCTGTTAAGTCTTCAAACTAAAATATCAAAGTCACGTATTCCATTCAGTGTGCGTCGCCGCAGTTTAGCAGCACATTCTGAGTACTGTGCAGAGTTGCAGAATAGGAAGAAATACTGTTAAGTCTTCAAACTAAAATATCAAAGTCACATATTCCATTCAGTGTGCTTCGCCGCAGTTTAGCAGCACATTCTGTGTACTGTGCAGAGTTGCAGAATAGGAAGAAATACTGTTAAGTCTTCAAACTCAAATATCAAAGTCACATATTCCATTCAGTGTGCTTCGCCGCAGTGTAGCAGCACATTCTGTGTACTGTGCAGAGTTGCAGAATAGGAAGAAATACTGTTAAGTCTTCAAACTCAAATATCAAAGTCACATATTCCATTCAGTGTGCTTCGCCGCAGTTTAGCAGCACATTCTGTGTACTGTGCAGAGTTGCAGAATAGGAAGAAATACTGTTAAGTCTTCAAACTCAAATATCAAAGTCACATATTCCATTCAGTGTGCTTCGACGCAGTTTAGCAGCACATTCTGTGTACTGTGCAGAGTTGCAGAATAGGAAGAAATACTGTTAAGTCTTCAAACTCAAATATCAAAGTCACATATTCCATTCAGTGTGCTTCGCCGCAGTTTAGCAGCACATTCTGTGTACTGTGCAGAGTTGCAGAATAGGAAGAAATACTGTTAAGTCTTCAAACTAAAATATCAAAGTCACATATTCCATTCAGTGTGCTTCGCCGCAGTGTAGCAGCACATTCTGTGTACTGTGCAGAGTTGCAGAATAGGAAGAAATACTGTTAAGTCTTCAAACTCAAATATCAAAGTCACATATTCCATTCAGTGTGCTTCGCCGCAGTTTAGCAGCACATTCTGTGTACTGTGCAGAGTTGCAGAATAGGAAGAAATACTGTTAAGTTTTCAAACTCAAATATTAAAGTCACATATTCCATTCAGTGTGTTTCAACGCCGTTTAACAGCCTATTCTGTGTACTCTACAGAGTTGCAGAATAGTAAGAAATACTGTTAATTTTTCAAACTCAAATATCAAAGTCACATATTCCATTCAGTGTCTTTCACCGCCGTTTAACAGCCTATTCTGTGTACTCTGTACAGTTGCAGAATTATAAGAAATACTGTTAAGTTTTCAAACTCAAATATTAAAGTCACATATTCCATTCAGTGTGTTTCAACGCCGTTTAACAGCCTATTCTGTGTACTCTGTACAGTTCCAGAATTATAAGAAATACTGTTAAGTTTTCAAACTCAAATATTAAAGTCACATATTCCATTCAGTGTGTTTCAACGCCGTTTAACAGCCTATTCTGTGTACTCTGCAGAGTTGCAGAATAGTAAGAAATACTGTTAATTTTTCAAACTCAAATATTAAAGTCACATATTCCATTCAGTGTCTTTCACCGCCGTTTAACAGCCTATTCTGTGTACTCTGTACAGTTCCAGAATTATAAGAAATACTGTTAAGTTTTCAAACTCAAATATTAAAGTCACATATTCCATTCAGTGTCTTTCACCGCCGTTTAACAGCCTATTCTGTGTACTCTGTACAGTTCCAGAATTATAAGAAATACTGTTAAGTTTTCAAACTCAAATATTAAAGTCACATATTCCATTCAGTGTGTTTCAACGCCGTTTAACAGCCTATTCTGTGTACTCTGCAGAGTTGCAGAATAGTAAGAAATACTGTTAATTTTTCAAACTCAAATATTAAAGTCACTTATTCCATTCAGTGTGTGTCACCGCCGTTTAGCAGCCTATTCTGTGTACTCTGCAGAGTTGCAGAATAGTAAGAAATACTGTTAAGTTTTCAAACTCAAATATTAAAGTCACTTATTCCATTCAGTGTGTGTCACCGCCGTTTAGCAGCCTATTCTGTGTACTCTGCACAGTTGCAGAATAGGAAGAAATACTGTTAAGTTTTCAAACTCAAATATTAAAGTCACATATTCCATTCAGTGTCTTTCACCGCCGTTTAACAGCCTATTCTGTGTACTCTGTACAGTTCCAGAATTATAAGAAATACTGTTAAGTTTTCAAACTCAAATATTAAAGTCACATATTCCATTCAGTGTGTTTCAACGCCGTTTAACAGCCTATTCTGTGTACTCTGCAGAGTTGCAGAATAGTAAGAAATACTGTTAATTTTTCAAACTCAAATATTAAAGTCACATATTCCATTCAGTGTCTTTCACCGCCGTTTAACAGCCTATTCTGTGTACTCTGTACAGTTCCAGAATTATAAGAAATACTGTTAAGTTTTCAAACTCAAATATTAAAGTCACATATTCCATTCAGTGTCTTTCACCGCCGTTTAACAGCCTATTCTGTGTACTCTGTACAGTTCCAGAATTATAAGAAATACTGTTAAGTTTTCAAACTCAAATATTAAAGTCACATATTCCATTCAGTGTGTTTCAACGCCGTTTAACAGCCTATTCTGTGTACTCTGCAGAGTTGCAGAATAGTAAGAAATACTGTTAAGTTTTCAAACTCAAATATTAAAGTCACATATTCCATTCAGTGTGTTTCACCGCCGTTTAGCAGCCTATTCTGTGTACTCTGCAGAGTTGCAGAATAGTAAGAAATACTGTTAAGTTTTCAAACTCATATATATTAAAGTCATATATATCGTGTAAGATGAAGAAGGCGGGTAAAAAGGGACGGGGAAGTGGACGTGATCCTGAAAGTTCAGGGCGCGGGTCAGGACGCGGAGAAACTGTGCCTGGTGCCAGAGCACAAGAAAGAAAGACATCCACCATACCTAGCTTCATGTCTGATTTCACAGGGCGTCGCAGGACATCACTCTCGAGGTCCGACCAGTGCGAACAGGTGGTCGGTTGGATGACAGCTGATACTGCTTCCAGTCGGTTAAGCACCACCCTGTCTTCCACCAAGTCCACTCTCAGTAGCCAAGAGTCTGGTCAACATAATCCTCACTCTGATCATCCTTCCTCCCACCATACACGGTCTGGTCAAAGAAGTGATCCCACACTGGGATATAGTGATGAGCTCGTCTCATCACCAATCCTTCATTTGACCCTCTCTCCAAGCACGCTTGCAGAGGAACATGACATCTTGTGCCCTGATTCACAACCTCTAGAGGCTACCCAATCACAAGAAGATGACAGATGTGAACGGCATTTAAGGTCAAAGGAAGTAGTGGATGATGATGATGATGATGAGACACAGTTGCCATTAAATCAACCACTATTTCCTTCTCAAGACCTTGTTGAGGAGAATGTTATACAGTTGTCAATGACCGAGTATGTGGTGGGATCAAGACTTGAGGAGGATGATCAGAGTGAGGAAGTGGAGGAGGACTTGGTGGACGATGAGGTGACTGACCCCACCTGGGAAGGTGTAGAGCCGAGCGATGACAGCAGTCCTGAGGGTGAGCCATCTGCAGCACCGCAACAGGCTGGAAGAGGCAGTGGTGTGGCTACAGAAAGAAGGCGGACCGCACCAAACCGGCCCGCAAATGTTCCACGGAGCACCCCCTTGCGTAAATCTACCTTGCCAAGGGGTAGGTGTTCCGCGGTATGGCGTTTTTTTAAGGAAAGTGCGGACGACAAAAGATTTGTAGTTTGCAACCTGTGCCACACCAGAATGAGCCGAGGCATGAACACTAGAAACCTCACCACCACCAGCATGATCCGACACATGGCATCCAAGCACCGTAGTAAGTGGGAGGAACGCCTGGATCGCCCATCTGTGTCTGCGGGCCACACCACTGCCTCCTCTTCCCCTGTTTTCGGTGCCGGCCAATCGCCTGTCGAAGGCGCAGGCCCGCATACCTCCCGCCCTGCACCTGTAGCATCTGAAGCACCATCAGCGACCACATCCACTTCCCTGTCCCAGCACAGCGTCCAAATGTCGTTACCCCAGGCATTTGAGCGCAAGAGAAAATACCCAGCCACCCACCCACAGGCCATAGCACTAACCTCACACCTTTCAAAATTACTGGCCATCGAAATGCTGCCATTTAGGCTTGTGGACACTGAGTCCTTCCGCAGCCTGATGGCAGCAGCTGTCCCTCGGTACGCGGTCCCCAGCCGCCACTACTTTTCCCGGTGTGCCATCCCCGCATTACACCACCATGTGTCCCGTAACATCACCCGTGCCCTGACCAACGCAGTTACTGGGAAGGTCCACTTAACGACTGACACATGGACAAGTGCTTGTGGCCAGGGACGCTACATTTCCCTGACGGCACACTGGGTGAATGTCGTGGAGGCTGGGAGCGACTCGGACCCTGGGATGGCACGGGTGCTACCCACGCCGAGGATTGCGGGCCCTACCTCCATCAGGGTTTCCACCAGCACCTACGTTATTGGCTCCTCCTCCTCCGTTTCCACCTCCGAATTCTCTACACACACCGCCACTCCCCCATCAGCCAGTAGCTGGAAGCAGTGTAGCACTGCAGTGGGGAAGCGTCAACAGGCCGTGCTGAAGCTGATCTGCCTTGGGGACAAACAGCACACGGCCTCAGAGCTGTTGCAGGGGATTAGTCACCAGACCGAGCAGTGGCTCTCGCCACTCAACCTGCAAGCAGGCATGGTTGTGTGTGATAATGGGCGTAACTTGGTGGCGGCTTTGGAGCTCGGCAAGCTCACACACGTACCATGCCTAGCGCATGTATTTAATTTAGTGGTGCAGCGATTTCTAAAAACCTACCCCAATGTGCATGATCTCTTGACCAAGGTGCGCCGCGTGTGTGCACATTTCCGTAAGTCATCTACAGCTTCGGCCGGCCTGTTGAAGCTGCAGCAGCGCTTACAATTGCCAGCTCACCGGCTGCTGTGTGACGTGAGCACGCGCTGGAACTCCACCTTCCACATGTTGGCCCGGCTTTGTGAGCAGCAGAGGGCAGTAGTGGAGTACCAGCTGTTACACGGTCGTCGCCTCTCCGTTCAACTTCCTGTAATCAGAAGTGAGGAGTGGGAATGGATGTCAGACCTCTGCGAGGTTTTACGCAATTTTGAGGAATCGACACAGATGGTGAGCGGCGATAACGCTATTATCAGTGTAACCATCCCACTTCTGTGTCTACTGAAACGCTCGCTGCTCACAATTAAAACCGACGCTTTGCATGTGGAAGAGGTGGAAATGGGGGAGGAAGAGCTTACACAAGGTGATAGCCAGAGCACCCTCACTTCGTCTTCTCAGCGACAATTGGAGGAGGCGGAGGAGGAGGAGGAGGAGGAGGAGGAGGAGGAAGACACGGTTGCCTCCGCTACAGAGGGTAGCCATGGAACTTTAGTTCCATCTCTTCAGCGTGGGTGGGCAGAAGAGGAGGAAGAGGATGAGGATATTGAGAGTCAGCCTCCTGGTGAGGACAGCGAAATCTTGACTGTTGGTACTCTGGCACACATGGCTGACTTTATGTTAGGCTGCCTTTCCCGTGACCCACGCGTTGTACGCATTTTAGACAACACGGATTACTGGGTGTTCACCCTTCTGGACCCCCGCTACAAAGAGAATTTCTCATCTCTCATTCCTCCGGTGGAGAGGACAAGCAAAATGGTGCAATACCAGAAGGTTCTTGTTGAAAAATTGCTCCAAAATTTTCCATCTGACAACGCTGGCGGCAGAGTACGTGCTACCTTGGCCAACCGAGAAGGGGAGAAAAGGGGAGCACACAGCAGTTCCGAGAAAGGCAGGGCAACACTCTCCAAGGCGTGGGACACCTTCATGACACCCCGCCAGCACCCTCACCCTGATGCGCAGCCTAGTGTCACAAGGAGGGAAAAGTTTTGGAAGATGGTGAAGGAGTACGTAGCAGACCGTGTCAGCGTCCTCAATGATCCCTCTGTGCCTTACAACTACTGGGTGTCCAAGCTGGACACGTGGTATGAACTGGCACTCTACGCCTTGGAGGTGCTGGCCTGCCCTGCCGCCAGCGTTCTGTCTGAGCGGGTATTTAGTGCTGCTGGTGGCATCATAACAGATAAGCGTATCCGCCTTTCCACCGACAATGCTGATAGGTTGACACTTATAAAAATGAACAAGGCCTGGATTTCCCCTGACTTCTCCACTCCACTGGAGGAAAGCCCTGGGGGAACATAAACTCACTTTATATATGTTATTTACAATGATGGGAATACTCTGTATTCCCATTCACCCCTTCCACCCCAAAAACGGGTATATGGTTGACTCTTAATGTTCTCATCCTCCTCCTCCTCTTCCATATGCCCTGGGATATAATTTTTATATAGGGCCAGCTCACCAGCGTGCCCTGGGATATAATTTTTATATAGGGCCAGCTCACCAGCGGGCCCTGTGATATAATTTTTATATAGGGCCAGCTCACCAGCGGGCCCTGTTTGCCAATTTTTATATAGGTCAGCTCACCAGCGGGCCTTCTCATATAATGTTTTATTGGGTCAGCTCTCTAGCGGGCCCTCTCATATAATGTTTTATAGCGTCAGCTCACTAGCGGGCCTTCGCATATAATGTTTAGGATGGTCAGCTCTGCAGCAGACCCTCACCCATAATGTTTTAGATGGTCAGCTCAGCGCACGTTTCCCTCTTAATCATGGCCTCAGTTCTGAAAATCAAGGAAATTTTTGGGAGAATTTGCCTCTGCGCACGTTTCCCTCTTAATCATGGCCTCAGTTCTGAAAATCAAGGAAATTTTTGGGATAATTTGCCTCTGCGCACGTTTCCCTCTTAATCATGGCCTCACTTCAGAAAATCGATGAAATTTTTGGGAGAATTTGCAGATGATATACAAGTAAATATACAGCAAATACTGTTTGGTAACAATTTTTCGCCTAAAGTCGTTTTTATTTTCCTTTTTGTGTGTTTTACGGTCAGTCTGTAAAAATGGCGTACTACGGGCGAAAGATCGTTCCCAGCAGCGATGTTGGAGTCCAAGGTGCATCCAGACATCCTCCCTATGCTGTCCCTGAACCATTTCTGTAGTGTTTCCATCTTTTTCTGCCCTTTTCCTATGGACCAGGCACCCTCCCCTCATCAGAGCAGGGGGTGCCTGGTGTAATGCTCGAGTCCTCCCATTGACTTCAATGGGGCTCGGGTGTTCGGCCGAGCACTCGAGCCTCAGGGGGTGCTCGGTCAGAGCACCCGAACATCCGAGCATTGGGGTGCTCGCTCATCACTAGTCATCAGAGAGGTACAGCCTGTCTCCCTGTGAAAGAGTACCAGCAAACCCCACATCTACGTATCTGCCTCTTTGGAAATCATCAGAGAGATGATGCTGGTCTCCCCATGTGAGAGTACCAGTGCACCCCACATCTACATTTTTACCTCTGTAGGTGTCACCAGAGAGGTGAAGCTGGTCTCCTTATGCACAGTGAACAAGGGATCCCATGTAATGAACCTGAAATTCTACTAGAGATTAATCATGACTTGGAAAGTACAAGGGATAATGGGCAGCTATCCCACTTGACTAAGGACTGTATAGGAGGAGTTCTGGGGCAAACCATTTTTACTGTAGGGGAGAACTCAAAATTAGAAAAAAAACTATTTATTTAAATGGAGATTTTATCCCCTCGAATGCTGCAGTGGTCTCCAACACATTGTGAAAGTAAATGTGTGACTATCACCCCAACGCAACAAGAGATGATTCTTTGTAGATTCTTTGTAAAATATGATAACGGTGATAAAGACCCCATGAGACAATATATTCTAGTTACCACCCTTGGATAATATTTTTATGTTGTTGAGGGGGGAGGACAAAAATTGTTTGTTTTGGGGCCCATGAATGACTAATTGTATTAACTAATTGTATTGAAGCAATGCATTAAGACTACATCAAGTGAGACATGTTTGGGAACCTGGAGTCCTGAAACAAAGTATTATGTCTGCCTCCAGGGACACTGATAATTACTGATTCTTTTTAGAGAACTAATCCACAAAGAATTGACTCATAGGGAGAGATGTTCAGAAAGAGGTGGTAACTAAAATTGTCTGTAATCAGAATCTTACTCTATGGTCCATCAATTCTCAGATATGTTTCTGTCATTTTTTGTATCAAATTCCTCCATCTCCATCGAAGTGAAAAAGCCACCTTAAAAATGTGAGTGGTTTAATCTACCGTCATATCGTAAGAAATTATCAGAAAAACATATTCTTTTTAATGTCACTTTTTTGTCTGATTAATGTCATTTTTTCCCAACAAAATAAAAATGGTCTAACATGATAGATTTACTTCTAAAAATATTGTCCTTCTTTTACTACCAGCTCATGACCTAAGAATATTTTTATTATAACAACCTTTTGGACATTTTGTCATAGTGACATTTGGATTTCCTGCTAGAGATTATGGTTAGTGTGGGCAGTGGCGTAACTAGTTATTGGAGAGCCCCGTGGCAAACATTTTTTGAGCACCCAACAGAATAAATATTCTCCCATGGGCATAACTAGAACCAATTTTGCTATAGGCTGAAGGGCCCCTCTCGGATTCTGGCCACGGTCTAAAATTAGTGGATATCACTGGAAGGTGTTCATGCTCATTTAACTTCAGTCAGGACCTCAAGACAATACATTGATACAAACAGAGCCAAGTCATGGGCAAGGTGACCTAGTTGCCTTTCTACAGCCCGGAGACTTAGATGGGCCCACCACTAGGCCACCCAACCACTAACGTGACACACTGTCAGTGTCTGTCCCTGACAGTGAGCTTCTTCTTCCTCCCTATGCCTTTGTTC
This sequence comes from Rhinophrynus dorsalis, assembly GCA_037306005.1. Classification (NCBI taxonomy): domain Eukaryota; kingdom Metazoa; phylum Chordata; class Amphibia; order Anura; family Rhinophrynidae; genus Rhinophrynus; species Rhinophrynus dorsalis. Next base: position 22,534,742 of record CM074720.1, on the reverse strand, counting down.
ACCTATCCTGCATACACAAGATTGTGCATGCATGTGCAGCCAGGGAACTCAATGAAGGGAAGCTAGTTCCTTGACTGTGCATGCACCATGTGCAGGATATAGGGGAAACAGAAGCATGTAAGAAGTACAGCTCTGCTCTCTGGCCGCCATAATCCATTCCTGACGTGAACAGTGCTGAGGTGGGAAATGTGAAGGTAGACAATGGGGGGCAATGTGGAGGTGGGTAATGGGGGCATTGTGGAGGCAGATAATGTGGAGGTGGACAATGGGGGCAATGTGGAGGTGTACAGTGGGATCAATGTGGAGGTGGACAATGGGGGCAAAGTGTAACGTGACACCTTGTATCATAAGCTGGATACCCCCGTTATAGTTCCTTTCTCCCTCAGAATAACACACCAATAGTATACCGAACCTCCTGTTCCCAAACATCAGCCGAGACTTGATGAAGGGAAGAACTCTCTTTTATTGAATCAAACATACAGCCTATATACACTACAGAGACTCTTATCAAGATCAGCTTGCAAACGAGGGCTTGGGACAGTGTTTCTATGCTTGACCAATCAGTCATCAGCACCCTTATCAAGATAAGCATGCAAATTAGGGCTTGAAAAAGGGACCTTCTCACTGGATCATAAGTAACCTACCTGATTGGTCAAGGAAGCACAACAGGAATCAGTTAACATTCCAATCTTTCCTTAGCCCAGACCTAGAATATTTTGGAAGCAACACCCAACCCCCACTATCTCTGCCCTCTAGCAATATATTGGAAGCAACGCCCAACCCCCGCTATCTCTGCCTTCTAGCTTCCAGTTACCACATCCTGTCAGACTGTATATTAAAACACCACACACTATTATATTATACCACACAATATATAATACAATGAACAATATATCAAATATTATAGTCCTAAATCTCTCCATCTGGTGACACCTACTTTTCTCCATGTAAAGTCCATGGGGTTCCTTTAAACTTGCCACCCAGGGCAATCTGGGTAAAATCCAAAGGCTGGTGTGCTTTAAAACAGGCAGGATGGTCCTGTTCCCGCAACAAGCTGGTATTCCCTTAGTCCCCTGGACCGTTTTGTTCCGTTCTTGTGACACAAAGCGGAAGTGGAAAATGGGGGCAATGTGGATTTGGACATGGGGGCAGAGTGGGGGTGGCCATTGAGGAAGTGGACAGTGAGGTCAATGAGGAGATGGACAATGGGGCGTTGTGGAGGTGATCAATGTGGGACAATATGGAGGTGAAAAATGCGGAGGTGGGCAATGTGAAGGGAGACAATGTGGGCAAATCCAGAAAGGATTCTGGCAGGAGTGTGGGTGGCAAGCCGGAGGGGAGCCCCAATTTGGGATCCCGTCTAGGGCTCCATAGAGTCTTAATCCGGCTCATACAAGCCAATGCAATTATTGATCAAAGTAAACCCCTTGAGTGCTATGATTGGGGGCCCTCTTGCATTAAAGGGGTTACTGAGAAGGGAGCTAATATCCAGTTTTCATTTGAATGTAATTCTTTTTCTAGTTCGGACCCAGCAAGATAATGTCAGGATGTCCCTGTGCTGTCTGAATTGTAGCGCTGTGACATCAGGACACACAGAACGGTTCCATTAAGTCTCCATTTAACAGCGGGAATTTCTGAGCTTCATAAAAGTACACACTAAACCCAGGAGAGAAGATTAAGTTCAATTCAATGCATAAGAAGAAAAGATGTCTTTCTTTCTTTTTTTTTTTTTTTAAAGAAGCATTCATATTAGTATGCAAATTATTCACCCATTTCTACTGAAGGAGACTTAAAAGCTTTGGGAATTATGGATGGCATTTATGTTGGTAACAAGGCTGGCAGCTGTCCGGCAATAAAAATACCCTTACAGGTAAAACTAAAAGTACTTTCACTGCTAATCTCATTTATACAGCACTGTATGATTAGATCTCTGTTCTGGGATTTCATAGTTATGGGTATCTATCTATCTATCTATCTATCTATCTATCTATCTATCTCATATCTATCTATCTATCTATCTATCTATCTATCTATCTATCTATCTGTCTCATATCTATCTGTCTATCTATCTATCTATCTATCTGTCTCATATCTATCTGTCTATCTATCTATCTATCTATCTATCTATCTATCTATCTATCTCATATCTATCTATCTATCTATCTATCTATCTATCTCATATCTATCTATCTATCTATCTATCTCATATCTATCTATCTATCTATCTATCTATCTATCTCATATCTATCTATCTATCTATCTATCTATCTATCTATCTATCTCATATCTATCTATCTATCTATCTATCTATCTATCTATCTATCTCATATCTATCTATCTATCTATCTATCTATCTATCTATCTATCTATCTCATATCTATCTATCTATCTATCTATCTATCTATCTATCTATCATATATATTTTTTTATCTATCTATCTATCTATCTATCTATCTATCTATCTAATATCTATCTATCTATCTATCTATCTCATATCTAATCTATCTATCTATCTCATATCTATCTATCTCATATCTATCTATCTATCTATCTATCTATCTATCTATCTATCTATCTATCTATCATATATATTTTTCTATCTATCTATCTATCTATCTATCTATCTATCTATCTATCTATCTATCTATCTCATATCTATCTATCTCATATCTATCTATCTATCTATCTATCTATCTATCTATCTATCTATCTATCTCATATCTGTCTATCTCATATCTATCTATCTATCTATCTATCTATCTATCTATCTCATATCTATCTATCTATCTATCTATCTATCTCATATCTATCTATCTATCTATCTATCTATCTATCTCCTATCTATCTATCTATCTATCTATCTATCTATCTCATATCTATCTATCTATCTATCTATCTATCTATCTATCTCATATCTATCTATCTATCTATCTATCTATCTATCTATCTCATATCTATCTATCTATATATCTATCTCCTATCTATCTATCTATCTATCTATCTATCTATCTATCTATCTCATATCTGTCTATCTCATATCTATCTATCTATCTATCTATCTATCTCATATCTATCTATCTATCTATCTATCTATCTATCTATCTATCTCATATCTGTCTATCTCATATCTATCTATCTATCTATCTATCATATGTTTTTCTATCTATCTATCTATCTATCTATCTATCTATCTATCTATCTATCTCATATCTATCTATCTATCTATCTATCTATCTATCTATCTATCTATTTATCTAGCTATATCTCATATCTATCTATCTATCTATCTATATCTATCTGTCTATCTATCTATCTATCTATCTATCTATCTATCTATCGTATATATTTGTCTATCTATCTATCTATCTATCTATCTATCTATCTATCTATCTATCTATCGTATATATTTGTCTATCTATCTATCTATCTATCTATCTATCTATCTATCTATCGTATATATTTGTCTATCTATCTATCTATCTATCTATCTATCTATCTATCTATCTATCTATCTATCTATCTATCTATCCCTGTCTACCTCTCTGTCTGTTTGCCCATCTCAATCTATCTCATCTCTGTCTGTCCGTCTTTCTATCTCACATCTGTCTATCTATCTCACAAATATCTTTGTCCTATATGATGCAGTTGTTCCTATCACCTCAGCCTCTTATTGTTCAGTATTACGCTCTTTGCGAGTGGCCATGCAGTGCGTGCATTGTTTGCGGGTTTTGTTTACTTTCCTGTCGCCATGTGTCTGCCTTTATACTGAAAATTACAGTGTTTGAGATTAATGGCTCAACTATTATTAGGTGTTCTAAAATAGCTCTAATTTAAAAAAAGAAATCAGACAAGAAAACACAAGTGGGATTTTAGAACATAGATATAATTATGAGACAAGCACAATATACCACTCTTTAACCCTATAGTTGCTAGAGGTTGAGGGAATACTTCTATATATATAAAAGAAGACTTTGTGCCTGGCAAAACACACCCAGGGGCGGCAGTAAAAAGGATTACTGCTGCCATTGGGTGATTCTGTGGGAGTGTGATTTTTGGCCTGCCCCCACTATCCAGCCCGCCCACCACTATCTAAGGCTGAAAAAAAAAATGGCTGCCACACACTCCTACACCACAGACACATGCACATGCCCTCCCACACACACACACTAGCAGACACATACACACACACGCACGCTGAGGATGATGGGAACAATGTTCAAGCTACAGCTGGAAGGCCATGGTCCAATCTGTATTATGCAGCTTCTTCATTCCCTGTCTTTGAGCCTACACAGCTCTGCTAATTACTACAAGTGAGCTGATTTCTAAACAATCAGCAGGAGGATACTGGCTTGCTGAGAAAGTGGAAACAACGGCAGAGAGGTGATCAGGCAGTGCAGAGCAAGGCTTCAGCTGAGCTGGTAAATGGCAGAGACATGGATGTGACTGTATTTATATATTGCACAAAGAGAGAGAAAGAGAGCAGGTTGTTTGTCAGTCTGTCTGTAAGTAGAGGTGCCAGTTCCTGCAATCATCTCCATGCTGTACATAGCTCACTGTATAGCATGTATGACAAACTATTTATATATGGTCTGGCATTGTATAGTATACAGTCTGTGTATAAGGACTGGCACTATACAGTATAGGAGGGACAGTCCCTGTTTGACACCCAAATCCCTCTGCTCCTCTATTTAGGAGATCACACGGTGTGGTGTATATACAGTAGGCTGACCAGACCTCACCTTTAACCAGGGACACATAGGAAATAAGCATATTTCAGGAGTGCACCAAAATCAAAGCAGCCCTGCAGTATGCATTTTTCATATGTGTCACTGGTTAAAGGTGAGGTCTGGTCAGCCTAATGTACAAGTGTATCAGATTGCTCCACATCAGTAAAACCCACGGTAATGTGGGTATAAACTTCTGTATATATCTGTTAAATTAGTCTGTGTAAAAAATACTTTCATCTTCTTCTAAATCATTCACTTACAGAAAGAGTAACTTAACCATTTCAGTGCCAGAGGAGATGCAATGCATTGCTTACCCCCTGGCACTCAAAGGGTTAAAAATTCTCTACAATGGTCTGGCACTGTATAGCAGTGGTTCTCAATCTGTGCCCTCAGTGGCTATTAACAGGCCAGGATTTTAGAATTTCCTTTTAAGAACACAGGTGAGTTAATCAATATGACTGAGCCTCTGATCAACACACTTGTGTTCTACCAGTGAAATTCCTAAGTCCTGGCCTGTTAGTGGCCACTGAGGGCATGGGCTGAGAACCTCTGCTGTATAGTATACAGTCTGCATGTGTCTGTGTATAAGGACTGGCACTATACAGTATAGGAGGGACAGTCCCTGTTTGACACCCAAATCCCTCTGCTCCTCTATTTAGGAGATCACATTGTGTGGTGTATATACCAGTGTATCAGATTGCTCCACATCAATAAAACCCACAGTAATGTGGGAATAAACTTCTGTATATATCTGTTAAATTAGTCTGTGTAAAAAAAATACTTTCATCTTCTTCTAAATCATTCACTTACAGAAAGAGTAACTTAACCATTTCAATGCCAGAGGGGATGCAATGCATTGCTTACCCCCTGGCACTCAAAGGGTTAAAAATTCTCTAAAATACACCACCAGCCACGCCCCCAGTAACACCACCGAAAACACAAGTGTCCCTCTTTGGCCATATGAAATGTTGGGAGGTATGTTACTTACACTGCTCACACTGTATGTATTTATGTTCTGATTTGCAGCTGTGTGTCACTGTTTGTGTTGTCAGTGCATGTGTGTGTATATGTGTGTGTTGCATGTGTCTCTGTCTATCACTGTGTGTACCTTTCTGACACGTACACCCTACGCTATAATTCACTATCATAACATTTATTTAAAAAAAAAGAAACATTTCCTGCATAACATGACGGGCAACGCCGTCCCAAACTGCTAGTATACTATAATTCCATTACTTCAGAGAGTACTTTTTACATATATTGAATTATATGTAAACAATTATATACTTTAACCCACTGAGTGCCAGATAAATATCCTATGCATTGCAATGCAATGCTTTGGATCTCTGGCATGCAAAGAGTTAAAAGAATACTGTTTTTTTATAAAAAACAAATATAAATACAAAGAAAAAGGATGCAACAACAGTGGGAGATCCTATGGAGAGGCCAGTTGCTCTGGTGTATTCCCGGGGAAAATTTGAATGCGTGAATGTGTTTTTGTACACATGAGCAGTTAAGTGTATGTATGTGTATATACTTTCTCATTGAACCTTTACCTAGTATAAAGTTGCCCTCCAATAATTAAACATATGGCAACTAGCTTCATAATACTTCTATTAGTGCCCAATTCTAAAGTAATCATCGGAGACTGACGGCCTGGTTAGTGCTGCCTTCACGCCTGCGCCGTCAGTCCCTTCCGCTGCCTTATAGCATAGTGCAATGCCCCCTAGAGGAGACCGGGACTGACAGCACAGAAGCAAAGACTTCTCTAAGACAAGATGTCTGCACTGATTCCTGGCTTCCAGTCTTCGAGGATTAAGGATTACTTTAGAATCTGGCACTTCTGAGAGGTAATAGACGTATTATGAAGCTAGTCACCATATCCTATATAACAATTCCCTAAGGATGTTTGTCAGAAGCCATCATGCGCAGTAGAGACTGCCCGAGTGCATGGAATGCTGGGAGGTGTAGGAATGCTGGGAGCATGGAATGCTGGGAGGTGTAGGAATGCTGGGAGTTCTGTGCTGGGAGCATTCTGTGCTTTCGGGCAGTCTCTACAGTGCATGACTGCATCGGCAGCACAACACAGAGCAGGACCGGCCTCTTAACCCTTTGAGTGCCAGAGGGGTACGCAACGCATTGCAAAGCAATGCGTTACGTACCCCTCTGACACTCAAAGGGTTAACATCACAGGGACGTTGGCCTGTGTGCACGGGCTTTTACACAAGTGTTTAATTATTGGAGGGGGACTTTATACTATGTGAAAGTTCCGCTTTAAGTAGAATTAATCTTCCAGCAAAGAAAATTTTCATTTTCATCTGCATTTTCTTTCCTGTAGTAACGTCTGCTATTTTTTTCTATTTCATTGAAATTCTTGTGGGAAATTAAACTTTCCGCTCATCCATAATCAGCAGGCAGTATTCCACAAAGGCCACAATCTACTAATGAGCAAGAATAGTTGCACAAAATTAGTCACTGCTTATGACACTATTTCATGTGAAAATGGGAATGAAAAATCTTATACTTGTGAGCGTTTTCTGTGCGATATTGCAAAACATTTCAAATACAAAAATGGGATTTCTCTTTTGTTTTCACATGTAAAAAAAATGCAAATTAGGCATGCTACAAATGTCTTGTACGATAACCATAAATTTGGATTCGTCTGGGATATGGTTGAATTTCTGTGCAATAATACGCAATCAAATGTTACTAGATAAACGGGACAACGCTAGGGAGAACTTCTCTCAATCCTCTAAATTGTGCAAAAAATATCAGTGTTTCCTTTAGGAATTAGAGTTCACTTTGAAATGTAGAAAAAATGGTGATTACCGGTTCCCCATCATGCTTGAAGGGATAGTAATGTTTCACAAAAAACAGCAGCTCTAATTAATCTTCATAGTATTTAGGCCATGGAGAGTGTTATTTCAATACTGTCAGAGTTGTAGTACAAGAGTAATTGAATGATAAAGTATCCCCCTCTTTTACCTAGTGTAACACTGCTCACCTCAGATATGGAATCTGGTCTCTTGACCGACAGTAGGGATGGGTGAAAATTTTCGCCTCAAATTGAAATCAGCGAATAATGGCACTTTCCTCTTGGTGAATAATTTCCTGTGAAAAGTGCAATTTTTTCCGCTTTTTCCTGTCCTTTCCACCCATTGAAATCAAAGGAAAGAAAAATATTTCTCCAGCACACGAAAATTTTCTACAGCCATATTAAAGGCTGTCAGGTCTCACAGGAGCCATTCTGTGTTTGTGACAGGAGAGAGCAGCATGTTTTTTAGCTAGAGGGGATAGGCAAATAAAGGGGAATTGAAGCTTAGTTTAGGAAGTCATTTAGGTAAAACATTTGTTCTCTGTATTAGGGGAGTCTGGGGGCACTCTAGGTGATAAGAAGGGAGGAAGGAGGTTGACACGCATATACTCCAAAATTCCATGTGACTGACAGGCAAGACACAGGCAGCTAGGGGCCTATTTGCTTGCTGATCTTGCTGTTATTATCTCTGTGCTGGGTGGGGAAGTCTGGGGAAAGACTTTGCTGATTTTCAGTTATAATATTTTTTGGACAGACTGTGAAAAGACAACAGGGTGGACAACTTGAAAAATAAATAAATAAATAAATTAAAAGAAAATTAAAAAAGAATAAAAAAAAAATCTTAGGAGACAGACAGCTGACTGGGCTTAGGCAAGGTTCATACAGCTGCATCAGTTGTTTTGTGTACCATACAGTAAAAGAACACAGTGTAGTTGCAAAATATCCAATATGATGACAGGGCTATAAGATTAGCCGAAAATCAAAGGCTGTATCTTCCACCACTTTTAAGGAGCACTGTGCCTGTCTATAAAGTGTTTGAGAAAGCATTGGAAAGTCTGACTCTGGACAAGCACATATGTCAAAAAGCACACAGTCACCCTATCAGTCATCATCAGCATCATTGCCTCTTCAAAGTCCAAGTCCTACTCAGCCACACACACCTGTTTTGAGTACCCAGCAACAGCAACACAGGTTATCATCCACAATGTTAGATATGACGAGTACCTCTGGTGCTGCTGCTATAAGTGCTGCACCTGTGACAACTAGTAGTGGCAGTAAAATTACATTAACATCCAGCTCCAGAAGTAGTAGTAGTAGCAGAAACCACACATGACAGACAAGGCCAGGACAAATATATTAACAGCAGCATAGGTGTGGAGGTGTGTGTCAATAATCTGAGGATAGAATATGACAATGGTAAAATACATACACAAATCACACCATGCCAGTCCCCCACCACCACCACTACAATACATATCTGCCACATTGTAGGTTGTACTTAATTTTTTTTTTATTACTTGATATCATCATGAGTATGTGCCAGTGTCACTTAAGCAAGTGTGGGCAAAGGACAAATGCATTCTGCATGCTAACACATTTTTTTCAAGCCATATTTTGCTGTAGGACTCACAACTTTGACTTTCAGCTACTTATTTCTAAACTTCAGCCCTCAGATGAAGTAATATTACAGTGGAAAATGTAGCACCTATAGGAAATATAGGTGAAAAATGTGTTAAACAGGCAAAAAAATGTGTTAACATAGACAGAAAATTTGTTAAAATAGGCAAAAAGGAGGAAATTTTTGCATAGTCGGTAATACAAACTTTTTCCACAGGAAAAGCGAAAAATCAACACGTTTTCGCAATATTTTTTGCAGGAAATTTTTCACACTTTTTGCCCACCCTTACCAGACAGGTCGCAGCAAGGGACAATCTTCTTACTCTGAGAATAAGGAAAACCCTGCTCCCCTTGACAGGTTTTTCCTTATGATCACTGAAGATTGTCCCTCTCTGTGATCCATCCGGACAGTCTTGTTGCACTGAGGTGAGCAGTGTTACATCAGTAAAAGGGGCAGGAGGGGGACACTTTATCATTGAATTACTCTTGAACTACAACTCTGACAGTATTGAAATTACACTCTCCATGGTCCAAATACTATGAAGATTAATCAGTGCTGCTTTTTTTGTGAAACATTACTATCCATTTAAACTAACACATAGTAACATAGTTGATGAGTCTGAACAAAGACAAGCGCCCACCAAGTCTAGCCCATACCGAAACATCCCTATTAATCCAGAGGACTCTAAATGGCAGTCACCCAGTTCCCTGGATCAACAACCTATCTGCATTAAAGCCATCTGTCATAAATCTCAATATTATTCTGTGCTAGATGGGCATCCATTGCGTTTTTGAAAGCAGTTACATTATCTGCAAGTACAACATCTCGAGGCAAAGAATTTCATAGCTTTACCGCCCTTACTGCAAAAAACCCTGCCTTTATTTTAGTCAAAAGCATCTTTCCTCTAGTTTTAATGGATGACCTCTCATTCTTAGTTAAGCTCTTTGCATAAATAATTAATTGGATAGTGCTCTATAAGCTCTTAAGGACCAGATGGGTTTGCATCTCATTGCTTTGTAAGAAGTCGTACACACCTCTGGTCCTTACCATTTGAGTGCCAGAGAGGCACCAATCTCAATGCAAATCAAAGCATTGGGTACGCCTCTGGCACTCAATGGGTTAAAATAGCACCCGGAGAGCCACATATACAAAATTAGAAGTGACGCAGTTCTGGAATTAACCAACTGTACCCGAGGGGGAAAATATACACCCCCAAAATTTCCATTGATTTAAATGCAGCTTTTAATCCTTTGAATGCTAAAGATAGCTTACACACATCAGTCTACAATGTGACCATGTTAGAGACACTTACAGCATTCAAGGGGTTGAAAGCATCATTTACATCAATGTAAATTCTTGTTTCTCCCCTAAGGTGCTGAATTATATCAGACTTCATCTATCTGTCTATCTTACAGTATATACGGGTCTTCTTTTTTCATTTCTGCATATTTCAAGGTCATAACCTTGTAGAATAAGATTATGCACTGTTAGTGTTCCACACCTGGTGGGTTATGCACTGTCAGTGTCAATCTTTAGTAGATATCAGGGGTACCTACCTCCCAAGTGTCCCTTTATAGGAGATATTAGGGGTGTATACTTTCCAGTTGTCCCTCTTTTTGAGATATTAGGTGTACATACTTCCCAAGTGTCCCTCTTTAGGAAATATTAGGGGTACATACCCCCAGGTATCCCTCTTTAGGAGATATTAGGGCTACATGCCTCCCAAGTGTCCTTCTTTAGGAAATATTAGGGGTACATACCCCCAGGTATCCTTCTTTAGGAGATATTAGGGCTACATGCCTCCCAAGTGTCCCTCTTTAGGAAATATTAGGGGTACATACCCCCTAAGTATCTCTCTTTAGGAGATATTAGGTGTACATGCTTCCCAAGTATCTCAATTTAGGGATGACAGTGCCTCTTTGAGACCCATATTCCTCTGTCCATCTTTCCCAACAAGGGGGAGATTCACTAAGTGGTGATAAAGAGGTGATAAAGTGGAGATAACTTCTCCAGTTTATCACTTATCCAGTGCCTATGTTATTCTATGGAGCCAATGCACTAAGACTTCTTCTTTGGAAATGTTATTCTATAAGCTTCATAGAATAACATAGTAACTGGAGAATTGATAATCTGAAGAAGTAATCTCCACTTTATCACTTCTTTATCACTGCTTAGTGAATCTCTCCCCTGGTGTCCCACTTTTTAGGGGATCACATTAAAGGGATAGTAATGTTTCATAATAAAAGCAGCTCTAATCATCATAGTATTTGGACTTTGGAGAGTGTTATATCAATTCTGTCAGAGTTGTAGTTCAAGAGTAAATCAATGACAAAGTACCCCCTCCCGCCCCTTTTACTGATGTAACACTGCTCAGCCAGCTCAGAAGGGAGGTGTCCAGGTAGACTGCAGAGAGGGACAATCTTTAATTAAGATAAGGTAAAGACCTAAAAAACTTGTCAAGGGGGCAGGGCTTTCATTGTTCTCAAAGGAAGAAGATTGTCCCCTGCTGTTATCCGTCTGGTCTTACAACCAGATTCCACATCTGAGGGGAGGCGGCTTACACTAGGTAAAAGGGGCAGGAGGGGGAAACTTTATCCTTCAATTACTCTTGTACTACAGCTCTGATAGTATTGAAATAACACTCTCCATGGCTCAAATACTATGAAGATTAATTGCAACTGCTGTTTTTGTGAAACATTACTATCCCTTTAATGTTTGTTTAAACTTAAGTATATTTATTTTTAAATTAGTCTGTGCAAATAAAAAAAAACTTTTGTCATGATATAATGCATATATTCAGTTACACAAAGTGGTGTCAATAGGTCATTAGGTAACCTAAAAATTCTCAGTAATACCCTACCCACCAGTCATGCCCCAGCAACGCCACCTAAAACACGGGTGTCCCTCTTTGGCCATTTTGATATGTTGGGAGGTATGATATGATGTCAAAACATTATAATCCAAGCACTACTAAGTGGTATTTCGGCCATGGTGTTTTTTTAAATTAGATTGGAGAACAAGGAGACAAAATGAGTTATACTATTTACTAACATAGATTAGTTGTACAGAAGGATATACTATGTCCCCATAGTCTGTGACTGGATTTAACATCTTCTGAACAGTGCATTTAAACAGAATTTTTTTCCAAACAGAGATCCTATTTTAGGATAGAGTTTGGATGTTATCAGTCTATATACACTAGCATTGTAGGACGTTTGCCAGTCATGTTATGAGCATTGGGCATACGTGTCTGAAATATAGACACACTGATAAACACAGACATGCAAAACACAGGCAGACACATACACACAATGAGCAGCAGAAACATGAAAAAGACATGCATAAACACACATGTACACACATATGTAACAGAGATGCACACACACACACACAACAGACATGATCACACACAGGTAACAGACGTGCACATACACATGCAACAGACATGCACACACAGACATGCAACAGATGTACGCACACACACACACAATAGACATACACACACACACATACAGCAGACATGCACACACAGACATATGCACGCACATGCAAAAGACATACACACACGCAACAGACATGCACACACAGCCATGCAACAGACGTACGCACACACACACACACAATGGACATACACACACACACATGCAGCAGACACGTACACACAGACATATGCACGCACATGCAAAAGACATACACACACACATGCAACAGACATGCACACACAGGGGACACTGACACAGTGATAGCCGCCCCTGTGTGTGGTGTTCTGGCTCTTGTTGGTCATGATATAATGCATATATTCAGTTACACAAAGTGGTGTCAATAGGTCATATGGTAACCTAAAAATTCTCAGTAATACCCTACCCACCAGTCATGCCCCAGCAACGCCACCTAAAACATGGGTGTCCCTCTTTGGCCATTTTGATATGTTGGGAGATATGATATGATGTCAAAACATTATTATCCAAGCACTAGTAAGTGGGATATCGGCCATGGTGTCCTTTTAAATCTTTCAACATAAAATCACCTAAAAGCATAGAAATATTGTTACATGTGCAGTAAAAAAAAGCGTGCCTGTTACCACTTTCTCAGTTCTTGTGTGCTTCAGAATAATGAAAGTGTGGTATAAAAACCTAATCACTTCCCAGCAAGTAGTTTCTTTGCTCTTTACAATGTTATTTTAAAGACCATTATATTGTATACATAAAAATCCTCAGAATTTCACTTGTTTCAGAATAACTCTGCAAATGCTTTGTCAATTTGTATTCTAAAAGGAAATCAGCAAGCCTCCCAATGCTTCAAATGAATAAAGAGGGACACTTTTGTTTCAGTTGGTGACGCTGGCAGTGTGACTGTTAGGCATTACTAAGAATTTTTAGGTTCCTTCATGACCTACTGACAACTGAATACATTTTTTGGAACAAAAGAAATATATTTCATTTTCACAAACTCATTTATAGACTCAATTTATAGCTGTGGAACAATGTTAAAGGGACGGTAATGTCCCAGAAAAATTGTATCCAGTTTTATAGTTTAAAATATTAAAGAATATGCTCCAACCCCTATCTCTCAAACTGCTATGGTTTGAGAGATATAGGGATTCAAAGTTCCCCCGTACCTCCCCTTCTCCTGATGTCAGCTGCAAAGCTGACAGCACGAGATTCAAGTCGTATAACTCAAGAGGCTCTGCAGCAGACCTGAAATCTCATTGTTTAAAAAGAATTACTTAATTGGAATGGTCTACAAAGTCTGCTTGCAAACCAGGCACACTTTGTAGACCTTTCCAATGAAGTAATTCTTTTGAAATAACTAGATTTTGGCTCTGCTGCAGAGTTGCTGGCTGGTCCTCAGACCGGGATCTCCTGATGTCAGTGTTTAGGGAGGGGGTAACTTTCAATGCCTATATCTCTCAAACCATAGCGGTTTGAGAGATAGTGTTTGGAGCATATTGTTTATTATTTTAACCCCTTAGAGTCCGGTGACATATCCGGACCATCACGCTGGTCCGGCACTTAAGGACCAGTGACGGTCCTGGTACATCACGTACTATTACTCACCGCGCTTCTGCAGGAGCGAGGTGAGTAATACCGGGGACTGAATTTGATCGCTCCAAGACCGGAGCGATCTCTTTCAGTCCCTCAGTTCGGCGTGCTGCACCACGTGATCAGTCACGTGGGGCGGTACGCCAAAATTCTCTATCTGGTCCTTAAAGGACCACTAACCCCGCGACCGCTGGTCGTTAAGGGGTTAAACTCTATAAATCCGGATACAATTTTTCTGGGACATTAGTGTCACTTTAAACACTTATATATACACTACACAGTTTGATCTCCTAAAAAGAGGGACACCAGGGTGGGAAAGAAGGACAGAGGGATTTGGATCTCAAAGGGAGCACTGTCCCAATTAAAGAGGGACACTTGGTTGGTATAAATGCAAGATACTCAAAATGTTAAAGCGATAACACTACAGTATTGAATCTGGAATTGGTTTAAAAGTATAGTAACACTTGCTACTAAATATTTCATTTAGAAAATGTTTTCTCAGGAAGTATATTTTGAGATTTATCTCGTTTTCCAGTATGTCAGAAAATTTTTACAGTAAAAAGTTACATATTTACACAAATAGAAAAACATCATACACACACACACACACACACACACACACACACACACATAAACATACCTCCAAAAATGTATATGCATTTACATATTGGTTTTAGGTACAAAGAAGAAGTTATTTTTAGGGAATTTAGACTGGGAAAAGATCTGATTTCAGACACATTTGCCCAATGCTCATAACATGACTGGCAAACCGTCCTACAATGCTAGTGTATATATATTGATAACATCCAAACTTTATCCTAAAATAGGATCTCTGTTTTGTAGATAAAACTGTATTGAAGCTGAAAAGATCCCCCTCCCGGCCCTTCTGGCCCCTCCAATTAGATGTGGAATCCGGTTTTGGGGCCGGACGGATGCAGCGAGGGACAATCTTCATTCAGTAACTATAATGAACCCCTTGATGAAGGAGGACAGGATTTTCCTTTTGTTTACTGAAGATTGTCCCACGCCACGCTCCATCCGGATCAGACTGAGAGGCTGAGTGATACAAGGAAAGGGACAGGAGGGGGATCCTTTTGACTTGAATATCGTTTTAAGTACAACACTGTAAGTAATTAAATATAGTGCTACAGGTTAAAATTAATATAAAGAAGACTCAGAGCTAAACTTTCATAGAAGTATTACTATCCCTTTAACCCTTTGAGTGGCAGAGGGTTTGTCAATGCATTGCAAAGCGATGTGTTTCATACCCCTGTGGCACTCCAAGGGTTAACTGTTTGAGTAGCAGAGGCATCCGTAATCCCTCCCTCCCTTGTACATTACTTCCCTGCAGGTTAAAGTGGATAAGGGTTTAAATCTATCGACACCTCTTTGTGTAACTGAATACATTATTTGCAGCAAGAATAAAGTATTTTATCTACACAGACTGATTTAGAAACATATATATTGAATACTGCCTACACTTTTATGTGACTTATATTGCTGTGGAGCAATGTGATGCACACTACTTATTGTGATCTCCAGAAAAGAGGGAGATAGGGAAAGGGACTCTCCCTCCTAAAGAGGGACATTTGGGAGGTATGAAGCACTAATATCTCCTAAAGAGGGACACTTGGAAGGTATGAAGCACTAATATATCCTAAAGAGGGACACTTGGGAGGTATGAAACAGTAATATATCCTAAAGAGGGACACTTGGGAGGTATGAAGCACTAATATCTCCTAAAGAGAGAAACTTGGGAGGTATGAAGCACTAATATATCCTAAAGAGGGACACTTGGGAGGTATGAAACAGTAATATATCCTAAAGAGGGACACTTGGGAGGTATGAAGCACTAATATCTCCTAAAGAGGGACACTTAGGAGATATGAAGCACTAATATCTCCTAAAGAGGGACACTTGGGAGGTATGAAGCACTAATATCTCCTAAAGAGGGACACTTGGGAGGTATAGACCCCTAATATCTCCTAAAGAGGGACACTTGGGAGGTATGAAGCACTAATATCTCCTAAAGAGGGACACGTGGGAGGTATAGACCCCTAATATCTCCTAAAGAGGAACACTTAGGAGGTATGAAGCACTAATATCTCCTAAAGAGGGACACTTGGGAGGTATGGACTCCTAATATCTCCTAAAGAGGGACACTTGGGAGGTATGGACTCCTAATATCTCCTAAAGAGGGACACTTGGGAGGTATAAAGCACTAATATATCGTAAAGAGGGACACTTGTGAGGTATGAAGCACTAATATATCCTAAAGAGGGACACTTGTGAGGTATGAAGAACTAATATATCCTAAAGAGGGACACTTAGGAGGTATGCAGTGTTTTATTTTATTTCTCTTTTACTTTGGACCAGAATTGCAGTAGTATGCCTGTGTGTTTGGGTTGTACAAATGGAAAATAAAAAGAACGTTATACCAGCACGTTAACCGTTTGAATGCCAGAGGGCGTTGCAATGCGTTGTGCACCCTTCTGCCACTTAAAGGGTTAAGATATAGAGTGGCATGCAATATACACTGGTGTGTCATGTCACAGTAAAATAACAGCAGGAAGTGTATTCATACCTGGGAACTTGGTCTTGTGAAGTCCCTGGAGGGGACTTGTGTAGTGCTGCTGTGGAGAGATCAATGATACAATTTGGGTTAAAAGGGGGTGGGGTTTAATTACAAGTAAGGGTGGGACTTAACAAACATGTGGAAAAAGTGTTAGGAATAGGCTGAGGAAGGAGGAGAAGTGGGAGGGAAATGAAAGTTTACAGTGTGAGCATTTTGAGGACACTTCCCCCTATACTGCTGGTCTGTCCTGAGAGGTAAAAGTTAATACACAACCCTGTGGCAGTCAGTGGGTTAAGTGTGTACCTGATGGCTGCCTGTCCTCTGTCTTACATGGCAAATGTTGACACTCGTGAAATAATTGAGTGAGGGCCTACCTTAACCATTTGAGTTCCATTATGTTCCCCTGGTGCTGCAGATTCCCTTCAGTGGCTGTACTACAGGTCCTGCTGAGGCCACTGAGAGTCAGATTGAGTGACGGTGTGTGTGTGTGATGAAGCCACCTTGAGTGGAGTGTGTGTGTGTGTGATTAAGCCATTTTGAGTGGAGTGCGTGTGTGTGTGTGTGAGATGAAGCCATCTTGAGTGGTGTGTGTGTGTGTGTGTGATGAAGCCACCTTGAGTAGAGTGTGTGTGTGTGAGATGAAGCCACCTTGAATGGAGTGTATGTGTGTGATGAAGCCACCTTGAGTGGAATATGTGTGTGTGAGTGTGTGTGATGAAGCCACCTTGAGTGGAGTGCATGTGTGTGTAATGTGTGATGAAGCCACCTTGAGTTTAGTGTGTTTGTCTGTGTGATGAAGCCATCTTGAGTGGTGTGTGTGTGTGTGTGTGTGTGTGTGATGAAGCCACCTTGAGTAGAGTGTGTGTGTGTGTGTGTGAGATGAAGCCACTTTGAATGGAGTGTGTGTGTGTGATGAAGCCACCTTGAGTGGAATATGTGTGTGTGAGTGTGTGTGATGAAGCCACCTTGAGTGGAGTGCATGTGTGTGTGTATGTGTAATGAAGCCACCTTGAGTTTAGTGTGTTTGTGTGTGTGATGAAGCCACCTTGAGTGGAGTGTGTGTGTGTGCGCGTGTGTGATGAAGCCATCTTTAGTGGAGTGTGTGTGTGTGTGATGAAGCCAGCTTGAGTTGAGTGTGTGTGTGTGTGTGTGTGCGTGTGTGATGAAGCCACTTTAAGTGGAGATACGCGTTGGCTTGCTGTGATGACAAGCGAGCTCTGCACCTTACTGATGTTTACATTTGAATAGATGAGTATTGTCTTTTCACTGCACTTTAGTATTTCTGCACTTCGAAACACTGTTTAGCTTAGCTAATTGTCTCCATTTCAGGATGGAAACTTCTCATATATCAGGGCTCGCTTAACTCTATTTTTAAATGTTTTTATTATTCTGTCTTTATATTTTTTGTACCCAATAAAATATTTTGATTCATTATTATTCCTTTTAAGTGTGCCTCTTGTTACTTGGTCCCCTTTTATATGGGGTTATTATGAGGGCTGCTTGCCCCATATATCCTCATGTTGTTGCATTGTGCTTGTGTGGACCCTGAGTGCACGTTCACTATTTAGTGTTCATTCTTTCATGGTTTAGTTTATTTTGTTGGTGCGGCCTCTGTCCTTTTTTGTTCTATACATAGATATACCTGACTGCTGTTTGGTGGACACCTGCCTAGGTAGGTCCTTCTGTTATATGCAGAAATTATATAAATATCCCTGACCACTCTATAGATCAAACCTGCTTTGTAAATCCTTTCTGTTAAACAAATTAAGATGTACTCAGTCGAAGAATAAACTTCCTGTTTACGGTGCTCAATTAAGAAATAAGACAGCACACAATGGTCTTGACTCAGTTATAGGTGATAAATTTGTCACATTGCATTTACGTCCTGAATCCAGCCCTATGTAGGTGTGATTTATCAAACTCATCAAGTAGTTATTGTATTGGGTAAGTGCATTTGATCAGAATGAGAGTTAGCATTATCTTGCTTGATGAATCAGTTTTTGAGCTTTAGTTGTACAGTATAATAAGACTTGTGATTCTTTAAGAAAAAGGCAATTAAAATCTACAGCCATTTCTCCCGGGACAATTTACTGCTGCTAAGCCTTAACAACCTTCAATTCGTAACTAATCCTGCTAGACTCAGGTCTGTCATATCCTGAAAGAAATGTTAATTTCCGAGGGTTCCTTATAACTGGCTGCAGTGTTAGGAGATATTTATTTAAAATGTTAACCTATTTTTTATTCTTAAGGAAAATAACCCTTTAAAGGGATAGTAATACTTAATATGTAAAAAAATATATATTGTAGTGTTCATCGCCCTGAGTAAAACAAGGGTACTCTCAAAGCTGAAATGTGTTTTATTCAATAGTTATTACAGCTCAAAGTTGAATTTTTTAGGCTGAATATAACAGTGGCCTGAAATTGTACAGTGGCGCTGTTATTACACCATTCAATGGACTGCTCTGGTCCATAGACCATAAATCTCCATAGGAGGGTGTAGCAACAGCGCCACTGTACAATTTCAGGCCACTGTGATATTGGACCATAATAGAGACTAAATATATATGGCAATTTTAATTAATTAAATGCATTATGATTTATACAATAACCCATGTTTTTGATTGGTGATTTCCTGAGGGTGTATGTCAGTACATATAGACAGTTTAGCGGCTATCATTTTGTATAAGGAATGGAAATCCAAATGAATCATTTTTTGTAAAAAAGATTTTCCCGTTAATGGTAGTATATCCTTTCTTCTAAGAGGGATGATGATTTAGGTTTTTGTAAAAACAATATTTTGAGATTTCTTATGTCGATGCTTTCCAATAATAGTCAACTCTGATTGGATGAGCGAATAGCCATTGTGATTGGAGGATGGAATATGATGTCACTTTATTGGATGGCTTTAAATTAAGCCGGGAAGAAGCACTGGCGTTCTATACTTTGCCACTGATGAAGATGTCTATGAAACGCGCGTCTGGCGTGGTGTCAGCATTTGACTAGTGTTTAACAAAAACGTCCAAGCCTACGAAATGCGCTGGATGCCAGGGACTATCTAGCTTCAGGTTACAATGCACTAATGGTGTTTGTTTTAGCAAACATAGCAACAGTACGACCGTTGAGGTAGAATTTCTACATGCGAATGATGTATTTACAATCTGTTAGAACTAATTTGTCCAATTACTAGTCATATTTCTACACAAAGTATTTTACTCTTTCAGCTCTGGTATATTCCAGTTGTTAGCTTTTGATAGGATAGCAGGGCACACGCAGTTGTTCGTGGATACTCTGTCACGGTATAATTCAATGTTAGATTATATCACACACTGAATTATTTTGAACTAGTTGAAGAGTCCGTTACACAGGCCACAGTGCCACTGCCACGGGGTCGCGGGGCAGTCATGCGCAGTTGAGACTGCCCACTCCGCGGCTGATACAGTGCTGGACGCTCCGCAACTGCCACTGTACAATTTCAGGCCGCTGTGATATTGCACCTAAAAAATTCAACTTTGAGTTGTAATAACTTTTGAATAAAACACCTTTCAGCAGTGGGAGTACTCCTGTTTTACTCAGGGGGATAAACCCCACAACATATATTTTTTTACATTTTAAGTATTACTATCCCCTTAATCAAGTTGTTAGCAACAGTGCCAAAAGGGAATTTTATTTTTTATACTCAGCTAGACCAGAAGAGAAAATAGCTGCTCAGTTAACCCTTTGACTGCCAGAGGGGTATGCAACGCATCGCTCTGTAGCAGAGTGTCGACTGACACGGATCTCCTGCTGAAAGCTTTACAGCTGACAGCAGGAAATCACAAACTTTAAATGCATGTATCTCTCAAACCATAGCGATTTGAGAGATACCTTTTTTTTTGCTTTTTGGTCAACTTTTTAAGGACTACAATTTGGAAAATATTTTTGTGGGACATTACTATCCCTTTAAACAAAAATTGAGCTGTATTAACCCTTTGAGTGCCAGAGTGATATGCCGTACGACTCTGGCACTCAAAGGGTTAATTTTTGGATGAGACATCTCTCAGAAGTGAGAAAAAGCTTGTTTTACTCCACACTGGAAAGCCTTATAATGTCTATATTTTCTTAAACAAAAGGTTTACTGCTATATTAACCTTCTGGGTGCCAGAGGGTTGTATAATACATTGTGAAGCTATGCACTGGACATCCTTCTGGCGCTCAAAGAGTTAAACCCTTGGGTTGTGAAACACTGAGAAGCAATACGAGGGGAAATCCTATTGCATGAAAGAGGTTGAAGTTAAAGTGCTAGTAATGTCCCAGAATAAATATTTATCATTTCGTAGTGCTTAAAAAGTTTAACTAAATGCAAAAAAACACTATCTCTCAAACTGCTATGGTTTGAGAGATATTCACTGTGAAAGTTTCCTGCTTCCTGCTGTCAGCTGTAAAGCTGACAGCAGGAGATCCATGTCGACCGACACGATGAGGCTCTGCATCAGAGCCGCAATCTCGTTATTTAAAACAAATTACTTAATTGGAATGGTCTACAAAGTGTGCTTGCAAACCAGGCACACTTTATAGACCTTTCCAATGAAGTCATTCTTTTTAAGTAACACGATTGGGGCTCTGATGCAGAGCCGCTAGTAGGTCCCTGAACAGGATTCCCCTGCAGTCAGCACAGATCTGACACACGGAAAGGGGAGGGAGGGGGGAACTTTGAATAGGAATATCTCGCAAACCATAGCGATTTGAGAGATAGGGGTATTTTTGCATTCAGTTCAACTTATTAAGCACTTCAAGATGATAAATATTTATTCTGTGACATTACTAACACTTTAACCCTGTGAGAGACAGAGTGGTGCGCAATGCATCGCTTACCCCTTTGGCACTCGAAGGGTTAAAGGAATAACATTTACTTTGGGGAAAAAAAAATGTTTTTCTAAGGTGTTTTCCTCCGGGGAAAATCAAAATACTCACAGTGATGGGATATGCCTCTCCAAAGAAATTTTTGAGAAAACGAATGCAGTATTTTTGGTGGCCACTACATTTTGCGGTGGCGCTATTGCATTCTTTGGTAAATTGTCACTAACCAAAGCTCTCCTTATAGATAACAACAGCAGCAGATCAGGGCCGGCGCCAACTATAGGCGAGGTAGGTACCGGCCTAGGGCGCACATCTTATGGGGGCGCAGTTGCCGAGCAGAGCTGCACGCAGCTCGGCTGCTGTGAGAAGAGGAGAGAGAGGCGCCGCTCTGAAAAGAGCGAGCACTTCCACCTAGAGCATGCTGTTAGACGCAGCGTGAAAACCACTGCGCCTGCACACCACGAAGGCCACAGCTTAATCCACTGAGAGCTGATCCTGAGCAGGAGGCCGGGAGTAGAGAGAGAGACACACACACAGTCAGCACTGGTAGAGACGCAAGACAGTCACGGTGAGGTGAATTCACAGTGACAGGAAACTTAGACAAAAAGGGGAAACCGGCAAAAAGGGTAGATCAAGAGGGGGATCAAGGGTAGGCAAGAGGGGGAGAAAGAGGCAAAAGAGGGGGGATCAAGACAAGAGTCAAGGGTGGATTAAGGCAAGAGGGGGAGAAAAAGGCAAAATGGGGGATCAAAAGGGGGGAGAATGGCAAAAGGGGAGAAAGAAGCAAAAGGGGGGATGAAAAGACAACAGGGGGGAAAGAGGCAAAATGGGGGGTCAAGAGGGGGAGAGGAGAAAAAGGCAAAAGGAGGGTGATCAAGAGGGGGAGAGAGGCAAAAGGGGGGAATCAGGAAGGGGAGAGAGAGAGGCAAAAGGGGGATCAAGATAAGAGTCAAGGGTAGATTAAGGCAAGAGGGGGAGAAAGAAGCAAAATGGGGGATCAAGAGGGGGAGAATGGCAAAAGGAAGATCAAGAGGTTTAAAGAGGCAACTTGGCAAGAGGGGGAATCAAGAGCAGGTGAAAGACTCAGAGGGGGGTTAAGAAGGGGGATCATGAGGCAAATTGAGGGGGATCAAGAGGCAAAAGGAGGGGGGACCAAGAGGTAAAAGGGTGGGATCAAGAGTCAAGAAGGGGAGAGAGAGGCAAAAGTGGGGATCAAGAGGGGGAGAATGGCAAAAGGAAGATCAAGAGGGGTAAAGAGAGGGAACTTATCAAGAGCAGGTGAGAGGCAAAAGGGGGGAATCAAGATGTGGTATATATATATATATACTATATAATAATTCGCTAAGTTGTGTGTAACGCCCGACATGCGCAGTAGACACTGCTGTGCGTGCGGCAGTCATGCGCAGTACAGACTGCCCACGCCGCAGCTGATACAGAGCTGGGCGCTCCGAAGGAGCGTACAGCTCTGTATCAGCAGTGGTGCGGGCAGTCTCTACTGCGCATGACTACCCCGCGACCGGCTGGCAGTGGCACTGTGGCCCGTGTAACGGGCTGTTCAACTAGTATATATATAAACTCTTTATTGCTCTGGTGGTGGCATATAACTCGCACACACACACACACACTCTGATACACGCACACACTCTGATACACATAGAGATAAGCACACACACACACACACACACTGATACACATACAGACAAGTATACACATTGACACACTGATACACATATTGAGAAGCACACACTCACACACTGATACTCCTACAGAGACTCACACACATTGACACATATAGGGGACACACAAATTGGTACTTATACACATACAGAGAACACACAAACACACTGACACTTAACACATACAGGGAACACACATACATTGACAGTTATACATGTATAGGGATCACACACACTGACACTTGTACACATAAAGGGGCGGGGCATAAAGGGGTGGAGCCGAAGGGGGTGGCAAAATGAGGTTTTGCCTAGGGTGGCAAAAATCCTTGCACCAGCCCTGCAGCAGATCCATTAAACAATATAATGGGGGAGATGTAGAAAACTGGAGCAGCAAAGAAAATGTCTGTAAAATTGTTGCATAAATCAACATTAACATATTTATAAACGTTTAGTGACATTTTCGCTAAGTACTAACCTCAGTCAGTCGACTTTTTGGAATAGTGAAGTAGAAAAGGTCTTGTTCAAGTAAGAATTGTGTCACAATTTACGCATAAAGACATTCGCTAATTGCTCTAAAAATAAAGGTAGTTTTAGTGATTAAATCCTAACCTCAGGTATAACCTGTTCTTAATGGAAGTATGTAGTGATGGTATGTAAGATCTGTATGTGAAAAAATATTCTCATTAGTGAATTTTCTAGAAATATTCTCAGACTATTTTTAGATAGACATATTTTGAGGCGTGACTTTATTGCTTTATAAATATAACTAGAGATGAGCGAGCACCCCGATGCTCGGGTGCTCTGACCGAGCACCGCCGGAGGCTCGAGTGCTCGGCCGAGCACCCGAGCCCCATTCAATTGAATGGGGCGACACGAGCATTACACCAGGCACCCCCTGCTCTGATGAGGGGAGGGTGCCTGGTCAATGCCCCCCTTCATCTCCGCAATGTCCCCCTTCATCTCCGCAATGTCCCCCTTCATCTCCTCTATGCCCCTCTTCCACAATGTCCCCCTTCATCTCCGCTATGCCCCTCTTCCACAATGTCCCCCTTCATCTCCTCTATGGCATAGAGGAGATGAAGGGGGACATTGTGGAAGAGGGGCATAGCGGAGATGAAGGGGGACATTGTGGAAGAGGGGCATAGAGGAGATGAAGGGGGACATTGTGGAAGAGGGGCATAGCGGAGATGAAGGGGGACATTGTGGAAGAGGGGCATAGACTCTATGCCCCTCTTCCACAATGTCCCCCTTCATCTCCGCTATGCCCCTCTTCCACAATGTCCCCCTTCATCTCCACACTGTCCCCCTTCATCTCCGCAATGCCCCCTTCATCTCCTCAATGCCCCCGTACCTCCAGTCCCTGGTGGTCCAGCGGAGCGTCTTCAGATCTGTGCCTCCTCCGGCACAGATCCCCGCCACCCGAACACGGCGGGCGAGCACATGGCGGTACTCGACGAGTACCGCCATGTGCCGAGCAGAGCGATGCTCGAGCCGATCCGAGCATCGGCCGAGCACGCTCGCTCAACACTAAATATAACCCATCTTTGTGGATTTTAGTGACAATTCTTAAACTTAGACTGTTCCTTATTTGTTTACTGAGGCATTAAAGGGCCCTTGTCACCTTGTCTACCTGCTCTCCTGAATGGGGCTAAAACAGGGATTCCTCTATATTGGGGTAAGGAGTATCAACTCCCAATATCATTCTGGCTCTATACCAATGGGATACCATTTTTCTTGGAGGAGGAGGAGTTAATGAATGCAGTAAGAAATTCCTTAGTTTTCAAAGATTACAGTGCCTTTGAAGGGGTGGAAATGTAAAAAGAATGTCTACTTTTTCCTTTAGCGCTATCTTCTGGAAACATTTGTGTATCCCAGGTTAGGGGTAGAAAGTGACTCTTCTTTTGATGCAGTGGGTTTATGCATTCATATCAATGGAGAAATGTCATGTTATATCCACTCACACCACACATCTCTTTCTCAGTAGTTTTCAAAGATTGCAGTGCCTTTGAAGGGGTGGAAATGTAAAAATAATGCTTCCTTTTTCATTTAGCTCCATCTTCTGGAAACATTTGCACATCCCAGGTTAGGGGTAGAAATTGACTCTTCGTTTGATGCAGTGGGTTTATGCATTCATATCAATGGAGAAATGTCATGCTGGTTTCACTGACCATGCATCTCTTTCTCAGTACATGGTTTAAAGGGCTAAAGCATAGATCAATAGGTAATTAATCCCCACACCACCTTCTGTTAACCTGCGTACACGATAATGACATATTTAACCCTATCTTAGGCCCTTCATTGAGATAACTTACCCACTCTGCCTCCCACAAGGACTTGGAAAGGGATTATTCCTTTTCTTTCACTCAATATTGATGGGCGGCTTTAAGGTGCTGACAATTAACTATTATTCACCCTCTCACCCCATACCCCGTCTACTCTCCCCCCATTTTTTTTTTCTTTTTCTGATCATTCCTCCTTCCCCTACTTCCTTCCTACTCCTACATTCCTCATGGCTTGTAACATTTAAACCTTTTAAAATATATTTAAAAAAAAGGAGGAAAATAAAAAACTATTTTCTTGATTTTGAAAGCAGTTTCAAAAACACCTATATTTGTATTATCTATTTTTATTTAGAAAAGTAGTTTTTGTTATTTACATTTATAGATTATGCTAGTTAAGGGATGCAGCACACCTCCTATCTTAGATTACATATCACCTATGAAATGGCACAGCAAAGCATTGCCTATCTCCCAAAGCACCAAAAGAGTTAAGTGTCAGTGAGTGGGGAAAGGAAAGGCATGGCATGACATAATAAAAGCATCTAAATAACTCAAAAACAAGTATTCTAAATAAGAAATGGCTTATAAAACATGTACGTGATTCTGAAAGCTCTTTCATTTAATTTGCCATGAGGAGTGTAGCAGAGTCTTCGGTCATATGAATCAGCTGATCGGCGTATAGTCTGCCGTGGACTTGAAACATCTGATTAGTTGGTTCAGGTAAAGAAAGAAGCTGCAAAGCAGCTGTTATATGTAACAGCTGCTCTGTCAGTTATGTGTGTATATGAATAATCTGTAAAGTGAGGCACGGCATTGTTTGTTATTCCTTTAACCCTATGATTGCTCTGCAATGTGTTGCACATGCCTGTAGACTCAAAGAATTAAAAGAGGGCTGGTGGTGTGGCCGCATGCTCTCCATTCCCCTACTTGCTCCTATAACACATCAACAGTGTTACGCCAACCCTACATGCTATTGATTAAAGTATCTTTCTTCCTCTTCCATGGCTAATTCTTAGTGTATATGGTGAAATGCGTTATATTCTCCATGGTGAGAATGGCATTCAAGGGCTTAATACATCTACACCAGGTCTTCTCAGTACAGCAGGCTCCTTCATAGTAATGAATTATGTATTGAAAATTGGGTTAATAATGTATATTTATTCAGTTTTACCACTGCTTACTCTGTTTATAAGATATAGACTAATTACGCTGGTGTACTTCCTGGGTGATATAGACATTGAAGTAAACATTACCCTTTATGTCTTACCTTTTTAGTTGAGAGACATTTCTGATGAATATTTTAACAGTAAAAAAATAGTCAGTATCCAATAACAATATACCTACATACAATTCTAATTATAATACAAACCCAGAGAATCCAGTGCATCCATGCACAGTCCCTCTGGACTTGCTAATTGGATCCTCTGTTTAATTAAAGTATGTAGAACAGTCAGGTATCATCATTAAAAAGTTAAGCTCATCTAGTACCTTTCAAAGTTTTTGATAGCTCAGCAGAAACCCTGATGTCGCCGATCACTGAAAACTGCTCTAGCACACTAATTAGAATCTGGGCACCAGACTTGTTTCAAGCTAAGGACAATTGTACTGCTTCATAGTCCTAAATACAGTAGAATGTCCATAATGTATATTGTAGATTTTGAGTAGGATAATGAACTTCACCTGTCACAGCTTGATTCGAGGACTGATTTTTCTGAACATGGGAAAAAAATTGTTCATGCAAATTCCATTCAAAACAAATCTTCACATTCATGCATACATGTGTACACACATGCAAACATATATATGCACCTAGATACACAGGCATGTGCTTGCACACATAGCTATGCACACACAAATATACACGTCATAAGGAGAGGGTGTGATCCTTTCAAATAAACACAGACACATTCCTTGGGGATAACATGCCACAGCTTTATTTAAATACTTCCAATCACATTTTTTCTTAATTAACCATAATAATAATAATAATTAATTAATTAGTCATTAACTGACAGTCCTTGTCAATCCACATTTCTCGAAACCAAGCATGGGCAAATTGCCCAGGCTAATGCTAGAATGCCAACACTCTTTAGCACTTACAGCTGAACCCAACATTCTTCAGCACTTACAGCTGAATCCAACACTCTTTAACACTTTCAACTGAACCCAACATTCATTAGCACTTACAGCTGTCTACCAAGGAATTACCACATTGACCATCCACCTTAGCTTCAGTGGGCAATGTCACCACCCAAGATCTAAGTCCGGGGAAAACTCCCAAAGGGCTTTGGACCGAGGATAAGTCCACATAACTATTCCACATAAGTTACAGATCTCTGAAAACCAGGCAAGGACTATCCTCCCTGCTGTGACAAATGACCAAACACCACAAACGCCATAACAGGGAGGGATGTTTCTTCTTATTCTCTATTCCCCTAACAGCATCCCACTTCCTGTACCAAAGCACACACACACATACAGATACAGAAGTGCACATATAATCTCACACACATACACACATAGAGGCATGCACATATACATGAAATAAAAGTACATATATATAAGTGCATGCACACGTACATGAAAGTACAAACATATGCATGCACATACTCACACAATTATGAACAAACATATCTTCATATACACATACAGGGAAAGATTTACATGCCAGGCTCCCCTTGGCAAAGGTACTGTAGGTGCCCTTAGCTCTGCCCATGGCCACACACCCCACTCCTGACATGACCACACCCTCAGTCCCATCCACTGTATTGTGGCATAGAAAACACCCTTGGCCTATAACAAGCAAGGACAAAAAACTTTAACTCCCCTTTCTTTTTCACAATAAATTTTGGGATAAAAGAGCGGTGTGCAGCTGCACTGCCATCCCAAAATTCCATAACGTGCCAGGACCTTAACACCGGCTTGACCATCCTGGCACGTCATGTGTCGTTAAGCAGTTAAACTTGTATATAAACTGGTGTAGGAACATTGAGATAGGTCTGGCCACACCCACAATTCAGAATGTAGGTGTGGCCTGTACAACTAAAGGCACTCCTCAAAATGTGGAGCTGTATGCTGCTTCCTATTATGCCTATTTAAATCCAGCCCTGAACACACAAATGCACACATACACACACTCACTTATACATTCAGACACTAACACACAAACATGTTGTCTACTATTCCTCCCTCACACAGTAAGCAGTAGTAAACAGCTCTAGCAGTACATCTTTTTTCAAGCTGTGACCTGGATAGGAACCTATTTTGAATGACAGTGGTACACTAAACTGATGTTTTTTTTTTCTGCAATCACAGTTTTTCAGTAATCTGATCAATAAAACTGCAAACAAAAAACTATACGTTTCAGGTTTTGTAAAAATGCCTGTTTCTTAAGAATACTAAAATTACAGAATCATATCACTCTCACATTGTAAATGTCCTTGACTCATGTCAATACCAGGAGCAGGCAACATACTGCCTTTCTGATTTAGTGATACGTAACATAGAAACATAGTAAATAGGTTGAAAAAGACACAAGTCCATCAAGTTCAACCTTTGCCTCGTAACCCAGAGACATGAGAATTATATATCTTTCCTGGTGCCGAATAATGAGGACCTTTCTGTTTTGCCTACCAATGCACAATATAACCCTGATGTTCCCTTTTGAAATAAATGTATCTAATCTTCTCTTAAATGTATCCATTGTATCTACCATAACCACATCCTTGGGCAAGGAATTACATAATTTACTGTAAAAAACCCTCTCCTCTGCTGAAGTCTAAACCTCCTTTCCTCTAATTTCAAGAGGTACATGAATCTCTTATGATTCTGTTTGGTTTGCTGCTTGTATTGTTGCAATACTGCAGTTTACTTCCTAAAAGTGTAGATATGTGATGTAGGGGTTTTCGATTCGTTCTTGAGATATTGACCCTTTCTCTGATAGAGTTCTGTCGGTGATACAACGACGGATATCAGAATGAGGCTACTATGTAGCACCAATCAGATTTTGGTTGCTACTTTTTAAACTTTTATGTTTTGTTTGATAGTTTAGTCTATGAATAAGAGCTAGATATGCTCGAAACGCGTCAGACTATTCATAGTAGCTGACTGTCATGCCATGTCTATGGATTTTACTATATTGAATAAAGTGACATTTTTATGAACTTATGGTGATTCGGAGGACCGTCATTTTTGTTTTACCACCTGAGCCGGGTGTGCTACAAAGTTGTTTATATTGCTGCTCGTATTGCCAAAGCAAATGATTCAGGATATAGTAAACCGTTCCTAATAAAGCAACACCTCACTAATGAGGCCTGAAAAAGCATAAATGTTCATGTGGGGTTTGCTGAAATTCTTGTCAGAGAGGAATTGCACGGCACTTTTGGTTTGAACTTGGCTACTCTTATGGATGGAGCCAACTCAGTATGCAAATGGTTATTTCGCCTTTGCAATTGGATACTAAACTGTGTTCCTCTTTAGCCTTGCCTAGCCATAGTAGAAGCCATGTTTGTGCTTTTGTTCATTCTCAGTGAGTATTCAACTCTGTGACCTAGTCCTCTCGCCATGGATACCGTCATGCAGCTGCTTCAAGAGCTCTCCCCTGCTTTCCCCATTCTCTGCCATTTTCTCAGTGGGGCTTACCGCTTTATTTTTTGGAATATGATTGTATTGCCTATTGTTTCAATAAAGCTTAAAAAAAAAAAAAAAAAAAAAAGAACGGAACAAAACAAGGGGCCCTCCTGTGTGTATCCATCTTCTAGCATGAAGACCACCACCAACACCCTAGGTGAATACTTACAAAAGGCGTGTATCAAAGAATGTACAGTTGCATTCTCAACAAGCATGTTCTTCCCAAAGTGATACAAGCATCCAATTTCAAAAAGGTAACTTAAAACGGAAAGCGCCAGAAAGTGTAATATTGTATCTACTTTATTATCTTAATAGATAAAATTGTATTCACATTTAGAAATGGTTAGAACATTGATACCAACTGTTCTAACATTCTCGCTTTCTGAGATTTTGACCCCTCTCCGTTCAGTTAGTTCACTAGAACAGGATCCAGAAATGTAGAAATATATAAAAACTAGTTGAACAGCCCGTTACACGGGCCACAGTGCCTCTGCAGCCGGTCGCGGGGCAGTCACGCGCAGCAGAGATTGCCCGCGCCACTGCTGATACAGAGCTGGACGCTCCTTCGGAGCGCCCAGCTCTGTATCAGCCGCGGCGCGGGCAGTCTGTACTGCTCATGACTGCCGCACGCGCAGCAGTGTGTACTGCGCATGTCGGGCATTACACACAACTTAGCGAATTATTATATAGGATGGTAGGCGGAGGCTTCAGATTGGTTTGGCCAATATTTTTAATAAAATCACTGAAATCAATACGCATTTCACAGCTATGCACCTCTTTATCAAAGCTTTCAAGCTTTACAAATAATAACATCAAACAAAAAGAAGCCGCTGCCACAGCATGGTCTCATTTAAAACCTCGTATTGACATCCGATAGTAATAGAGCTCTATCACTCAAATTGCTCTGCTTTTTAGATGCACCAATCCCCGCTACTCATACCCTTGCTCACCCAGATCTTGTAGTGTTCTCTTATTAAAGTGTTAGCAGTGTCACATAAAAACTTGTTATAGTCTTGGTGAGGATTAAAAAATAAGCTTAAGGACGCAAACCCTATCTCTCAAACCGCTATGGTTTGAGACATATAAGCATTGAAAGTTCCCCCTCCCTCCCCTTCTCCTGATGTCAGAGTCTAGCTGACAGCAGGAGATCCCGGTCCGGGGATCAGACTGTGGCTCTGCAGCAGAGCCGAAATCGTGTTATTGCAAAATAATTACTTCACTGGAAAGGTCTACAAAGTGTGCCTGGTTTGGAAGCACACTTTGTAAACCTTTCCAATGAAGTAATTCTTTTGCAATAATGCAATATCTGCTCTGCTGCAGAGCATCCTTGTATCGGGCAACATGGATCTCTTGCTGTCAGTTTTATAGCTGACATCAGGAGAAGGGGAGGGAGGGGGGAACTTTCAATACTTATATCTCTCAAACCATAGAGGTTTGAGAGATAGGGTTTGCTCCAATAAGCTTATTTTTTCATCCTCTACAAGACTAAAACAAGTTTTTATGGGACATTACTAACACTTTAACTCCCATTGTCATCAGCCTATCAGAACACTGACAGATATGGTTTTCCTCCCATATACACTGCAGAATAACAATCAAAGTTTTGTTCGAACGATGGTGAAACGCGAACATTCACCTGCAGTCATTTTTACAAATGATATCCCATTAATTATTAAATTTTCATTTTTGACTTTGTGTTGCAGCTTGGAGAAAAGACGCAGTTACATGTAATTGGAAATAAAATGCATCTGTGACTTGTGCACAGATCATGTTTGTGAAATATTACAAGGTGAGCGGTTGAATGATGTTGTTTAAATATTAAATCCCCATTGACTTAGTAAAATACAATCCCCATGTATCCCTTTTCTTCATGTGCTATGGATTCCTTGTGTACAGTAATATCGCAGAAATATATGTGATGCTGTAACAACCTAGTAAAATGCTGTATAAAGCAACATTTTCCTGTAGCTATAAATATGCATTTTACCATATTCACATTTCTCCTGGAATGTATTTTTCTTAGCAGGATAAAGAAGTTATAAACAGGAAGAAATGACATTTTCACTAAGCTTTCTGTATTACATGCTAGTCCTCTTAATGTAGCATTTTTAAAGATGATCTTCTGTAAAATAACAATATAAAGCTCCTAATTAAAGTCTTCTTAGAGAAGTTTCCAATGCACTACTCCATATACAAGGGGTTAACATTCATTTAAAAGAAGACTCACACCCCATCATAATAAAGACCTCTTTTCGTGATCTGGGTGGAAAATTCTAATGGCCCCTATTCAAATACAAGGCGGTATCCTATATAATAATTCACTAAAACGTGTGTAACAACAAAGTAATGCGCAGTAGAGACTGCTGAGCGTGCTACAGTCATGTGCAGTAGAGACTGCTCGCTCCGTGGCTGATACAGAGCTGGGAGCTCTTTCGAAGCATCCAGCTCTGTATCAACCGTGGTGTGGGCAGTCTCTACTGCGCATGACTGCCCCGCGACTGGCTGGCAGTGGCACTATGGCCCGTGTAACGGGCTCTTCAACTAGTATAAAATAAAAACCTGGGTGATAGTTTTTGACATTTTTATCAGCGCAGAAACAGATATGTGACTTTTTGCAGCTGTTTTTTAATCATAATGGACCTTCAAATGTAGCCTTGCCAAACACTATAAAGCTCTAGTCCTAATATACCTCCACATACCAGGTTTTATTAGAGTGGTAAGGGAAGGGTTAAAAAAAAAAAAAGCTTTTCTTCCCCTCCCTTTGCAGTACTACAAGTGATTGGTTGCAGTCTGTGTGCGGTGGGATTGGTTTTGTTGTTTGTTGGTTTGTAATTGGTGGCTTTCTGCTATATAAAGCAGAGGGACAGTGAATACTTGAATGCGTGAATCTTAAAGGGATAGTAATATTTCGTTTTATCTTTATTTTATTTTGTAGGCATTAAAAAAACATGAAGTACGATATAAGTCTTATCTCTCAAACCTTTATGTTATATCCTGGCGCTCTGGATTAACTCTTTGAGTGCCAGAGGGGTACGCAACGCATTGTAAAGCACTCAAAGGGTTAACAAGGAACGCGAAGGCTGTCACAGAGAGTGCATGTGGCAACACAGACCTCTCCTTCAAAATATTGTGGGACGGTGAGGTGAGATCCTCTGACCTCCCCCACCGGCCCATAATCTAGCGGCCCACCGGGGGATGCCCGATCCCCCGATAGCCCATGCTCCCCAATACAAGGCGAGTACCTAACCATTTGTACAGTCATTCCTATCTAAGTCAAAAACATTTCCTTTGAGATTTCTTCTATATAACACGTAGGGGGATTTACAAACATTTAACACAAAAAACAACAACAGCTTCTCACAAGTTCATGTTAAGACTCACCTTCAGTGACTTGTAGAAAGTGGCCAAGGAGCTCTCAGTCCCCTTTATGTCTATCCACCCACCCCCTCAACTCACATGGGGTTTACACAGTGCCTTAATTGCATGAGACTTAGGTCAGACAGCTCAAACACCAGGCCGAAACCATGCCTTTAAAGTCTGAAATATGTTTCAGTGTTTTGGAGTTAGTATGAACCAGCTTTATACACAGCATCAGAATGAATACTTTTACACGTGAATCCACACACACACACACACACACACACACACACACACACACACATTCAAGAGTTGAAAACATGATTTAAATGAATGTATATCTGTATTTGTTCCCAACGATGCAACTGTTAGTGCTCCAGATTTGCTCCAGATTCGCAGTCTGACTTACAAGCTTCTCACAGGAAAACTTTAATTGCTAGTTTCTGCTTACAATAGTCATAGTCCATTTTATATTCTGCCAGTTTAACTGGAGGACTTGAAGGTGTCAGATACAATGTGGT
Organism: Rhinophrynus dorsalis; assembly: GCA_037306005.1. Lineage (NCBI taxonomy): Eukaryota > Metazoa > Chordata > Amphibia > Anura > Rhinophrynidae > Rhinophrynus > Rhinophrynus dorsalis. The sequence continues at coordinate 22,500,667 of CM074720.1, read as the reverse complement.
GGTCTTCATTGTAAGCACCAGATCATACAAAATATGCACCTTACTTTCCAATTCTCTTACATTTTCCAGTTTTTTAAAACATCAAACTCCCTTGTCCTTCAGCTTTATTGTGATTCTATAAAATACCTTTACTTTTCCTTATAAGACTAGACCGAAAACATGCTCTCAACATACAGCATTGGACCTTGAAGGAAATATTAAACAATTAAGGACCAGAGAGGCGTGTAACATATTGCTTTGCAATGTGTTATATACCCCTTTGGTTCTTAAAGGGTTAAAACTACAAGTTTGACATCAGCCCCATGTTTCACAATTAATTTGAGAAGTTGATCAGGGTTGCAACATCCAGCATCCTATAACAATTTTGAAAGAGCTTTCAGGATCATATATGTTATGTTAGAGGGAAGAAGGGACAGGGATATGGAGAAATACAGAAGTGTGGGACACAGAAGTGAATGAATAGAGGGTAAGAGGAAGGCCAAGGGGAGTGGAAAGGAAAAGCATGCCAGAGAGAAACACGTCAAGGAGAGGGAAGAACAGGTAGTGGGCTACAGACATGGAGGGTGTGGGCTAAGGAGAGGGAAGGGATGGCAGCAGGCCAAGATATGGAAGGAAGAGGTTGCAGACCACGGAAAGGAGGTAAGCATTCCAAAAGAGAGGAAAGGGAGTGGAGCCAGCTGGAGGAGATGAAAGAGAGGGGAACAAGCCAAGCATATAGGCGGGAGGGTTGTGTGTCATGAATACATCATAAAGAGCAAAGAGAGGGGAGATGGCTGGGGAGGAAATGAAAGAGAGGGAACTGGCCAAGCAGATGGATGGGAGGTGAGCATGCTAATGTCAGGGAAGATAGGTGAGTTCACAAAGTAGATGAAAGGGAGCTGACTGTGAGGAAATGGAAGAAATGGGGAACAGGCCAAGCAGTTGGATAGGAGGTAAGCTTGCCAATGACATTGCAGGGACAGGAGCAGGCCAGTGACATCAACAGGAGGAGAACACACCAATGACATTGAAAGGAGGTGAGAACACCAATGACATTAAAGGGAGGTGAGAACCAAATGACATTGAAGGGAGGTGAGAACACCAATGACATTAAAGGGAGGTGAGAACCAAATGACATTGAAGGGAGGTGAGTAGGCTAATGACATGGAAGAGAGGTGAGCTCATCAATGACATTGAAGGGTGATGAGCTTGCCAATGGCATGGAAGGGAGGTGAGCTGGCCAATGAAATGGAAGGGAGGTGAGCTTGCCAATGGCATGGAAGGGAGGTGAGTTGGCCAATGAAATGGAAGGGAGGTGAGCTTGCCAATCAAAGGAAAGGGAGGGGATCTGACTGGGGTAATGAAAAAGAGGGGAATGGTGAAAGAGAGGGGAGTGGGTCTGGGGAAATTAGGTAAATACTGCTAAATGGGAAGGTTAAAGCAGGAGTGGAAGAAACATTCCTTACCTTGCTAAGACAATGGCCCTGCTTGGGAACATACTATAAAGGACATCTAAAGGTCAAGAACCCTGTGTTTTTTTATGTTTTCCTTTTTTTTTTTTTTTTTATTAAACAAAACAGCTGTTTTGTAAGACCATTTTCTGTCTTGCAAAACAGCCTGTTTCTGACAAAGCAAAAATAATTTCAAAGTAATTTCATTCATCTCTCTTTGCTAAGGAAATAAGCCCCATGGAGTTAAAAAATACAAATGTACAGTTCTGTCCAGTTACCTTAAGACTGGATCTGTCCAAGACCCACAACATAAGTGGCCGGTATAAGTGTAATAATAATAATAATTATAATAGCAGTAAAATATTTCTATAATAATAAATATGATTTGGGAACTGAGGATACACAGTTATTATGTAGCATTTAACTTGTACTTAATGCTCATGTAATTTGCTTCTCTATTTTCTGTCTATAAAGCATGGAGAGGAAATTTTAACAATTATGTTGAATTCAAATGTAATGGCTGGAGAGAAGCTTTGAGTAAGATTTCTGGTAAAGTAGATCTTGAATGGCTGTTTACAAAGCTGGGCTGCTGCTGGCACATGGGACAGAACAATAGGAGGAGGTAATTGAGGCCATCAGTAACCAGAAAACAGCAGTTGCGGCAGGTGATGGTTCCAGAAGAGGATGTTCATCCGTTTTAATGTGTGATCACTTCAGTGCATTAGTGACTGAAAGTAACATTCAGCATTAAAATTGGATGAAGATGTACAATGCAAAACAATTAGAACTGCATATTTTGATTTTAAACCTTTAAGGAACAGAGGGTTGCACAAAACACTTTGAAGTAATTCATTGGATACCACCTAGTCTTTTAACATAGCTCTCGAGCATTCCTCTTTAGGAGGGACATTCCCTCTTTGTGACCCAATCCCTCTGTTCCTCTTTCCAACCCTTGGCTCCCTGTGTTTAGGAGATCAGACTTTGTGGTGTGTATATAAATGTATCACATAGAAACATAGAAATTGATGGTACATAACAACCAGTCGGCCCATCTAGCCTGCCCATTTTCCTACTGTAAAAACCTCAAACCTTTTTTGGTCTTTGGTCTTTTCTTATGTTAAGGACAGCCTTATGCCTAGTCCATGCATGCTTAAATTCTGTCACTGTATTAACTTCTACCACTTCTGCTTCCTCAGTGAAGTAAAACTTTCTTACATTACATCTAAACCTGTGTCCCTCTAGTTTTAGACTATTGCCTCTTGTCCTAACATTTTTACTCCTTTGAAATGTACTTCCATCCTGCACATTGTTGAATCCCTTCATGTATTTGAATGTTGGTATCATATCCCCTCTCTCTTCTCTCCTCCAAGCTATACATGTTCAGATCCTTTATTCTATCCTGATATTTCTTTTCCTGTAAACCAGTCACCATTTTAGTAGCCCTTCTCTGAATTTTCTCTACAGTATCTATATCCTTCTGGAGATGGGGTCTATAGGTGAGGTCTAACTAGAGATCTGTAGAGTGGCATGATCACTTCCCTTTTTCTGCTACTAATGCCCTTAGCCATACAACCCAGCACCCTGCTTGCATTCCGCGCTGCTTTATTACATTGCCTGCCTACCTTTAAGTCATTAGAAATAATTACTACCAAATCCCTTTCCTCTGTTGTCTCTGACAGCATAGTCCCCTTTACGGTATATTTTTCCTTTAGATTTTTATGTCCCAAGTGCATTATTTTACATTTATCAACGTTAAACTGCATCTGCCACACTCTTGTCCATTCTTCTAATTTACCTAAATCATTTGTCATTTGGCTTATTCCCCCCTGGAATGCCAACCATATTGCAGATCTTTGTATCATCTGCATTTAACCCATCCCTAGTTAGATGAGTTTGAACAATATTTCCCTTAAAAATTCTGATTTTAAAAATGTCTTTAATTCTGTTTTTAAAATAAATATTTTTTGACAGCTCCATACCACTGCTTATCACTCTTATCTGCTGATAGTATTTTAATTTGTCTTCTCCAAATTTAGACCATTTTTATTTAGCCAGTAAAAAATGACGTTAATCAGACAAAAAAGTGATGTCTAAAAGATTTTTTCTTCTGAAAATAACTTACAATTTAATGATTACCACAACTTTTTGAGCATCTACCCCTTAGTGTTAAATTATTAAAGCTATTAATTAAACTATGAAACAGTATAAAATAATGACATAATGCATTAAGAACAATCCAGTCACAAGACAAAAATCCTTTATGTTGCGGTAAACAAACACAGTATGGCATGCTGTGAGGGCCTGACACCCTTTTTTTATGCCTGCCAAAAAATAAACTCGCCATATGGTGGGAGAAATTCTGTCTTTCAATTGATTTCAATGCAATGAGCTAGACAAAAAAAGCAAAGACAACTTCACTTTTTGCTAAATATTTCCCGCTGGATGAAAAGTGCCATTTAACCAACAAGCTTATAATTTAATAAATGAAGCTACCAAAATGATACCACAGTGCTCACAACTGAAATTTAGCTACATTAGTTATAGCAGAGCTTAAAAATGAAATAGAGCTACACTAGCGATACCAGAGCATACAAATGAAATAGAGCTACACTAGCGATACCAGAGCATACAAATGAAATAGAGCTACACTAGCGATACCAGAGCTTGTGACCAAAATATAACCATGCTACCGGTACCACAGAGCTTACAGCTGAAATATAGTTACACCAGTGATAACACAGAGCTTACAATTGTAAGACAACCAGTGGTAGAAGAAAAAGGGCAAAGCGGGGAGAGCAAAGGAAAGGTGGTTAGCAAAATGAGTGGAAAAACTGCAAGGTAAAGGATTATCTAAGTGGGGGAGAGAGGGGCAATGGGGGGGATAAATAAGAAAAAATGGGCAATGGGGTGGAGAGACATAGAAGATGGGTAATAGGAGGAGAGGTACAATGTGAGAGAGAGTGAGAAATGGGGGGTAGAGGGGCAAGGTGAAGAGGACAATACACATATTGAACCTAGTGCCGGAGCAAGTTTCGACTGCCGGACACCCTTCCAGAACTGCAAGGGTTAAATAGGGACAACAAGGCTGCATCTCCCTCTCTATAACCTCTGTATTAACCATTTGAGCACCAGTGCGTCATCATTAACCAGTGTATTGCAGATCAATGTATTGCACAATCCATAGGCACTCCCATGGCTAATGGGAAGGCTAGAGAAGGGAACTGCAAGCTAGTGAATCGGGTGGGGAGATAAATGGACAAGTAATGGGGCGGTAGGATGTATGAGAGCGGGATAATAAGGGAGAGAGGGATAATAGGGTTAAGAGGCGTGATTGGGGAGAGCGAGAGAGAAGAATGGAGCGACAAGGGGAAGGGATATCACAGATATTTATTGACCTGTTGAGTGCCAATTGGGACATCAATCTGGACTGAAAGGGTTAAGCAAGTTAAATGAGGCTGCAGCCCTCTTCTCTAACCTCTCCATTAACCATGTGAGTGCCAGTAGGTTGTGCAGCTCATTGGCACTGAAATGGACAATGGGGAGGTTAGAGAAGGGAGCTGTAGCCTTGCGTATCCCCCCAAAAAAACACACATCTTTCCTCTAGAAGGATGGTACAGCAGTTCAATGAGTGCAGGGAACATTTAAAGTCAAAGTGTAGCACATATGTATTTAACGCACATCACGTGCCAATTTCAGACATGCCCAGCAAGCTTCAACTTGGCATCATTGTAATGTTAGCTATGTATTTGCTGTATTTGACTTGAATGTCTCATGCACTCATCGGTGCTGCTGGATGACAGCTGCATCATCTAATGACCAGCAGGGACTGTCCCACGGACCAGCGCCAGTCCACAGACTGGCGGCTGAGAAACATTGATCTAAGAATATCTGCAAACGGACTCCCAAGGCAAAGAAATAAACACAACATTACTGTCCTTACTATAAAGTAAACCACGTCTTTATTGTAGTCAGAAGTGCCTTTGGTCTATTGCAGAACCTTTTGTCTTTTGCTCTGTCCTGATCCGAGCAGAGAGTTCTTTCTACTGGCCTGCAATATAATTGTCTCCAGTGTAAATAAAACCAGTCTGGGTAGTCTCCCTTTATAACTAAAATCTACCAATCCATTTATCAGTTTTGTTAACTGGTCAGTGGCAGCTAACTTTGTGACTTACGTGAGCTGTTAAATCTTGTAGAGGATGCAATTTTGCTGGTTAGTTGTGCAGTTGAAGGAATCAGTGAGATACTAATATATTTATTAGAGAAAAAATTAAGATTACTGTCAATGATCCTTACAATAACAACACAGAGATGAAGAAGCTTATAAATCACTTTAGCATGCTTAAAGCAGGATCATCACATAGGGCCATATGTTAAAAGAAGTAGCGAAATAGCTTTTGTCGTTTGTAACGACTTTTCAAAGTAGTGTTGTTGGGCTCATTAATATTTTCAGAGAGTGTCGGTTATGATTGGAAATATGTCGTTTGTCCTGACTGAAATTATCATATGTAACAACAAAAAATGTCTTAACTAAAGACAAAAATGTCTTTAAAAATGTCTTTATTAACGACAAAAATGTCTTAACTAAAGACAAAAATTCTCATTCCCTCCACTTTTTTCTTAACTTACAAATTTTGTCTTTTGTAAGACTTTTTTTTGTCGTGAGTTACAACAAATTTTCTTTTCCTCTATATGACACTGGAGAATAGTTTAGCCACGCCCTTGCCACGCCCTTTGCCCGTCAGTTCTGGATTTGTGTCATACACAACGGACATTGCTAGTTTTTTGTTGTATACTCTATAGAAAATACGTCGTTCATACATACAGTGACTTATTTTTGTCTTTCATACGAAATTTTTTGTCATTATTCCTTTGAACTTACGGCCCATAGACTCCATTAAAAGCAGTGAGGAATACATTCCTACTACATAGCTGAACCCCTGCTTTAAACATAACATTTCTAAATTTGAGCCAAAGAGTGAGCAGCAGCACTCTGAGGAATCACATTCTGTGAACATATATAAAGATAATTTTTATCGACTGAAAGGAAGACTGCATTGTGGAGGACAAGAGAGAGAGAAATGTAGGGGAAAAAAACGCCACTAAAAAGCATAGTGAGAAGGAAGTAAGAAAAAAGATAATATCCTCAGTATCAGCAGCATCAGAAGAATTTGCTGAACACTTGGCACTGAAAACAATTCAGGCTTGAAAAATTGTTAGCACTTATAAAACAAAAGCCTTGAAAAAAGATTGTAAGCCTATGGCAAGGCAAGCCTTACAAAAATTGATTGCAGGCCTACATCAAGGCAATACTTAAAAATGTATTTTCACTCACTTTCCCCTTTCAAAAATTCACCCCTTTGCCCTGGGAATATAGTGGCGGCACCACCTGCTGCAGTGCTGGCAAGTGCAACAATATCTGATGCTGGTGTTGGACTCTGAGTCACAAGAGATCTGGTGCTGCCACTGGTGGAAGCAACACTACATGCTGGTTGAATTTGGTATCTGTGAGTCACAGCAAGGAATGTGATGGAGTTCAACAACACTATCTTCGGCTGGTGAGCTCTGGAGTCTCTGAGTGCTGGATGCAGTAATATATATGCTAGTGGGCCCTGGAGTCTCAGTCATAGGGTTTGTGGCTGGAGCGGTATTAGCTTTATTTGCTGTTGCAGGGCAGTGAAGTTTATCCGTCATTGGGGATGTGATAGTCATCATAGCAGCACTATCAGCTGCTGCTGGGCTCTGGAGTCTCTCAGTCATAGAGGATTCTGTTAGTAGGGAATGACTTACCTTGACCTTAGAAAGTATTCATGGGAACGACAAAATTCCTGCAAAAAATTCAATGTAAAGTAAAGCTAAAAATCTAATACATTTTCAAAAGGATGGATTTTTTATTGAAAAAAGTGGTAAATCTCCAAAATTCCAGCAAAAAACATCTGAATTTTCACCCATCTATACTAGAGATGTTTCAGCATTGTTGGAGTTGGAGATATTGCTAGAATTCATGGTGTTAAATATGTATTTTGGAGGTCCAAGCCACACAAAACTGATTCATAGCGGCCATTAAGATTTTCTGCTTTGATTAACCATTTAAAGACCAGAAGGGTATGCAATGCATTGTGAAACAATATGTTGCACAGCCTTCTGTTCATTTATGGGTTACGATAAGAGATGGTTTGAGGGACCCCTTGTTTGAGCTCTGACCTGGATTTTTGTCAAAATGGAGAGGATAGTCTTTGGGGCGTACAGAGATCTGGTGGCGGCAACCCCCCCCCTTTTTCCTTTTCATCACCCCCCCCCCCCTTAGTCCTCTATTCTCTTTTCTTTCTTTCACTCCTCTTCTACCTTCTACCATGATGCAAAGAACAATCGAATAGACTTGAGTCCTCACCACTCTACATACACTTCTCCCACTTCTCTAACTAATACTTTAGTAGTCCTTCTCTGCATATGTGACATAAATATGCTAGCTTCTTATTGGATGGTAATGTCTTATCTGGATATACTCATACTGTATGGCTATGTAATGTTTCTTTACTCAATAAAAACCTTTACCCTTAAAGAAAAAAGTAAAATAGAGTTGAGATTTCCCAGTATAAGTGTCTACTGACAGTTATAGTTCAGTATACTTGTCACTAACGCCGGCTGATTTCTACAGTACACAATAATAGTAATACCAATCTTTAAATGATAATTATTATCACGCTTGGCAAAATTAATTTTTAATACCCTCAAAATGTCATATAATCACAAGGGAAGCAAATTGCACCCAAGCTATAAACACACACAGCTGAAATGAGTTTGTCTCATATAAAACTGAGCCTTAAAGGAGCAGTAAACTTTTTTTATGAAAAAATATATATTGTAGGGATTTTCCTATTGAGTAAAATAAGGGTACTCCCACTGTGGAGAGATTTATATTTCCAGATTTATTACAGTTTAAATCCATGTTTTTTTTACATTAGCAGTGCCCTCTAGTCGTCAAATTCTAATGGAAAGGAAAGACAGAAAAGTCAGAGACTTACAGTTCTCCATAGAATGTGATACAAACCACTGAGTCACTTCCTGCCAGTTAGAACTATCAGGAAGTAAACACAGTAAATTCACTTCCTGTCAGTTAGAACTATCAGCAAGTAAACACAGTAAATTCACTTCCTGATTATTTAAACGGCTATAAATTTTGAATAAAACATCTGACAGTGGTGGGAGTGACCTTGTTTTATTCAACACGAAAAGTTCTATAAAATATGTGTTTTCATAAAAAAAGTTTACTGCTCCTTTAATTAATTAAAATTAGATAATTGCTTAAAATATCACCAAACAGGCACACAAGGAAAAGTAATACGGAGGCAGTTGTAGCAGGCAGAGCGACTAAATGCAAAAATCTCACATTCCCACTGAGTACAATTTTTAACTTTTTGAATGAAATGTGTTGCAAGAAGATAAAAGTCCTATTTAAATCCCATGTGGTGGTTCTGATGTTTCCACAGTGAGGTGACGACACATGGATGATGCACATAGACACACATCAACATGAATAAACGCACGCATGAACCCACACGTTCACTCACTCCAGCCAGCACTGCAGATGAATCTGGTAGAAAGAGCCTTTCCGTGGGAAATCTGAGGTGGATGGCCCAGATGAAAATTACACATATCCCTACTAAAGACTGAATTTTAGACATGTCAGAAAATATTGTATGTTTACAAGTATTCCGTTTATTGACCCTTGCAACGCAATGCGTTGGGTACCTCTCTGGTATTCAAAAGGTTAGAGTAGAAGGTATGAACTGAGTTTGGACCAATGGAAGGTATGAACCCATTACCCAATTAGAATAGAGAGGGAGGTTTTAAAATTTTAAGTTCCATGCTGCTTTGTCTTAGTTTTTGTGTTTCTGTTGAGGCTGAAAGCTACCTTTGAGAAACCTTTGGGAAATCACGAAACGTTATTTAAATATAGCTTGCCTTTATTTTATTTTTATAGATATTTTCTATCATTTTATTATTTTGGATATTTTGATAATTAAACAGTTTTTTTTTCAAAGACTAATGAGCAGCATGGTGTGGATCCACTAAATAAACATCTGGGTCACCTGAAAAGAGACAGGAGAATTTCTCCGTGAGCTCGGTTTGTTGTGTTTGGGCACATGTCCTCTCATCAGCATCACTTTTTTGAGTATAATTCGATTTGTGAAAAATATCTGCTGTAATAAGTTAACAGGCACCGTTGGGCACCCTCTTTTGTGTTTTCTCTTGAATACTACCACTCTGGTGAGTTGTATCGAGGAGCAGCCCGATTGGTTAATACTGTGTTGGGGACAGTGAAAATACCCCATAAGCTTTCTTTTCAGCTGGAATATAAGTGTTAAGTTGAACACTCTATTCTGTGAGTATAATTCTAACGTTGGTGATGGGATGCTGATTTGATCCAATAAGACGTTACTACACTAGTAGCGCCTTCTGTGTGTTTTTCTTTTTTGTTGCAACACTTTTCACAGAATAGATGTTGTTGTTCTCTGTGCACCAGTCCACATCAGTGACTTTTTCAGGTCCATTGATAAACATCCTATATTATTTTGTTTACTTTTTGAGCTGAGCAGCCGCAGTGATGCTAGAACCTGATCTACTGCATTCTCCTCTGCTCTGTGTATGAGTCCAAAAGCGATGTTGTAAATATGAAGAGACGCTGTGTGGATCTGAGTCAGGGGATTTTCCATTCCTAATCTCCTAAACAATACAGTAAAATTCAATATTCCACACACAGAAACAGAACCCTTTGAGTGCCAAAGAGGTATCCAAAGCATTGTGTTACAGTGTATTGACTACCTCTCTGGCAAACATTTTATAACAAGAACTGGAGAAATTCAGGGGCAAATGTAACTGTGCCATAGGTGATACAGGGAGGCTGATGTCCTAAAGGAAAGTGGTGCCATTGTAAGGCAAACCAACTTTCCCATAGGGAACAAGCAAAAATTCCCCAAATTCCTGTTGCTTTAAAGGGATAGTAATACTTAAAATGTAAAAAAATATCTGTTGTAGGGGTAAAACAAGGGTACTCGCACTGCTGAGAGATATTTTATTAAAAAATTATGAGAGCTCAGACTTGAATTTTTTTAGGTGCAATATCACAGTGGCCTGAAAATTTACAGTAGCGCTGTTGCTACACCACCCTATGTACAGCTCTGGTCTGTAGACCTTAAATCTCCATAGGATGGTGTAGCAACAGCGCCACTGTAAATTTTCAGGCCACTGTAATATTGCACCTAAAAAAATTCACTTTTGAGCTGTTATAATTTTTTAATAAAACATCTCTCAGCAGTGGGAGTACCCTTGTTTTACTCAGGGGGATAAACCCTACAACAGACATTTTTTTACATTTTAAGTATTACTATCCCTTTAAAGTAGCAGTAAACTTTTGTTATGAAAAATGTATATTGTTGGGCTTCCACAGGGCTAAAGGGAAGAAAGTCTAGTTGGGGCCCAAAACATTTGCAAACAATTATGACAGATGTCTTATAAAATGTTAGGTGTGCTCCCAGACTACATGTTAAGGATACCATGAGCAATTAAAGATTGAGAACCATTTCTGTGAAGCAAGAACATTATTGTCTATTGCGTACAGAGAAATAGTTTTCTAGCAGTAAATCAGAATGCACTCTAAATGTTAAAAGTTGCATAATAAAATTCATTTCCCCATTATCCTGTTTGTTGATTAACTGCCGAGCAGCTCCCACCTTCTAACAGTGGCAATTACCATTCATTTAAGATAACGCATTTTTAGACAACACCGTAATTTATGATAGTGAAATAATTGTCCCTAAAATGTGAACAAAGGTGCTAAAATATATGATTGCCCCATTAAGGCTACAAAGGCAGCATTTATAACACTACTTTTATCTTTATTTACTGCCTGGATTGATTTTAGCCTTTAAGCAGTGATTTGTAGTGATTTTTGGCTTTCACGAGTCTACTTATCTTTTTATTTATTATTTAACCCTTGGAATGCCAGTGGGGTATCCAACACATTTCAAAGCAATGGGGGAAATATTAAAGCAGCGGTTCTCAACCTTTCTAGTGCCGCAACCCTTTGATAAAATTTCCCAAGTTGTGGAGACCCCTAACATTAAAATTATTTTCGTTGCTCCTTCATCACTGTAATTTTGCTACTGTTATGAATCGAAGTATAAATATCTGATGGTTTTAGGGGACCCCTGGCAAATCGTCATTTGACCCCCAAAGGGGTTATGACCCACAGGTTGAGAACCACCGTATTAAAGGGATAGTAATGTTTCACAAAGAAAAGCAGCTTCAATTAATCTTCATAGTATTTGGGCCATGGAGAGTGTTATTTCAATACTGTCAGAGTTGTAGTTCAAGAGTAACTGAATGATAAAGTATCCCCCTCCCACCCCTTTAACCTAGTGTAAGAAACCTCCCCTCAGATGTGGAATCTGGTGTCTTGACCGGCAGATCACAGCAAGGGACAATCTTCTTACTGTGATCATAAGGAAAACCCTAACCCCCCCTTGACAGGTTTTTCAGGTTTTTCCCTTATGATCACTGAAGATTGTCCCTCTCTGTGATCCATCCGGACAGTCTTGCTGCTCTGAGGTGAGCAGTGTTACATCAGTAAAAGGGGCGGAAGGGGGATACTTTATCATTCAATTACTCTTGAACTACAACTCTGACAGTACTGAAGTAACACTCTCCATGGCCCAAATACTATGAAGATTAATTGAAGCTGCTTTTCTTTGTGAAACATTACTATCCCAAGGGGTTAATGAAAAATACAATTTATAGGCTTTTTCCTACTGAGAAACACAAGAGCACTCCCAAATCTCAACAGCTCAAGATAATGCCTCCCTATTTTATAGTTTGGAGAGTTTTACAGCTGATGATTGAAATTCTCCATAGGGACTAATGAAATAGCATGTAGCTAGCTTAATACATTCAGCATTCAAGAACTTATTCTAGACACTCCTAAAAAAAATACACTTTTTTATTTAAACTGATTTTTATTATTTTTTTAAGAAAGCAGTCAATATAATACATTTTCAAAGAGAAAACATGTAACAAAGAGTACACGGTGTATACAAATTAAAGTTTTACATTCGGAAATTAAAAAAACAAAAAAAATGATCTGAGTATAAAGATAATGTCTTCAGGAAATTGTCACAATAATTCTATGCTCGGGACTGCCTTCCCGTATGTATTTAAGAATAGGGGGATTGGGAATAGGAGAGGTGGATGGGTGGGGGGAGGGGAAGCCTCTAGAATCAGGGCAGAAAGAATTCTAAGGGGCAGATCAAAGGTTAGTAATTAAAAGATGAATTAGTAACAGCAAAGAAGAGGAAAGCTAAAGAAAAGAAAATATTAGGAAAGGAGAGAGAAGAAAGGAGAAAGAAGCCATCATGCCGCACCATTGCTCTACTAGAAGCATATGCGACAAACAGTCAAGAAAAACTGTAATGGAAAGGAAGCATACGGTCCTTATGAGCCTCCCGGGGCCAACAATTTCTTTTTTTAATTATTTGTAGAACTTTCTGCCTCCATTCTTTCTCAAACTCTTATGCTGCTTCTTAAACCTTTAAACATTCTTTTAAAGGGATAGTAATACTTCATTTTATTTTGTAGGCATTAAAAAAACATGAAGAACGATATAAGACTTATCTCTCAAACCTTTATGGTTTAAGAGATATTCACAAGCAAAGTATTCCCCCCCCCCGTTCAGCCAGATCAGAAGGGAGGTGCCCAGGTAGACTGCAGAGAGGGACAATCTTCAATTAAGATAAGGGAAAAACCTGAAAAACTTGTCAAGGGGGGCAGGGCTTTCATTGTTCTCATAGGAAGAAGATTGTCCCTTTCTGTTATCTGTCTGGTCTTACACTAGGAAAAAGGGGCGAGAGAGGAAACTTTGCTTGTGAATATCTCTTAAACCATAGAGGTTTGAGAGATAAGACTTATATCGTTCTTCATGTTTTTTAATGCCTACAAAATAAAATAAAGATAAAACAAAGTATTACTATCTCTTTAAGACTCAGGATTTTATGGAAGCCTACCACCACACCACATAACATTCTCTTTACTGTCTCTCTCATCCCTCTCAACTGTATCCCAACAAATTCTGTTCTTTGCACCATTAACTACCTTGTGGCCATCCTTCCAGTTGGTCTATTTACAAGGCTGTATAACTCTTCCACCATATGTTTCTTTTGCCCCCTACTTCCTCTTGTATAAATCTCCCAACACATTTTTATTTTGCCCCCTATTCTCTCTAGATTCTAAACTCTCTTTTGCAAGACCCTCTCTCCACCCATTTTAGTTTGTACATTCATGTTGCATTGTTTTATTTGTATATCCCCCTTTTGTACACAAATTATTTTGCTGCTCTATAAATAAAAGGAAGAGAATAAAGATGCTAGAGCAGTCTGAAATGTAAGGAGGTATTAAAGTGGAGCTGTCACCGGGGATATGTTTAGTTTGTTTTAGAGAGACTTGGGGAGAGATGTTCAGAAAGTGGCGCTAACTGAAATTGTCTGTAATCAGAATAAAAAGTTCTTACACCATGATCCGTCAATTCTCAGACATTTTCCATCATCTTTTGCATCCAATTCCGCCATCTCAGTCATAGGGAAAAAGACGTCTTAAAAGTGGGTGTGGTTTAATCTTCCGTCATAATGTAAGGTATTTTCAGAAAAAAATATTTGTTTGAACATCATTTTTTTGTCTGACTAACGTCATCTTTTCCCGACATAATAAAAAAGGTCTAAACTTGGAGAAGAAAAATTAAAGTACTGAGAAGCAATATTTCGTTTCAAAGACAAAAAAAAGTCTTTGTTTCTTTGAAAAGTTTTGTTTCAAAGACAAAAAAAGTCTTTGTTTCTTTGAAAAGTTTTGTTTTAAAGAAGAAAAAATGTCTTTGTTTCTTTGAAAATTTTCATTTCAAAGACAAAATCAAAGACAATTTTTAAGATCAGAATTTTTAACGACAATGTTCAATGAGATCTTCTTACCGTCATTTTTAATTCTTTAGATGAATTTTCAAACGTGACAGATTTACTTGTGAAAATATTGTCCTTCTTTTACCACCAACTCATGATCCGACAAGTTTTTCATTATGATGACTTTTTGAACATCTCGCCCTTAAAGTCTGTTGTATGTTATAATAGTCATTATGTGTGCAATAAATAGTTTTTGAAAAAATTAAGTTTTATGGTTTGGTGACAGTGTGGCATGTTATGCTAATTCCCAGCACATTATGCTAATTATTTCCTTTGTAGACTAAACTTGCCAAACAATGTGCTTTTAAAAATATCCCCCATTGAGTGACCTCTGTCTAGATCCATTCATAGCATGGTGTGCGGCAATATTGGCCCATAACATAAGCTACTTTCATTCTGTTTGGAAATAACTAGGTAGCAGGTCCACTATAATCTGCAGTTGAATGTGATTATGTATCAGAGAAGGTGAGCAAGCTTTAATATGTCTCTGTGATCTTTTCTGCCTTAAGTCTGTACTGGCCAAAGGGAAAGGACATTAATTACAAATGTTCCGTGTCTCGGAGAACGAGCAGCAGAATGTATTATGCTGTTCCATCTAGAGGATGGTGAAGAAGCTTTAAACAGTGTCTTTGTTCTAAGTTTTCCACATCTTGTGGCACTGGTGCGTTTTAAGTTTTGATATTTTTATTTTTTATGAATAACAACAACTGGAGGATAAGGTGCTAAGAAGAAATAGGTAGAGAGGCATTTAAAGCGTAACTTTCACCTTGTATAAGTACCTGATTCTAAAGAAATCCTTAATCTTCAGAGACTGGAAACCAGGCATCAGTGCAGACATCTTGTCTTAGAGACGCCTGCGCTGTCAGTCCCGGTCTCCTCTAGGGGGCATTGCACTATGCCATAAGGCACCGGAACAGACTGACGACACAGGCGCACAGACTGCACTAACCTGGCCGTCAGCCTCCGAGGATTAAGGATTATGACCCAATGTCATTCATTCTTTTAGATTAGAGACAAATGGATATCACCTACAGTAAGGGAAAGGGCACTTAACGGTATGAGCCATAAAGATGTGGAACTCAATTCCAACAGACATTGTATTGTCAGATACTGAGGAAAGGGCTGGATTCCTTTTCACCAGAGTGGATTTACAGGACTTATGAATATAAGGATCAGTAAAGTATTATTATATAAAAATACAATATTATGGTGGTTTACTGCTATGCAAAACAAGGCCAGTTACTTTATTCGAAGGTTATAACACTTGAAAAGGTCATACAGTGATGCAACTGTTATTATCACACCCTATGAGAACTGTAGCATATTCCTATAGAATGCAATAAAATATGGACACCAGACAAACTGAAAGTGAACTGTCTACACACTAGGTGGCACTGTTAAAGCGGAACTTTCACATAGTATAAAGTCGCCCTTCAATAATTAAACATATGGCGACTAGCTTTATAATACGTCTATTACCTCTCAGAAGTGACCGATTCTAAGGAAATCCTTAATCTTCAGAGACTGACGGCCAGGTTAGTGCCATCTGCACACTTGTGCCGTCACTCCCTTCCGGTGCCTTATGGCACACAGCAATGTTTCCTAGAGGAGATCGGGACTGACAGCGCAGACATCTCTAAGATAATATCTCTGCTCTGTTGCCTGGCTTCCAGTCTCCGAACATTAAAGATTACTTTAGAATCAGGTATTACTGAGAACTAATAGAACTGTTATGAAGCTAGTCGCCATTTTCTTAATTATTGGAGCGCAACTTTATACAAGGTGAAAGTTCAGCTTTGAGTTTTAGAAAATGGCAGTTTTTTGGGCTATGAGATGAAAGAACTTTGCCTGGGTGAATAAGACACACTTCCCAAATGAGCTAAAAATGAAGTGTGAAAGGGGAGAGTCATTAGGATGTGGTGTTGACGTAAAGCTCACACATATGTTGAAATTGCGGCCTGCAGTTAGGTTAATATACAGGAGAATGTGAAGCTGCTCAGTAATAATAATCCTTTATTTATATAACGCACACAGATTCCGCAGCAATTTATACTCATATTGGTCCCTGTACCCGTTGGGGCTCACAATCTAAATTCACCTATCAGTATGTTTTTTGGAGTGTGGGAGGAAACTGGAGGAAACCCACGCAAACACAGTAAGAACATACAACCTCATTGCAGATGTTGCCCTTGGTGGGATTTGAACCCAGGACCCCAGCGCTGCAAGGCAACAGTGCTAACCACTGAGCCACTGTGCTGTAGCAATGTGTTCCCTAATTAACTAGAGAAGACTAATAGGAAACTTTATTCTTTCAGCCGTATGTGAGGTTTTACATTAGACAGCTTTGGAGATGTTTGAAATATACATATACATGGAATACTTTGAAATATGATGAACGTACTTTCATGCCATACTCTATTATGACAAACCTTTAAATATACTTTAAGAACGTTGAAATGCACCTATATGGGGAACTGTGAAATACCCTGATTATTTCAGTCAGCTAAAGTCTCATGTGATGTGCTGTTCCTGAATAGGTGTAATCTGAGGAAGGAATGCTGGGAACACTGACATTGTGTCAGTCCTAGGGACATGCATTTGCTTCTATGACACTGTCACCAGCTATCAGACCTTAGTGAATGAGGAGAATATTCACATTAACATAAAAATATTTCCTCAGGAATAAAGAAATGCCTCTTTAAGTCAAATTTCAATACGCAAATAAGCAATTAATGAAGAAAACACTTATATAGCTTAAAGGGATAGTAATACTTCAGTATTACAAATCCCTATATTAAAGCCCTTGAAAAAAGAAACGTTTTGCCCCCAGTGTCATCTCTCAAACCTTTATGGTTTGAGAGATAATCGCTTCTAAAATTGCCCTCTCCCTCCCCCTTCCCCGTAGTCAGCATTTTAGCTGACGGCAGGGAAGCCAGTCGTACGACTTTCAGGTGGCTCTCCAGCACAGCCTGATCGCGTTAACTAAAAAAAAAACTTTCACTGAAATGGTCTTCTACATGTGCTTGGCTTGCAAGCACACGTAGAAGACCTTTTAGTGAAAGTTTTTTTTTTTTAGTTAATGAGATAGCGGCTCTGCTGCAAAGCCGCCTGATGATCTCTGACCGGATTTCTCTGAGTCAGCTAAAATGCTGACTACGGGGAAGGGGGAGGGAGAGAACAACTTTAGAAGCGATCATCTCTCAAAACATATATAAATATAAAGTAATATGGACCTGCACTCATGTCCAAAAATCGTACACAAATGAAATATGCATGGAAAAAAGCTGTGCACTCACCGATTTCCAAAACAAGCAAAAATTTTTTTTTTGTTTGCTTGACAAATGTCCCGATAGAGGACAGAAACATTGAAATATTTGCTAATATTAAATGTTGATAACATTGTTTTGGAAATCCGTGAGTGCTCAGCTTCTCTCCATGTGTATATATATATCCTATAATATAAAAGGCCAGATGTATGTTTGTCCGAAGCAGTCATGCGCAGTAGAGAGTGCCAATGCAGTCATGCGCAGTAGAGAGTGCCAATGCAGTCATGCACAGTAGAGAGTGCCAATGCAGTTATGCACAGTAGAGAGTGCCAATGTAGTCATGTACAGTAGAGACTGCCCGAACGCACAGAATGCTGGCCTGTGTATACATTGGTTACACTGGTTATTGGTGGGACACGCCTCACCTTAAGAAAGGTCCCACTGGGGACCAGTCGTTGGTTGTGTAGTCCATTGTATTTTCCATAAACATTGATTGTTTTCAAAAGACAAGTGTACAAGCCATCATTTTGTTCTATGTTATCTGCACTGAGATTTGCAGTCAATGAATAAGATTATGCACACTGACACACATGGGGATTAGGACACTCTTGTTATTTAAATTCTTTGACTGAGCATCCCATCAACCTAGGTAAAATGAATGGAGCAAATTAACATATTTTGGTTTCTACTATTTAGGTGTTTGGTTTTGTGTTCAGTGGATTGAAAGCCTATTGTCATCGCTCCATGTGTCCTTTTGCTTTTGTGAGCAGTGAAAACGTCCTGTTGATTTCCGACCAGAAAATGTTGTTTTTTTCTCACTGACTTTACATAGGTATTTTGAGGCCGATGTACCAGAGCAAACTAATGACACCATAGGGAACAATGGATATTCTTATTGATTTAAATGGGGACTCTAGCTCCTTGAATGATGATTGAGAGATCAGTTCATTTGCTCCAAAACTTCTACAATAGCCACTTACCTGCTCAAATATCACAAAATTGCAGACAACTAAAATATATATATATATATATATATATATATATATATATATATATATATATATAACAAACTGGTTTGGAAGCACTCTCAGTTCAGGGGATGATGGCCTGGGTGCAGTCAGTGTAGCCAAATCATACGTAGATCGAGATCACAGTAGTGCACACAGGACTTTTCATATTAGATCAAAGAGTTATTGTCAACATTTCAGCCACTTACACTGGCCTATAACAAAGAAATATAGTAACATAGTAACTAGTTACCTAGTAGATGAGGCTGAAAAACTGTGTCTATCAACCTCAGCATTTCACATATCATCTTTGTTTGTGTGTACGTTTTGTATTGTACACAGTTCGTAGATAACTTGCAAGAAACTCATTAAAGGGATAATAAATGTCGTTTTAAAGGGATAGTAATACTTAAAATGTAAAAAAAAATATGTTGTAGGGTTTATCCCCCTGAGTAAAACAAGGGTACTCCCACTGCTGAAAGGTGTTTAGTTCAAAAGTTATTCATTTTCAAAGTTGATTTTTTTAGGTGCAATTTCACAGTGGCCTGAAATTGTACAGTGGCGCTGTTGCTACACCATCCTATGGAGATTTATGGTCCTGGGATCAGAGCTGTCCATAGGATGGTGTAGCAACAGCGCCACTGTACAATTTCAGGCCACTGTGAAATTGCACGTAAAAAATTCAAGTTTGAAAATTAATAACTTTTGAATGAAACACCTTTCAGCAGTGGGAGTACTCTTGTTTTACTCAGGGGGATAAACCCTACAACATATATTTTTTTTTCATTTTAAGTATTACTATCCCTTTAAACAATAACTAAATATTGTGGCTATTAAAAAAATAAACTAAATTATCCCAGTCCCATCTCTCAAACCTTTATGGTTTGAGAGATAGAACATTTTAAAGTTCCCCCTCCCTCCCCTTTCCCTGTAAGCTGACAGCAGGAGATCCTGCTCACGGGACCGGCAGGCGGCTCTTCAGCAGATCCGAAATATAACAATCTAAAAAGATATACTTCATCGGAACGGTCTACAAAGTGTGCTTTCGAAACCAGGAACGCTTTGTATACCGTCCCAATGAAGTATTTCTTTTTAGAATTTGGGATTTCAGCTCTGCTGAAGAGCCACCTCGAGTAGGCCGACACGCATCTCCTGCTGTCAGCTTTACAGCTGACATCATTGACGGGGGAACTTTAAAACGTTCTATCTCTCGAACCATGAAGGTTTGAGAGATGGGACTGGGATCATTTAGTTTATTTTTTTTTTTTAATAGCTACAATATTTCCTTATGGTTTAAAAAGATATTACTATACCTTTAACCCTTTCCCATGCTTTAGCCTAGGGTAGGCTGACCAGATCTCACCTTTAACTGGGGACACATAGGAAATAGCCATTTTGCAGTACTTCACTGAAATCAAAGCAGTCCTGCAGTATGCATTTTTCCTATGCGTCCCCGGTTAAAGGTGAGGTCTGGTCTGCTTAGCCTAGGGTGTCCTTAAAGGGATAGTAATACTTAAAATGTAAAAAAAAATATGTTGTAGGGTTTATCCTCCTGAGCAAAACAAGAGTACTCCTACTGCTGAAAGGTGTTTCATTCAAAAGTTATTAATTTTCAAAGTTGAATTTTTTAGGTGCAATATCACAGTGGCCTGAAATTGTACAGTGGTGCTGTTGCTACACCATCCTATGGAGATTTATGGTCCCGGGACCAGAGCTGTCCATAGGATCGTGTAGCAACAGCACCACTGTACAATTTCAGGCCACTGTGATATTGCACCTAAAAAATTAAGCTTTGAAAATTAATAACTTTTGAATGAAACACCTTTCAGCAGTGGGAGTACTCTTGTTTTACTCAGGGGGATAAACCCTACAACATATTTTTTTACATTTTAAGTATTACTATCCCTTTAAGAGCTACCAACAGTTCATGATATAAGGCTTTCCCTCTTTGAGCACCGGTGAGCCAGTCACCAGTCACAAAAAATGAATGAGCCACTGATTAACGCTCATATGCTTAATCAGAGAAATCCTTAAATCCTGACCTGTTGATGACCCCTGAGGATTGAACCTGGGCACCCTTGCTTAACCCATTCTTGCAATTGGATTTAAACTTTTTTTAAATGGTAAACAATAGCTTGAAAGTACAAATCCACCAGAGCAGCTACACTGGCATTAGTCTCTTTTTCTCAAACACCACTGGCTCACTATAGGACACACACAGAGTATGATCGCTGTAGTGCATACTGGTGGCAGAGCTGGATTTCCTAATAGACACATTAGGCAACTGTCTGGACCTCCAGCTGTGCTGGCAACACCCACATTCTGAGTTGTGGGTGTGGCCAAAGCAATCTCAGTATCTCTGCACCAGTTTATATGGCCTTTTACAGGCTGTTGTTTAACCCCTTGGTTATTAGAGTGAGCTCCAACACATTGCAGAACAATGCATTGTTGATCTTGTTAGGAACCAATGGGTTAAAGGTTAAAACTTTTTTAAATTCTTCTGTGCTTTAGACCGAGGGTATATTCAGTTCCGGGAAACAGCGGATGGGGCTGGGGGCTGGGTCCTGTGAGGAGTGGGGGATGTGTTCATGGGTGGAGCTAAGTGATCCTAGAGTCTCTTGATAAGGGTCTCGTAGGATGTAAATCCGGCCCTGGCCGATGGACACAATCTACCGCTGTTAAAACTTAAATGCCAGCAAGTCGATTACACCTGTCCCATAGCACATTTCCTCTACACTTTTATACATGGCATTAGAAAAGACTTTATCCCTTTGAGTGCCTGAGAATTATCCAAGTTATTGCACAGCAATCAAAATGTGTTTATATATTTGTATACCCCCCCATTGCAAATTTTTATGTCATCCATAAAATCCTATGTGTACCCTGAAAACTTTAGACTGCATGTTAAGGGTGTCCCCGGCAAAAATATTGAGAACCACTGATCTAACCCAAACTGGGGAATGGTCTTTAAACTGTACAGCAGCAAGGTCACCCACCTCTAATGCACACCCATCTCTAGTGCTCACCGATCTCCAATGCCTAGCAAAGACACTTTTTGGAACACATTGTGATGAACGTACAAATCCCTCCCTGGTCTAAACCTATCCCCACTTTTGCATTCAATCTCAACTGATCTTTCATAATGGTCCCTCCTACATATCTCCTAGTTTGGGAGAATCACCATCATAAAGATTATGGTACTACCTAAAGTCCTCTATGTTCTCATTACTCTAATTAGACACTTCAGTCTCTAATCTCTAACTCTATATGGAATAACAAGAAACCTAGGATTAGGTTCTCAATCTTAACACACCCCATGGAGAGAGGTGGTGTGTGAGTCTACCAGAACTTCACCCCTATACAAAGCGGCATTGCTCACCAAACTTTTTGACTTTATTAACGCATCCAACAAGAGATGGATCACTTTGTTCCAGGATTCTCTCGATTCCTGCAGCCCTTTGCAATTACTCTGGTGTAAACACACAAACATCCCATCTTCTTGCCTGAAATGTATTATACTGGGTCACTTCTTGCAAGTCTGGTCTTCAGTGAACAAATCGATTCTTTGGTCACCTTTCCAATCTCCTCTGGCCTAAAACACTCCCCCTTCTCCATTTGGAAAAATAGGGGTTTTAACACCCTAGGTCTCCTCACATCCACACCAGATGCTCTCTTCCTGCCCTGTCTAAAGGAACTTTTATATACAGACTACATACCATGGTGGTCCATCTTTCAAGTCAGAGATTGGATATCAGTCAATGTAAGACACGGATAGCAAACAAAAGTCCTTACACCTTTTGAGAAACAACTAGCAACTCCACAAGCAAATATTCATCCCCTCTTCTTCTGTTACACTCAACTGATAAGAGCAAGCTTGCAAACTAAACATATTTCCTGTGGAGCTGGGTGACGGAGCTATCCTTAAGCTTAGACGTGGCGTAATGGGCCACTATCTTCCGCCTCAACTTAAAATATGAGAGAGATTCTACAACACGTGAGATAAATTACAAATTATGTACAAGGTGGTCTGTTGAACTCAGTTCTGCAGCTCTGCCTCCCAGCTCTGCTGGAGATGTTTACAGAGGTAGGTTCTATGCATATTTGGTGGACATGCCTCAAAAATCACATCTTTTTGGGTGTCAATATCACATAATATCAACTCAGTCTTGGACCTGAATTTACCCTTAGACCCACTCTTATTTTTATTACTTTCCAGAAGTAACTCAGATGTCAACATTACCCCAAATATTTTGCCCCTGCTTTACCCTTTATTGAATGTTGTTAAAGCACTTATTCTTCAATTCTGGATGTCTAAAGACCCACCTCCTCTTTCTGCTTTGCTTTCCAAAGTGGCCACTCTGATGAACATGGAATGCTGTCACTCTGTCTCCACAATAACAATGGATAGCTTCTTACATAGATGGTCTTGATGGTTCTGTTACACTGGTACCATATCTTGTACATCTTCATATTTGTCCCCTTGATGTGAGACTTCCTGTTGTGTTTTGTCCTACTCTTCTGGTGCATTCCTGAAATTTGGCCCACTGGATGACTCACTAATAGCTATTTCTAACATAACTTCAAATTCTTTGATTTCCTCCTGTCGGTCTGTGGTGCACAGGTTGGGGATAGAGCACCACCCCCTTTTTTCCCTTTTCTCTCTCTCTTTTCCTTCTCCTCTTCGCTCCCTATGCATCTCTCTTACAAGCATGATCTAACATATAATCCCAACATATCCTTGCTACCCACAATGTGGGTTTCATGGATCTAACGGAATCAGTACAGAGAATTAGAAGCCACCACAGCTCCACTCATATATTTCATACCTTGCTGTTTGTATTTCAAAACCGGTGTGATGGCTCACTTGGTTAATGCACCAGCAGTAGAATCTGTTCAAACTACAAGATTACAGGTTCTAATCCCGAGAAGGTCAGCTCAGCTTTTCACCCTTCTGAGGTAGATAAAATGGGTACAGGACATACTTGAAAATAAGAGGCAATCTCAATGTATTCTTCCTGGTAAAATACTTTCACAAACATGTATGTGTTTCTTCTGTTAAAGGGATAGTAATACTTTGTTTTATCTTTATTTTATTTTGTAGGCATTAAAAAACATGAAGAACGATATAAGTCTTATCTCTCAAACCTTTATGGTTTGAGAGATATTCACAAGCAAAGTTTTCCCTCCCGCTCCTTTTACCTAATATAAGTCATCTCTTCTCAGATGTGGAATCCAGTCCATAGACTAGACAGATAACAGCAGGGGACAATCTTCTTCCTATGAGAACAATGAAAACCCTGCCCCCCTTCACAAGTTTTTCAGGTTTTTCCCTTATCTTAATTGAAGATTGTCCCTCTCTGCAGTCTACCTGGGCACCTCCCTTCTGATCTGGCTGAGCAGTGTTACATCAGTAAAAGGGGCAGGAGGGGGACACTTTGTCATTCAATTACTCTTGTACTACAACTCTGACAGTATTGAAATAACACTCTCCAAAGTCCAAATACTATGATGATTAATTAGAGCTGCTTTTATTATGAAACATTACTATTCCTTCTATTGTTTAACATCAATGTAATATTTGTTTCTTTAATAAAATCTTAAAAAAACAAAACATAAATTCTTCTTTAACTTAAATGCAGGCTTTAATCATTGGAATTGTACAGAGGTATCCATTGCATTGCTTTACAACACATTGGGGACTTCTTTATTATTAAAAGGTTTAATAATGAAAATTTGGGAATGTCTTTTTCCCAGTCACATGGTCCCCAGGCACCGGCTACACCGTTGCTTCACTCCAGGCTGGTTGTCTGTTCCACTCTTGTCATACAAATAATTTCGCTGCAAGAAATACAATATTCTCATAGCCACATATAGTTATGATTTTCTGCTTGTACTTTTTCATCATCTCAATACATATTCACAAGCATTTATTTCCTTCAGACTGAATTTACATTTAAATGGATTGTAGGCTGTTTTGTCAACACGTATTTCACTTTTATGGTTTTCATTGTCAGAAATAAATCACAGTGTAAAAAAAATATGTATTATTTAAAAATATTGCAATCATTCAAGGAAATCCCAGTTATCTCCATACTTCTAATATTTGGAAAGGAATACAGCAGAAAGCATCTATATTCATGATCCTTTGTACTGAGTTCCTAATCTTCCCAGCTCTCATTATAACCTTTTAAAATGAATTTTTTACCAGATAACTACATTGCCCGTCAACTAGACTCACTTAAAGGGATAGTAGTAATACTTCATTTTAACTTTATTTTATTTTGTAGGCATTAAAAAAACATGAAGAATGATATAAGTCTTATCTCCCAAACCTTTACGGTTTAAGAGATATTCACAAGCAAAGTGTCCCCCTCCCGCCCCTTTTACTGATGTAACACTTTTCAGCCAGGGCAGAAGGGAGGTGCCCAGGTAGACTGCAGAGAGGGACAATCTTCAATTAAGATAAGGGAAAAACCTGAAAAACTTGTCAAGGGGGGCAGGGATTTCCTTGTTCTCATAGGAAGAAGATTGTCCCCTGCTGTTATCTGTCTGGTCTATGGACTGGATTCCACATCTGAGAAGAGATGGCTTACACTAGGTAAAAGGGGCGGGAGGGGAAACTTTGCTTGTGAATATCTCATAAACCATAAAGGTTTGAGAGATAAGACTTATATCATTCTTCATGTTTTTTTAATGCCTACAAAATAAAATAAAGTTAAAACGAAGTATTACTATCCCTTTAAAACTAGAGATAACTAAAACAATGGAAGGGATTTTTTATAGCATGAGCACTAAGGATTGGGAATTCTTTGCTTCATCAGGAGACGGTGTTGGCAGACAAAACTGATACTTTCAGAAAGTACATTTTGAACTAAGACCAGTATAGAGAATTATAAGAAACTAGTTGAACAGCCCGTTACACGGGCCACAGTGCCACTGTCAACCGGTCGCGGGGCAGTCACGAGCAAGACTGCCCGCGCCGAGGCGGATACAGAGCTGGACACTCCTTCGGAGTGCCCAGCTCTGTATCAGCCGCGGCGCGGGCAGTCTCTACTGCGCATGACTGCAGCACGCGCAGCAGTGTCTACTGCGCATGTCGTGCATTACACACGAATTAGCGAATTATTATATAGGATGGTTTCAGCACAGGTAGGATGTTAATCCAGGAAGAAATCTGAATGGATATCGCTTCAATATGTTTTTTTTTTTACTTCCTTTGAATAAAGGATAAACAGCAAAGATTTGACCTTGAAAGACTCATGTCTTTTTGTCACCCCATCAACTAGATGTGGACAGTTCACCACGGTTTACATTTCTGGAAAATCAAACCAATTTGTAAATGGTTATTTAGTTTTCTAGAGTTTATCACAGTGTATGTGACTTGGGGTATGCTGTACGTCACACATAGCAATTGTACCCTAGAAATAAAATTAAAAAGTAATTAGAATGAATAATAAATATGATAAGGACTATCTGGGATAAACAGAAACAAACTAAAATATTTTCCTGAAAAGAGATTTACTTAACTTTGCATTTAATAAAAGCCAGCTGGGTGAAGAGAGTGATGGTAAGAGAAGAAAGGGTTCTCTTCCCACCCACTTCTCCTCCTTCTCACCCTGTTCCTCCAACTTCCCGCCCACTTCTCCTCCTTCTCACGCTGTTCGTCCCACTGTCCTGTCTCTGATCATGACTAAACGTACAAAATACGTGAAATGCGTTGATCGGTGAAGATGCTACATTGTTACATGTACTGTGCAGCTCCATGACTGTAAGTCTTTCCAAATCTGTATATTAAGATATATTCAACTTTGGAGGCATTTTGGAAGATTTTAAGCATTATAATAAAAGCTGCTTTTATACACATGGACTTGGTATGGTAGTGCGGTTCTTCAGTTGTTTGCTACCTCCCATGTCCTGCCCACGTCTCTTCCTTCCCACCCTGTTCCTCCCACTTCCTGCCCACGTCTTCTCCTTCCCATCCTGCTTCTCCCAGTTCCCACTCACGTCTCTTCCTTCTGACCCTGTTCCTCCCACTTCCTGCCCACTTATCCTCCTCCTTACCCTGTTTAGCCTACTTCCTGCCCATTTTGGGTAGGGCCATGTGGGGAGTGTGTGTGTGTGTGTGTGTGTGTGTGTGTGTGTATGTGTGTGTGTGTGTGTGTGAGTGTGTGGGGTGCCGGTGGGCAGACCTACGGGCTCCTAGATCTTCTTACCTAGAATGTAAATCCAACCTTGATCAAGAGGTTAACATCCCCCTTTAACATCAATGAAAAAGTTTTAGAATTTTTATTTGCCAAGTTTGGTGCAATAAAGTCCAGTTTGTTCTTTTTACATTGAGCACTGAGGGACTTGAGGCAAAAGCGCTTTTGCTTATAATTATAGACATTCCCTAGCGTATCCTATTAAAATGTTCTGGAATGGAAAATACCAAAGAGGCAGCACATTATGAGACTGAGCCTTTCTCTCAGTAAAATATTTTCTTTGTAAAACTCGGCTTCAAAGCGGAAATATTTAGCATTGCTAAGCAGATTGCTTAATTAATTTATAAATAAATCTGTTTGGGTAGTTTATGCGGAAGGTGCTGCATTTAAATATTGCAGTGGTTTGTTATTTATTTAGATTTTTTTAGGAAGTGGCTGATCCATGTAAAGCCTATTTATAAGTTAACCCCTTAATGACCGACTGATCCGGGGGGGATGAGAGACCTTTAACCCCTTATTGACCCTTGATATTCGAGGATCGCCATGCCGGTTCCAGCACTTAAGGGCCGGTGATGGTCCTGGCAGACCATTGAATTCCAGGGTTGCCTAGTGGCTGCACTCTGGAATCGATTAAGCATTAAGGACCGTGGAACATTTTTTTGTTTTTTGGCAGGTGTAGCTGCCATCCCAGAATTCCGTCTTCCAGACCAGTGTGATGGTTGTGGCACATCATGTGCCTAAGGGTTAAAGCAACTATCAATCTCCTTTTCAAAATTACTTATTCTGCAAGTTACAAGTCAAATTGCCTACAAACGACAATTATTAATTACTAACACTCTTATGTGCCTCTTAGGGAGACCCCTGAATCTCTGTTTCCCGACAGGAAATGGGGTTCTTAATCCATTGAATGCAAGAGAGAGATCACTACCATTCAACGGTTAATTAAAATCCCCATTTAAAGGAGCAGTAAACTTTTTTTATGAACATTCATGCTATAGAGATTTTTCTGCCAAGTAAAACAAGGCCACTCCCACTGCTGCCAGTTGTTTTATACAACATTTATAATGGTTCAGATAATCAGGAAGTGAATTACAGCACGTTTACTTCCTGGAAGTTCTATCTGACAGGAAGTGACTCAGTAGTTTCTATCACATTCTATGGACAACTGTATGTCACTGACTTTCCTCTCCAGTAGAACGTAACAGAATGACTTATTGGAATTTGACCACTAGAGGGCATTGCTACTGTAAAAAAACACAGGTTTAAACTGTAATAGCGCTGGAAATATGCATCTCTCAGCAGTGGGAGTACCTTTATTTTACTGATCAGGAAAAGCCCTACAATATATATTTTTTCATAAAAAAAGTTTACTGCTCCTTTAAATTAATGGGAACTTTTGGAATTTTTAGTTCTCCCCTACAGTGCAAACTCCATTCTAATACCTACAAGCACATATTTTGTGGGACACTACTTCTATAGTGATACACTGATCTTTATTCATTTGCGACCTTGGATGCTACGAATGTTAAAGAGGTCACCAACACGTGGCTCCACAACACCCCGTAAACCTAACTTGCATCCAAGGCTTTAACACTTTGAGTGCCAGAGGGCTGTGCAATGCATTGCATATACATCTGGCAAACAAAGGGTTAACATAAGTAGGGATGGGCAGAACAACTCTGTAAGTTTGGTTATCAAATGAATCAGGCATTTCCACTCATTTAACATTTGCCTAATCAGGAGCAGAAAAGGAATATTATGCAAAAAAAAAAAAAATACAACAATATTGTTTAAAGCGGGACTATCACCCTAAATAAAGCCTCCCCCCAATAATTAGTTATACAGCAATAAGCTTTGAAATAGCACTATTATCCAGTATAAGTACAGCATTACTAAGAAATCCTACTTCTTTTGAGACTGACGCCAGGCTTCTTGCTTTAAAGGCATCTGTGCTCCTGCAGCGTCAATCCCTTCCTGTTACCTTAAGGTACAATGAAGGAGACCAGGATGGACAGCTCAGGTGCGCAGATGTCTCTAAGCTAAGATGTCTGTGCACATTCCTGGCCGTCAGTCTCAGAAGAAGGATTTCTTAATAACGCGGTACTTATAATGTATAATATTACTATTTCCTAAGCTTATCGCTATATAAGTTATTGGGGGGGAATTTATTTAGGGTGATAGTGCCGCTTTAACATTGTCAATCAAACAGGTTTCTTTCCAGATCACAATGACAAGGTAAGGGATCTTTTTAGTGGGGCAGTAAGCTAACAGGAAGGCTGGTCAACTCCTCCCATCCCCCAGTCTGTCAGTAGGTGGGAGTGCACACTTTTTTTTGTTTTTTTCAATGTATTTATTTTGTTTAATTATCATTCACCATCATTTTATGAAAACGATAATAGCACTTACAATATAAAATACATCCTTCCCCTATGAGGTTTAACCCTGCGAGTTCTAGAAGGATGTGCAACATATTGCTCTGAAAGGCATTGCACACCCCTTTGGCATTCAAACAGTTAAGAAAAGGAATTGTTGCAAGCAATCGCAAGGCTACTTATGAACTCAATGGAATCATTTTAGGGGACTCATTGCTAGAGAAAGACCTGGGCATCCTTGTCAACTACAAACTTGGAAACAGTGACCAGTGTCAAACAGCAGTAGCACAGGCAAACAAAATCCTGTCTTGCATAAAAAGAGGTATCGAAGCAAGAGTGGATAACATCATTTTGCCACTATACAAATCATTGGTAAGACCTCACCTTGAGTATGTAGTGCAGTTTTGGGCACCGGTTCTGAAAAAGGATATACTAGAACTAGAGAGGGTACAGTGGAGAGCAACAAAATTAATTAAGGGAATGGAGGAACGACTAGACAAACTTGGTTTATTTACTCTAGAGAAAAGACGACTAAGAGGAGACCTTATCACATTGTACAAGTATATGAGAGGTTAATACAAGGATCTCTGCGGTGAGCTATTTATTCCAAGGCTTGATCAGGTGACCAGGGGACACCCCTTGAGATTAGAGGAAAGGAGGTTTAGACTTCAGCAGAGGAAGGGTTTTTTTACAGTAAGGTCTGTTAAAATGTGGAATTCATTGCCCAAGGAGGTGGTTATGGCAGATACAATGGATACATTTAAGAGAAGATTAGATACATTTCTTTCAAAAGGGAACATACAGAGTTATACTGTTTATTAGTAGGCAGATCAGGAAGGTCTGATAAAGACTAACTTAACTGGTAGCAGGAAAGCTATAAAATTCTCAGTTAGTGGGGTATGAGGAGAAGGTTGATCTTGATGGACTTGTGTCTTTATTCAACCTAATTTACTATGTTACTGTGTAATAAGAGGACTGATACCAGCCTAAATTACATAGCAGCCGATGCACAATAGAACAGAAAGAGGGTGTATAACAGTGTCATATGTACATCAACACTCCAATAAACAAAAATACATAGTTACTAGTGATGAGCGAGCACCCCAATGCTCGGGTGTTCGGGTGCTCTGACCGAGCACCCCCTGAGGCTCGAGTGCTCGGCCGAGCACCCGAGCCCCATTGAAGTCAATGGGAGGACTCGAGCATTACACCAGGCACCCCCTGCTCTGATGAGGGGAGGGTGCCTGGTCCATAGGAAAAGGGCAGAAAAAGATGGAAACACTACAGAAATGGTTCAGGGACAGCATAGGGAGGATGTCTGGATGCATCTTGGACTCCAACATCGCTGCTGGGAACGATCTTTCGCCCGTAGTACGCCATTTTTACAGACTGACCGTAAAACACACAAAAAGGAAAATAAAAACGACTTTAGGCGAAAAATTGTTACCAAACAATATTTGCTGTATATTTACTTGTATATCATCTGCAAATTATCCCAAAAATTTCCTTGATTTTCGGAAGTGAGGCCATGATTAAGAGGGAAACGTGCGCAGAGGCAAATTCTCCCAAAAATTTCCTTGATTTTCAGAACTGAGGCCATGATTAAGAGGGAAACGTGCACAGAGGCAAATTCTCCCAAAAATTTCCTTGATTTTATTGAACTGAGGCCATGATTAAGAGGGAAACGTGCGCTGAGCTGACCATCTAAAACATTATGGGTGAGGGTCTGCTGCAGAGCTGACCATCCTAAACATTATATGCGAAGGCCCGCTAGTGAGCTGACGCTATAAAACATTATATGAGAGGGCCCGCTAGAGAGCTGACCCAATAAAACATTATATGAGAAGGCCCGCTGGTGAGCTGACCTATATAAAAATTGTCAAACAGGGCCCGCTGGTGAGCTGGCCCTATATAAAAATTGTCAAACAGGGCCCGCTGGTGAGCTGGCCCTATATAAAAATTATATCACAGGGCCCGCTGGTGAGCTGGCCCTATATAAAAATTATAGCACAGGGCATATGGAAGAGGAGGAGGAGGATGAGAAGATTAAGAGTCAACCATATACCCGTTTTTTGGGTGGAAGGGGTGAATGGGAATACAGAGTATTCACATCATTGTAAATAACATATATAAAGTGAGTTTATGTTCCCCCGGGGCTTTCCTCCAGTGGAGTGGAGAAGTCAGGGGAAATCCAGGCCTTGTTCATTTTTATAAGTGTCAACCTATCAGCATTGTCGGTGGAAAGGCGGATACGCTTATCTGTTATGATGCCACCAGCAGCACTAAATACCCTCTCAGACAGAACGCTGGCGGCAGGGCAGGCCAGCACCTCCAAGGCGTAGAGTGCCAGTTCATACCACGTGTCCAGCTTGGACACCCAGTAGTTGTAAGGCACAGAGGGATCATTGAGGACGCTGACACGGTCTGCTACGTACTCCTTCACCATCTTCCAAAACTTTTCCCTCCTTGTGACACTAGGCTGCGCATCAGGGTGAGGGTGCTGGCGGGGTGTCATGAAGGTGTCCCACGCCTTGGAGAGTGTTGCCCTGCCTTTCTCGGAACTGCTGTGTGCTCCCCTTTTCTCCCCTTCTCGGTTGGCCAAGGTAGCACGTACTCTGCCGCCAGCGTTGTCAGATGGAAAATTTTGGAGCAATTTTTCGACAAGAACCTTCTGGTATTGCACCATTTTGCTTGTCCTCTCCACCGGAGGAATGAGAGATGAGAAATTCTCTTTGTAGCGGGGGTCCAGAAGGGTGAACACCCAGTAATCCGTGTTGTTTAAAATGCGTATAACGCGTGGGTCACGGGAAAGGCAGCCTAACATAAAGTCAGCCATGTGTGCCAGAGTACCAACAGTCAAGATTTCGCTGTCCTCACCAGGAGGATGACTCTCAATCTCCTCATCCTCTTCTGCCCACCCACGCTGAAGAGATGGAACTAAAGTTCCATGGCTACCCTCTGTAGCGGAGGCAACCGTGTCTTCCTCCTCCTCCTCCTCCTCCTCCTCCTCCTCCTCCGCCTCCTCCAATTGTCGCTGAGAAGACGAAGTGAGGGTGCTCTGGCTATCACCTTGTGTAAGCTCTTCCTCCCCCATTTCCACCTCTTCCACATGCAAAGCGTCGGTTTTAATTGTGAGCAGCGAGCGTTTCAGTAGACACAGAAGTGGGATGGTTACACTGATAATAGCGTTATCGCCGCTCACCATCTGTGTCGATTCCTCAAAATTGCGTAAAACCTCGCAGAGGTCTGACATCCATTCCCACTCCTCACTTCTGATTACAGGAAGTTGAACGGAGAGGCGACGACCGTGTAACAGCTGGTACTCCACTACTGCCCTCTGCTGCTCACAAAGCCGGGCCAACATGTGGAAGGTGGAGTTCCAGCGCGTGCTCACGTCACACAGCAGCCGGTGAGCTGGCAATTGTAAGCGCTGCTGCAGCTTCAACAGGCCGGCTGAAGCTGTTGATGACTTACGGAAATGTGCACACACGCGGCGCACCTTGGTCAAGAGATCATGCACATTGGGGTAGGTTTTTAGAAATCGCTGCACCACTAAATTAAATACATGCGCTAGGCATGGTACGTGTGTGAGCTTGCCGAGCTCCAAAGCCGCCACCAAGTTACGCCCATTATCACACACAACCATGCCTGGTTGCAGGTTGAGTGGCGAGAGCCACTGCTCGGTCTGGTGACTAATCCCCTGCAACAGCTCTGAGGCCGTGTGCTGTTTGTCCCCAAGGCAGATCAGCTTCAGCACGGCCTGTTGACGCTTCCCCACTGCAGTGCTACACTGCTTCCAGCTACTGGCTGATGGGGGAGTGGCGCTGCGTGTAGAGAATTCGGAGGTGGAAACGGAGGAGGAGGAGCCAATAACGTAGGTGCTGGTGGAAACCCTGATGGAGGTAGGGCCCGCAATCCTCGGCGTGGGTAGCACCCGTGCCATCCCAGGGTCCGAGTCGCTCCCAGCCTCCACGACATTCACCCAGTGTGCCGTCAGGGAAATGTAGCGTCCCTGGCCACAAGCACTTGTCCATGTGTCAGTCGTTAAGTGGACCTTCCCAGTAACTGCGTTGGTCAGGGCACGGGTGATGTTACGGGACACATGGTGGTGAAATGCGGGGATGGCACACAGGGAAAAGTAGTGGCGGCTGGGGACCGCGTACCGAGGGACAGCTGCTGCCATCAGGCTGCGGAAGGACTCAGTGTCCACAAGCCTAAATGGCAGCATTTCGATGGCCAGTAATTTGGAAAGGTGTGAGGTTAGTGCTATGGCCTGTGGGTGGGTGGCTGGGTACTTTCTCTTGCGCTCAAATGCCTGGGGTAACGACATTTGGACGCTGTGCTGGGACAGGGAAGTGGATGTGGTCGCTGATGGTGCTTCAGATGGTACAGGTGCAGGGCGGGAGGTATGCGGGCCTGCGCCTTCGACAGGCGATTGGCCGGCACCGAAAACAGGGGAAGAGGAGGCAGTGGTGTGGCCTGCAGACACAGATGGGCGATCCAGGCGTTCCTCCCACTTACTACGGTGCTTGGATGCCATGTGTCGGATCATGCTGGTGGTGGTGAGGTTTCTAGTGTTCATGCCTCGGCTCATTCTGGTGTGGCACAGGTTGCAAACTACAATTCTTTTGTCGTCCGCACTTTCCTTAAAAAAACGCCATACCGCGGAACACCTACCCCTTGGCAAGGTAGATTTACGCAAGGGGGTGCTCCGTGGAACATTTGCGGGCCGGTTTGGTGCGGTCCGCCTTCTTTCTGTAGCCACACCACTGCCTCTTCCAGCCTGTTGCGGTGCTGCAGATGGCTCACCCTCAGGACTGCTGACATCGCTCGGCTCTACACCTTCCCAGGTGGGGTCAGTCACCTCATCGTCCACCAAGTCCTCCTCCACTTCCTCACTCTGATCATCCTCCTCAAGTCTTGATCCCACCACATACTCAGTCATTGACAACTGTATAACATTCTCCTCAACAAGGTCTTGAGACGGAAATAGTGGTTGATTTAATGGCAACTGTGTCTCATCATCATCATCATCATCATCATCCACTACTTCCTTTGACCTTAAATGCCGTTCACATCTGTCATCTTCTTGTGATTGGGTAGCCTCTAGAGGTTGTGAATCAGGGCACAAGATGTCATGTTCCTCTGCAAGCGTGCTTGGAGAGAGGGTCAAATGAAGGATTGGTGATGAGACGAGCTCCTCACTATATCCCAGTGTGGGATCACTTCTTTGACCAGACCGTGTATGGTGGGAGGAAGGATGATCAGAGTGAGGATTATTTTGACCAGACTCTTGGCTACTGAGAGTGGACTTGGTGGAAGACAGGGTGGTGCTTAACCGACTGGAAGCAGTATCAGCTGTCATCCAACCGACCACCTGTTCGCAGTGGTCGGACCTCGAGAGTGATGTCCTGCGACGCCCTGTAAAATTACACATGAAGCTAGGTATGGTGGATGTCTTTCTTTCTTGTGCTCTGGCACCAGGCACAGTTTCTCCGCGTCCTGACCCGTGCCCTGAACTTTCAGGATCACGTCCACTTCCCCGTCCCTTTTTACCCGCCTTCTTCATCTTACACAGAATATGTGACTTTAATATTTGAGTTTGAAAACTTAACAGTATTTCTTACTATTCTGCAACTGTGCAGAGTACACAGAATAGGCTGCTAAACGGCGGTGATACACACTGAATGGAATATGTGACTTTAATATTTGAGTTTGAAAACTTAACAGTATTTCTTCCTATTCTGCAACTGTGCAGAGTACACAGAATAGGCTGCTAAACGGCGGTGAAACACACTGAATGGAATATGTGACTTTAATATTTGAGTTTGAAAACTTAACAGTATTTCTTACTATTCTGCAACTGTGCAGAGTACACAGAATAGGCTGCTAAACGGCGGTGATACACACTGAATGGAATATGTGACTTTGATATTTGAGTTTGAAAACTTAACAGTATTTCTTACTATTCTGCAACTGTTCAGAGTACACAGAATAGGCTGCTAAACGGCGGTGATACACACTGAATGGAATATGTGACTTTAATATTTGAGTTTGAAAACTTAACAGTATTTCTTACTATTCTGCAACTCTGCAGAGTACACAGAATAGGCTGCTAAACGGCGGTGATACACACTGAATGGAATATGTGACTTTAATATTTGAGTTTGAAAACTTAACAGTATTTCTTACTATTCTGCAACTGTGCAGAGTACACAGAATAGGCTGCTAAACGGCGGTGATACACACTGAATGGAATATGTGACTTTAATATTTGAGTTTGAAAACTTAACAGTATTTCTTCCTATTCTGCAACTGTGCAGAGTACACAGAATAGGCTGCTAAACGGCGGTGAAACACACTGAATGGAATATGTGACTTTGATATTTTAGTTTGAAGACTTAACAGTATTTCTTCCTATTCTGCAACTGTGCAGAGTACACAGAATAGGCTGCTAAACTGCGGCGAAGCACACTGAATGGAATATGTGACTTTGATATTTTAGTTTGAAGACTTAACAGTATTTCTTCCTATTCTGCAACTGTGCAGAGTACACAGAATAGGCTGCTAAACTGCGGCGAAGCACACTGAATGGAATATGTGACTTTGATATTTTAGTTTGAAGACTTAACAGTATTTCTTCCTATTCTGCAACTCTGCACAGTACACAGAATGTGCTGCTAAACTGCGGCGACGCACACTGAATGGAATATGTGACTTTGATATTTTAGTTTGAAGACTTAACAGAATGTGCTCTAATCTGCAACTTTGCACACTAAACAGAATGTGCTCTAATCTGCAACTTTGCACACTAAACTGAATGTGCTCTAATCTGCAACTTTGCACACTAAACAGAATGTGCTCTAATCTGCAACTGTGCACACTAAACAGAATGTGCTCTAATCTGCAACTTTTCACACTAAACAGAATATTTTTTTTTTTTGTTTTTTTCCCCCCACACAAAATAACCTGCTGCCCCCACACACAGTAGTCCTAAAAAGGACTTTTGGTTCTTTTTTTTCACAATTTTTTTTTTTTCCTCCCTACACTGCCTTTCCCTTCCTATCCTCAGCTCTCCCTGGCTCAGACTGAGCCGAACTCGATGGTCAGGTGCTATACAGCACCCGACCACGGGTTCTGGCCAGCCAATCAGTGTAATGCCAGCAGCCAACATGGCTGCTGGCATTACACCGATGTCAGAGCCTCCCTGCACGTTTATTGGCTGCGCAGCAGCCGCAAAACGTGCGGGGAGGAGACCCGAACATGGCGGGCGAGCACATGCGGTACTCGTACGAGTACCGCCATGTGCCGAGCAGAGCGATGCTCGAGCCGATCCGAGCATCGGCTGAGCATGCTCGCTCAACACTAATAGTTACACTTACAGTTTCATTGGTCACAGTAATATCCCTGACAGGACCAACATGTGGAGATAAATCTCCATCTCACACTTAATAACCTATGTGTACATATATGCAAAATTTGAATCAAAAAGTCGACATATAATAAAATGTATTTTATTTTAAAAATGTCCTGTGAGTGCCTGTGATTGAATTCATTTTCTATGATACAAATTTTGTGCATTTCTAACAAGCGAAGCTAGAGCACCAAGGCAAAAATTTCAAGTTTTGGAGTGCCCATCACTTCTTTCTGTAAAGTATATATATAGCTGTAGAAGGGGATCACTCACTCATAAGGAGTCCAATAGGTGCCACAGTCATGATAGAGCATATAAGAATGCAGAAAATAATGTGCACTCACAGGTCTTAACCCCTTGAGTGCCAGAGGGGTACGGAATGCATTGCAAAGCAATGCGTTCTGTACCCCTCTGGCACTCAAAGGGTTAATGGAGAAAGCCTATTATTGTTAGCTCAATGTTTCAGCCAGGTGCACCTTTAAGACCTGGGAGTTCACAGTATTTTCCATATATATATATATATATATATATATATATATATATATATATATATATATATAGCCACCTAACGCGTTTCACAGCTGAAACACTGCGTTAGCAATGCTTTCTGGCCACAATAAAAACTGCAAATGCTGTTATCACTGGGGGTCTCTAACAGATACCAAGTGAGGTCTATGTGGAAAAGTTGCATATAAAACATTTGTTAAATTTATGAACTGCAATGTAATCCAGGTCACAGTCTGACACTGAGGCTGATTCTCCAAGAACAGCTGAAACCATAGAAGGAGAATAAATATGCATAATGATTGAACCTTTAGCGTGCCAGAGGGGTGTCCAATGCATTGCACCCCTCTGGCAGGCAAAGAGTTAAAAAGCCCAGTTTAAATGTGAATTTGGGGAAATTATATTTGTTCGCTATGCTGTAGTTGATTTGCTCCGATTATTCTAGTCTATCACCCACAGAATATGATAATACATTTCCTGTCTCTTTGTGCCATAGCAGAATGCTAAGCTGCAGGTAACAGCCTCGCATTAACATGCCTCAGTCACCATCTTCATATTTTTCAAAAGAAAATTTCAATTGATTTGCATATCATTCACTGTTTTAGAGGTTTAAAAAAATGGAAAAGGTTTTGGGAACTTCAGAATGAATATGAATGAATACATTTTCCCTTTATTATTGACAGGCAGCAGGGTTCACTAGAGAGCATACAAATGTGGCCCTCAAGTTAACCATTAATGGTTTAAAATGATTCTATGTGTGTCTGTATGTCTGTGTGTGTGTGTGTGTGTGTGCTTGCATATGAATGTGTGTGCGTGTGTGTTTTTTGCATGTGTTAGTATATGTGAATGTGTGTGTGTGAGCATGTGTATGCGTGTGCATACCTCCCAACATTTCAAATTGCCAAAGAGGGACACTTGTGTTTTAGGGGGTGTTGCCAGGGGCGTGTCTGGTAGGCGGGGCACTACCAAGATTTTTTAGGCTATTTCATGACCTATTGACACCTCCTTGTGTGACCTAATAAATGACTTATAACAAGACCAAAGTATTTTATTTACACAGACTAATTTATAAACACATATACTGATGTTTAAACAAACAATAATATGAGTTTTATTGCTGTAGAGCAGTATTATACACTTATATACACCACCACATAGTCTGATCTCCTAAAAAGAGGGACATCAGGATGGGAAAGAGGGACAGAGGGATTTGGGTCTAAAAGAGGGACTGTCCCTCCTAAAGAGGGACACTTGTGAGGTATACATGTGTGTGTGTGGTTATGCTAGTATGTGTGTGTACGGGTGTGTACATGTGTGTGCATGCTAGTTTGTGTGTGCATGCATGCTAGTGTGTGTCTGTAGGTGTGTGTATATGTGTGTGCTCATGCTAGTGTGTGTGTGTGGTTATGCTAGTGTGTGTGTATGTGTGTACGGGTGTGTACATGTGTGTGCATGCTAGTTTGTGTATGTATGCATGCTAGTGTGTGTCTGTAGGTGTGTGTACATGTGTGTGTGCGCATGCTAGTATGTGTGTGATATGGCAGAGAGAAATTCTTTTCTCTTCACTCTGTACCAGGTAATGGACTGGGGAAGCAGGAGTGAGGATGGGCAGAAGATTACTTTTCCTCCTCAATGGAATTTACATGAAAAGGAGCTGTATTCCAACTTTTAATGGAAATTCCTATGTGGAAGAAATACCTGCAAACCTCGAGGAGATGTTATTGTTATGGCTGAGTTCCAACACTCCTGTGTGATGGTTCTGAAGTTCTAGCAATGATGTTACAATGTACGAATGAGACACAAGCACACGTCATCAAGTAGACATTCACACTCACAAACTGAATGACTCCAGCCTGCACTGCAGAAGAAATCGGCAAAAGGGGCCTTTCTTCTCACTGTGGACAATTCCATGCATCTCCTACACAGGAGAACCCTCAGAGGGCCGAAAGTGGCCCTAGGGCCACATGTTGTACAGCACTGCTCTATTCCTTTGGATGCAAGAGAGCATTGCTTTGCAAAGAATTTCAGACCTCTCTAGAATCCAAACAACTGCATTTGCTGAAATATAGAGAAGAATGAAATTGGCATAACATTCCCATCAAATGTCTGTACAAAGGCGCTAAGGCTACGTTAACCCTATCACAAGTCATAGAAAAAATCCAGTTTCTTTTCTCTGCAAGACCTCTTCAGATAACCCCAGCCTCAAAGCACTTCAGCAATTCCTACAGAGAATTCTAACAAGAAGGATGAAGGATTTTCCATTTTTGTTGATATCTCAGTTTATGCTTGAATGGAAGGACTGTAGCCAGCAGGCTCGGCAGGTATCCATCCACAGCTGCAGACAGCGTAAAAATATCACATTTACTTTGATTCATAGATATATATTCAGCCTTTACCTTGGTTTTAACTAGGGATGTACAGACGTTTCTGGGTACAAGAAAGATTTGGCAGGTAATGGGGAGGGTATGGATCAACCTGAGATGCTTATTTTCTTCTCTATGACACTGGCTCCCTTCTCGGGGGCTTAATTTAAATCTTAGGCACCCCTAGGCAAACACTGTAGGTGTCCTTAACTCCACCCATAGCCACACCCCTGCTCCTCACATGACCCCGCCCCCAATCCCAGCCACTGTTTTCTGGTACAGAAAATACCTTTGGATTATTGCCAGCAAGAACAGATGCTTTAACCCCTTAGTGTAATGTGCTGGAGATCTCTGTAACTTCCATGTGGTTAAACTGCCATTCTGCTATTAACCCTCTGGGACTTAATAGGAGAACATACATACATACATACATACATACATACTTATACAAAAATACAGCTTAAAATAAAATGGTTTCAGTTTAATAGAAAACTAAGATCCCCTAATACTTTTCCCTTACTATAATTCGTAAGGGCCATTACAATTTTCTGGTCATAGTAAAGTAAGTGGGGACTGTAATTAGACTAGTTTATGATTTTATTGCAATGTTATCTTCTACATAGAGTACACTGATCACTGGGATCGAGAATTGCACTTAAAGGAGCAGTAAACTATTTTTTATGAAAAAAATTGTATCGTAGGGCATTTCCTGTTGAGTAAAATAACTGTGCTCTCACTGCTGATAGATGTATATTTCTCACCACCACAAACATCGGCAGCACTTACTTCCATTCAACTATGGGCATATCTCTTTAAGTTCCAAATCCAGATTTAAGTGACTATTCCAACGTGTGTTTCATCACTGTTAGTGTAAAGAAATCATGTTGGTGCACTTATCGGAGCTATCCCCAATAGCTCTAAACATACAATTATAAGCACCTGAAAATATTGCACTTCCACAGATATCTCTCAAAAATAAAAACAAATTTATTGATATATTTTCACACATGATACAAATAAAGTACCTCCATCCAAATGTTGTCATACTTTTCTACCACATGGAGAGACTTAGGTGTTGGAATCACAACCCAGTAGATGGCACCATGTCACATCCCATTGATCAACGCGTTTCGCGCGATGAGCGCTTAATCATGATCAAAGAAAAATATATCAATAAATTTGTTTTTATTTTTGAGAGATATCTGTGGAAGTGCAATATTTTCAGGTGGTTATAATGATAGATGTATATTTCCAGAGTTATTAATGTTTAAACATGTTTTTTTTTCATTAGCAGTGCCCTCTAGTGGTCAAATTCCAATTAGTTATTCTGTTACATTCTAAAGGAGAGGAAAGTCTGTAACTTACAGTTTTCCATAGAATGTGATAGAAACTGCTGAGTCACTTCCTGTCAGAACAATCAGGAAGTAAACACAGTAAATTCACTTCCTGGTTATTTGAACTGTTTTGTAAAGTTTGAATAAAACAACTGACAGAGGTGGGAGTACCCTTGTTTTACAGAGTGGGAAAAACTCTATACTATATAGGTTTTCATAAAAAAAAATTACTACTCCTTTAAACAAAATGTGATTAAGTTGATTAGTGAAAGTACTGTATGGGAATGTGCAGTTGGATTATCTTGAATAAATATCGATAATGGATCCCAAAGCGAATGAAACGGAAAGAATTGTTCAAGTTGTAATTTAATCACTTTGATTGCCCCATGCTGTAATATCAAAATGTATCGATGATTCCATGGGCACAATGTTCAGAAAATCATCATAATGGAAAAAATAGTTGGATGTGAATTGAGGGTAAAAGAAGGACAATATTTTCAGAAGTAAATGTATCACTTTTGAAAATGTGCTGTAAAGAGTTAAAAAATAATGGTAAGAAGATATTGATGAATACTGCCCTTAAAAATTCTGAATTTAGAAAATGTCTTTAATTTTGTCTTTGAAACGAACATTTTCAAAGAAACAAAGACATCTCCAAGTTCAGACTGATTTTACTTTGTCAGAAAAACATGATGTTAATCAGTCAAAAAGTGAGTGCTAAAGGAATATTTTGTTTGGCATATACCTTACAGTATGACGGTAGATTAAACCTCTCTTGAGGCTGCCATTTTCCTTTGACTGATATGGCGCAACTGGATGCAAAAAATGACGGTAATATGTCTGAGAATTGACATAAGAACTTTATCAATATGTTTACAGACAATTTCAGTTAGCACAATTTTTTGATCATCGTGTTCCATTTCTAACCTCTCTCCTTTACCTTATATCAGTGATGCTTTTGATTGTGATTTTAGCGGTAATGGATTGCAGTGGTTCCCAACTCTGTGGATAAGGTATTGAGGGATGGAGGTCTCAGGGAGCTACTTCACTCCCTATTTCATGAAACCAGACAGAAACCTGTTGATAGTTGTGGGAATTAAGTAAACTATTCACATCTGGATGCAAAAATTGTCCTAAAACAGTGTGGGGGAATTTCAGTTCAAAATGGTGACCTCTTATTTTAATCCTTTAAAGGGATAGTAATGTTTCACAATAAAAGCAGCTCCAATTAATCTTCATGGTATTTGGATGGAGAGTGTTATTACAATACTGTCAGAGTTGTAGTTCAAGAGTACTTGAATGATAAAATATCCCCCTCCCACCTCTTTTATTAATGTAACACTGCTCACCTCAGAGCAGCAAGACTGTCCGGATGGATCACAGAGACGGACAATCTTCAGTGATCATAAGGAAAAACCTGAAAAAACTGTCAAGGGGGCAGGGTTTTTATTGTTCTCACAGTAAGAAGA
Organism: Rhinophrynus dorsalis; assembly: GCA_037306005.1. NCBI lineage: Eukaryota > Metazoa > Chordata > Amphibia > Anura > Rhinophrynidae > Rhinophrynus > Rhinophrynus dorsalis. The sequence continues at coordinate 22,458,309 of CM074720.1, read as the reverse complement.
TTGTCCCTTGCTGTGAGATGTCTGGTTTTAAGACCAGATCCCACATTTGAGGGGAGGTGGCTTACACTATGTAAAAGGGGCAGGAGGGGATAGTTTATCATTTAATTACTCTTGAACTACAACTCTGACAGTAATGAAATAACACTCTCCATGGCCCTAATACTATGAAGATTAATTAGAGCTGCAGTTTTTGTGAAACATTACAATCCCTTTGGACCCTTTGATTGCCAGAGGGGTACGGAATGCATTGCTTTACAATGCAGTCTGTACCCCTCTGGCACTCAAAGGGTTAAGGATCTGAGGACTGTGCAATACCTTTCAAAGCAATGTGTTGCATATCCCCCTCGCCCCGGCCCTTAAAGGAGGTTTTTAATAGAGAAATATAGAATTACAAAGTGATTTTCATTAGGAAAAACTCTCTACCAGCCCATTACAGAAACATTCCTCAAATACTACCGAAAATTAAGAAGCAATTAACCCATTGGGTGACAAAGGGGTAGACAACACGTTGCGAAACACTGTATTAGGGACACAGGCATCTGGAGGGGGGCACTTGCGCCCCCCTACAATTACCCCCCTCCATATAAATAAAGGGGCTAGAAGGACTGGCCTGGGGCTCATATTATGGCTTTGCCCCCCCTGGAAAATTTCTTCGGACACCACTGATTAGGGACCAGAAATGGTTGCTACTTTGATGTACTTTTATTAAGGCAAAAGTGTGAAAAAGAAACCATTACATTGATATAATTAGGGTTTTTCATTCGAGAAACGTAGTAGTTACTTTCCTTTCACATTGATCCACTTCTGGATTGATACTGTAAATGTGTCCTACATTTGTATTGATCTACATATAATATTATCATAGATAAAAACATAACCTGGTGCTATCAAACATGTACAGAGATAGTTAGAGCTAAAATATTAACCGTTAACTCTTTGAGTGCCAGAGAGGTATCCAACACATTGCTAAACAATACATTGGATACGTATCTTGCACTCAAATGGTTAAAATAATGGCCCGTAAGCTACTCTCACAACACTCTCCTTGTTATATTCGGCTGTGTTTATGATACCTGTATTGTATATGTACGCCATTTTTTTTTATTAGTCATTTCTGTGATGTTAATACTTCCTCTGTAAATGTCAGTACATTTCCAATAAAGTTTATTGAAAAAAAAATATTATCCTATATAATAATTCTCTAAAACGTGTGTAACGCCGCTTTATGTTCAGTAGACACAGCTGCGCGTGCTGCAGTCATACGCAGTAGAGACTGCCTGCGCCGCAGCTGATACAGAGCTGGACGCTCCTTCGGAGCATCCAGCTCTGTATCAGCCGCGGCGCGGGCAGTCTCTTCTGCGCATGACTGCCCCGCGACCGGGTGGAAATGGCACTGTGGCCCGTGTAGCGGGCTCTTCAACTATTAGTAAATAAAGCATAGAATCTTAAAAAACAAAATAATTGGCCCAGTTTGAAATACTAAGGAATAGCGTCTCCTACATCTTCTCTCTCTTTCTACCTACCTTCCTATATATGCGTGTGTGTGTCTCTGCGTAAAAATGAGGAAAGCTTGGTACTCAGGTACTTCTCATAAGTTGTATTTAATTGCAGTGGAGAAGCAATAACAGTCCATGTTTCAGCTACAAACAAGAGCAGGGGAGGGCTGGCCTGGGGGGCAATGGGGCAATTGCCCCCCAGGCTGGTCATGAATATGGGCCAGTGGGCCAGTGTCTCACTCAATTTCCCATTTGCTGCTGTAAATAGAGTAAACAGAATTTAAGGAGCTACACGAGTATTGTAGCTCCATTTCAATTGTAAGCTCTGTGGTATCACTAGTGTTGCTCCATTTCAATTGTAAGCTCTGTGGTATCACTAGTGTAGATCCATTTCAAATGTAAGATCTGTGGTATCACTAGTGTTGCTCCATTTCAATTGTAAGCTCTGTGGTATCACTAGTGTAGATTCATTTCAGTTGTAAGATCTGTGGTATCACTAGTGTTGCTCCATTTCAATTGTAAGCTCTGTGGTATCACTAGTGTAGATCCATTTCAACTGTAAGATCTGAGGTATCACTAGTGTTGCTCCATTTCAATTGTAAGCTCTGTGGTATCACTAGTGTAGATTCATTTCAATTGTAAGCTCTGTGGTATCACTAGTGTAGATCCATTTCAATTGTAAGCTCTGTGGTATCACTAGTGTTGCTCCATTTCAATTGCAAGCTCTGTGGTATCACTAGTGTAGATCCATTTCAATTGTCATCATTGTGATATCAGTAGTACACTACCATTTCAGTTATAAGCTCTGAGGTATCACTTGACTTAATCCATAACATTAATGCCAGCTATAACATTAATCAAAGGGGTTGGGCTGGGACATTGGGCTGGAGCGGTAATAGAAATAGACCACTTAATTGTACTTGCCCCCCAGGCCAAAAGTTGCCGGCCCTCCCCTGAACAAGAGACTTCTTCTTCCTCTATTTTAGAGGAAAGTCAGTGACATACAGTTCTCCACAGAATGTGATACAAACTGCTGAGTCACTTCCTGTCAGAACTGTCAGGAAGTAAACACACAGTAAATTCACTTCCTGTTTATTTGAACTGTTATAACTTCTGAAAAAAATAACTGACAGCAGTGAGAGTGTTTTACAAAGCAGGAAACGCTCAACAACATATAGTTTTTCATAAAAAAAACTGTTTACTGCTCCTTCAAGTCTGATGAGACTGATTAGGGCAAGAGCAGCAATTCTGGAACAAGCAACTTGCATTAGGTAACATATAAACTTTCAACTGCCCCCATTGACTTGAACACAATGTAATCAAGACCTGTCCACGATTCAAGAGGTCAAGTGTCCCAATGAAATCAATGGGAAATTGTATCTGTTTCCTTTGGTGCAATTGGGTTTCCACAAAATTGTTCCACTCCCCCTTAGTAAGTCAGCCTCACTGATTGATAAAGCAAAATGAAAGGGTTGAACATTTTCAAAATCAGACCAGAGAGCGCCTTCACAGACCCGCCCATCATCAAACAGCCATTAAAGATTCAGCTTGCATCGGTGAAAAAACGCTCTTTATTTTGCAAAAGTTAAAAGCATAAGACAAAGTCTTATCAAATCAGCAGACTATACAAGACAGCAATAAAGTACGGCACATTAGCTGCCTAACGCATTTCGAGCTATTTGCACTTATTCTAGGACTAAGTATTTAGTCCTATGAATAAGTGTAAATAGCATGAAACGGGTTAGGCGGCTAATGTGCTTTATTTTATTGCTGTCTTGTATAGTCTGCTGATTTGATAAGACTTTGTCTTATGCTTTTACATTTTGTAAAATAAAGAGCGTTTTTTCACCAATGCAAGCTGAGTCTTTAATGGCTGCTTGATCATGGGTGGGTCTGTGAATGTGCTCTTTTCCAGTGTCATCTTGTCTGTAGGAGCCCTTGGCTGGGGAGTACTCCGGAACTTTGGTTTGAATTTCACTCGTTGAGTGAAACCTTTTATTGAAATATACTGATATTCATGGCTAATAGTGTTCCCAATCTGTCAAGAATGTTTCTATATATGAAAAAAAAAATGTCAGTTTTCTCGGAAAAAGAACAAAGCAAGATGTTAAAATAATTGTCTGATTTGTACTTTAAAACATATTTGGGGAATGCAAGAAACGTGCGCATGCGTTAAGACATTTTTCCTGCGTAGATAGATATTGCACACTTTCTAATCCAGGAAGCTGTATACCAAAATCCTCTTGAATTGCATAAAAAAAAAATTAGCTTTTACTACAACACTACACAGACATATAAAATCATTCTCAATGGAACTTTCTGCATTAGGTGCATTCCATGCAGACCGATTAGTTAATCCTGACCAAGCGCACACAAAAAAAAATGTGCTGCTGTTTGCTAGTCTTGATTTTTCATGTGCAATTCAACAAAATCACAATCAAACTTATTTGCTAGTGGTTCTTAGTCTGATTCCTGCACCCTTCAATTGACCTGTAAAGTTAAAGGGATAGTAATGTCTCACAAAAAACAGCTCCAATTAATCTTCATAGTATTTGGGCCATGGAGAGTGTTATTTCAGTACTGTCAGAGTTGTTGTACAAGAGTAACTGAATGATAAAGTTTCCCCCTCCCTCCCCTTTTACTGATGTAACACTGCTCACCTTGGAGCAGCAAGACTGTCCAGATGGATCGCAGAGAGGGACAATCTTCGGTGAGCATAAAGAAAAACTTGAAAGAAAAACTATCAAGGGGGCAGGGTTTTCCTCATGTTCACAGTAAGAACATTGTCCCTTGCTACAAGATGTCTGGTCAATCGACCAGTTTCTACATCTGAGGGGAGGCGGCTTACGCTAGGTAAAAGGAGCGGTAGGAGGATACTTTATCATTCAATTACTCTTGAACTACAACTCTGACAGTATTGACATAACACTTTCCATGACCCAAATAGTATGAATAGTTTTTTTGTGAAACATTACTATCCCTTTAATATAGGCCAGGAAAGGATTATACAGCATATCAATAACAAATAAAATGCATTGTTATACAGTTAATAATATGCTTATTCTGTGATACTAAGCCCAATATGTTTTATTTGCAGGTATCTTTGCTTGACTTACAATGGAAAAGATCCTCTGCAGTCTCCTGGTGTTTGGAATGGCAGTAGTGGTCAACTCATGTCCAAAGTATTGCGTCTGTCAAAACTTATCAGAATCCTTAGGGACCTTGTGTCCCTCCAAGGGCCTCCTTTTTGTACCAATAGATATCGACAGAAGGACAGTGGAACTTCGACTTGGGGGGAATTTCATCATTAGCATCAACCGACAGGACTTTGCCAATATGACTGGTCTTGTTGACCTTACTTTGTCTAGAAACACCATAAGTTATATCCAGCCCTTTTCATTCCTTGATCTAGAAAGCCTTCGTTCTTTGCATTTAGACAGTAATAGATTGACTAACCTTGGAGATGACATATTTAGAGGCTTAATCAATCTTCAACACTTGATTATGAATAATAACCAGCTTAATAGCATCTCTGATGATGCATTTGAGGATCTTTTACAGACGTTGGAAGATTTGGACCTTTCTTACAATAATCTCAAAAGTATCCCATGGGAAGCTATAAGACGAATGATTAACCTGCATCAACTCAGTCTGGATCACAATCTTATTTACTATATTACTGAGGGTACATTCCAGGACCTCCATAAATTGGCAAGATTAGATCTGACTTCCAACAGGCTACAAAAACTACCTCCAGATCCAATATTTGCAAGGTCACAGATGTCCATGACCTCTGCAACACCATTTTCTCCTCCTTTATCTCTCAGTTTTGGAGGTAATCCCCTTCATTGTAATTGTGAGTTGCTCTGGTTGAGAAGGCTTGACAGAGAAGATGACATGGAAACATGTGCTTCTCCTTCTGCTCTTAAAGGGAGATATTTTTGGTATGTTCGAGAAGAGGAATTTGTGTGTGAACCCCCTTTGATTACCCAACATACTCAAAAGCTTCTTGTGCTGGAAGGACAGACTGCCTCACTGAAGTGTAAAGCTATTGGAGATCCTTTACCGGTGATACACTGGGTCGCTCCAGATGGCCGTCTCATTGGAAATTCTTCAAGGACAGTTGTCTATGACAATGGCACTTTAGATATCCAAATAACCACTTCTAAGGATTATGGGACCTTTACCTGCATTGCAGCAAACGCTGCTGGGGAGTTAACTGCACCAGTTGAATTGTCTATTGTCCAGCTACCACATTTAAGCAACAGCACAGGTCGGGCAGCAGTACCTAAATCCAGGTTCTCTGACATCACCAGCTCCAGCAAATCAAACAGAGGAGAAGTAAAAACTGTACCAGAGAAAGCTGTTGTAGTGTCAGAGGTGACAACTAATACAGCCCTGGTTAAATGGTCAGTGAGCAAGGCTGCTCCAAAGGTTAAAATGTATCAGCTTCAATACAATTGCTCAGATGATGAAGTTCTAATATACAGGTAAAGTCATTTTGAATATTCTTACTAAAAAAGTCCTAAAATCATGGGTATAAACAATAATTAGCTTTTCTTCATACACAATAGAGAAGTACATATTAATTCCCTGAATGCTGGTGAAGGCTCCAGCTCATTGCTTTAAAATGCATTGGAGACCTCTCTTGCATTCTAAGGGGTCAATAGAGTAAAATACGTTTCCAGCTTCATTAGAAAGAATTTAAGGTAAGTTCATGTGTTTTATTATAAACTAGTTTTAAAGCCCGTGTACACGGGCCAACACTGGCGGTGCTGCAGTCATGCTCAGTACTGACTACCTGCACCACGGCTGATATGGAGCGGGGTGCTCTGAATTCAGACCGTAGTCCTTTCTGCGCACCTACCTGGGACCAAGCGGTCCCAGGAAGGTGCTTAGAGAGGACTCTGGTCTGAATTCGGAGCGCCTTTTTCAGTATCAGCCGCGGCGCGGGCAGTCTGTACTGTGCATGACTGCAGCGCGCACAGCCATCTCTACTGCGCATGATAGCTTCTGACAAACATCCTTAGCAAATTATAGTATAGGATGTAACTGAACCATATATACAAATTCAAACTTGGAGCAAAAACCATAATGGTAACATGTTTCCTGTTAAATAAACGAATGGTATTTCCAATGCCGGGGGATGCATTTTTTTTAACAGTTGCAGTTTAAACTGCTGCTTTTTTTACATTAACAGTGCCCACTAGTGGTCATATTTCAAGCAGTTATGCACCCTTAAAGGGTTAACTACATCAGTTGAAGGCAACCTTTGGCTCTCCAGCTGTTGGGGGCATTATTCACATGTAGCCAGTCTTCAACAGCTGGAAAGCCAAAGATTGCCTGCCACTGAACTGCACCAAATGAAAACTGGCCACACCCCCATTGATTTAAATGGGACATTTAATCCTTAGACTGTTGGTGAGGTATCCACACATTACTAGGAGACCGTACTCAAGAGATAAAAACTTAATTTACGTCAACAGGATTTTTTTTTTTTTTGCTATTTGTTTCCTTTGTCTGTCCCAGAAATACTCCACTACGGTCTTATGCATATGTCCTCATGTTATCTAACAGCAAGCACTGTATCTTTAAAGGAATAATAAAGTCCCAAAAAATAGTATCCTCATCCTGTAAATGGTAGCTGCAATAAAAAAACACTTAATGAGCTTAATCCTTTCTCTCAAACCATTATGGTTTGAGAGATATAAGAAAATAAAGTCCTCTGTTCCCTCCTCTTTCTGCCTGACGAGATGTAAACCTGTCAGAGGCAGAATCCGGTCGCCCGACTGTAGCCGGCTCTTCAGGAGTGCTGTCATCGCTATATCTAACTATAATTACTTCCACACGTTGTGGACCATTCCGATGAAGTAATTATACTTAGATATCTAGATAACAGCGCTCCTGAAGAGCCGCCGTCTGGTCCCGGAAGCAGGATCTCATGACGTCCTCTATACAACGGACACATGAGAAGGGGGAGGAGCGGAGGTCTTTATTTTCTTACATCTCTCAAACAATAATGATTAGAGAGAAAGGATTAAGTACATTTAATGTTTTTTTATCGTAGCTAAGATTTAGGATATAGTTTTTTTGGGACATTACAATCCCTTTAAAGGAATAGTAATTCTTAAAGTGATAGTAATGTTAAAGAAAAATATTATTTTGTATTGTAGATAAAAAAAAATAATTTGCCACAAATCCCATCTCTCAAACCGCTCTAGTTTGAGAGATATTCACATGCAAAGTTCCCCCTCCCTCCCCTTCTCCTGAGGTCAGTTATAAAGCTGTGAAGATTTACATATTAAAGGGTTAGTAATGTCTATTTTTAATAAAATCTAATATGGTAGGTATTTAAAAAAATAAACAGATGAAAGTCCCGTCTCTCAAACCTTTATAGTTTGAGATATTTAAGATTTTAACTGTTTGAGTGCCAGAGTGGTACGGAATGCATTGCAAAGCAATGCATTCCGTACCACTCTGGCACTCAAAGAGTTAAAGTCCCCCCTCCCCTTTCACAGACGTCAGTGCTCTAGCTGACAGAAGGAGATTTGAGCCGTGTGACTCGACGGCGGCTCTTCAGCAGAGCCAAAATACCATTATCTAAAAAGACATACTTCATTGGAACGGTGTACAATGTATGCCTGGTTTGCAAGCACACTTTGTAGACCGTTCCAATGAGATATTTCTTTTTCGATAGAGTTATTTCGGCTCTGCTGAAGAGCCGCTAGCCGGTCCCAGGACCAGGATCTCCTTCTGTCAGCTTTACATCTGACGTCTGTGAAAGGGGAGGCAGGGGGAACTTTATTATCATGTATCTCTCAAACTATACAGGTTTGGGAGACGAGACTTTCATCAGTTAGTTTAAATTTTGTAATATCTACAATATTAGATTTTATTAAAGAAAAGACATTACTAATCCTTTAAGCAGTGGCGTAACTATAGGGGTCGCAGGGGTCACACCCGCGACCGGGCCTGTCACTCCAGGTACCCGGCTGTCCCCTGCGACCCCTCCGCCTGGCACCCGCAATCTCCCTCCGGCTCTCTAGTAATGCAGAGCGCTGGGAGATGACATCATCTCCATGACATCATCATGACATCATCTCCCAGCGCTCTGCATTACAGAAGAGGACCGCACGGGAGCACAACGCACCAGCCCGTCTGTCCTGCCACTCCACTGGACCACCAGGGATTGGGAGGTAGGAGATGGGGGCATTGTGGAGGGCCTGGGGGCCAATGTGGTCGGGGGGGGCCCATGTCACTTCCTGCACCAGGGCCCGGAGGGTTCTAGTTACGCCTCTGCCTTTAAGTGTTACTATCCCTTTAACTAGAGCTCTCAGTCATATTCCCAGACTAATATATAGCTTTATTATTGGTTCCAGCTTCCAAACGCCTCTTCTATTCGGTCTGATAGATGGATTTCACACTAATTTAAATTCCAATTAATACATAATTTAAATCCTAATTTACTCATCAGAAGCAGAGTCCTCAACTGTAAATATTACATAACCTCTCCTCCCAAAGTGAAGGATTGTCACAGGAGGCATTGAAACGTTCCCTCTCTATTACAGGGTGAAGGCCATTTACGTTAACCCTTTAACATCTGATCGATGCCTTTACAAATATTTTCAATTGCGGTGAATGGGACTTATGCGGAAAGCTGAGCGATTTCAGAGCAATTAAACTGCTCTGTAAGGGCGTGTGAATTCCCATCCATTTAATCCTTTGAGTGCCAGAGGGGTACGCAACGCATTGCACAGCAATGCGTTGCGTACCCCTCTGGCACTCAAAGGGTTAAATTGTGCTTTTAACCGTTTAATTGCTAGAGAGGTCTCCAACAAGTTGATTACAATACATGTTAATTCACAATCCGTGTGTATTTATTCCGTTTGGTGCAGATGGATGGTAGTGTACTGTACATCAGAGTCTCTTACCATAGCGCAGACACTGAGGAGGATGCATTAACCCTTTGAGTGCCAGAGGGGTACGCAACGCATTGCTTTTCAATGCGTTGCGTACCCCTCTGGCACTCAAAGGGTTAAGGAACTGGAACAATAACGCAATCTCAACATAGGGGACGAGTACAAATTTCCTTTAACCCCTTAACGACCAGTGAGGTGCCAGGACCGTCATCGGTGGATGTGCGTTAAAGTCAGTGTCATAGAATTCTGGGATGGCAGCACGTCTGCACACTACTCTGTTATCCCAGAATGCATAGGTAAAAAAAAAATTCTGTGGTCCTCTCCCGAACTGCAGGTTTTTAAAGGGATAGTAATACTTAAAATGTAAAAAAAACATATGTTGTAGGGTTTATCCCCCTGAGTAAAACAAGAGTACTCCCACTGCTGAAAAGTGTTTCATTCAAAAGTTATTAATTTTCAAAGCTGAATTTTTTAGGTGCAATATCACAGTGGCCTGAAACTGTACAGTGGCGCTGTTGCTACACGATCCTATGGATAGCTCTGGTCCCGGGACCATAAATCTCCACAGCATGGTGTATCAACAGCGCCACTGTACAATTTCAGGCCACTGTGATACTGCACCTAAAAAATTCAACTTTGAAAATTAATAACTTTTGAATGAAACACCTTTCAGCAGTGGGAGTACTCAGGGGGATAAACCCTACAACATATGTTTTTTTTTACATTTTAAGTATTACTATCCCTTTAAATGGTTCATTGAAAAGGAGGATTCACTCTAACACTGAAGGGGTTAAAACTCCAATTTAAATCAAGCGTAAATTTGGGAGATATTTTTTTTTCCAACCCTTTGTGTACCAGAGGGGAGACCAGTGCATTGCGGGGCAATGCGTTGGACACCATTGTGGCACTTAAAGGGTTAATCTACTATGGCACAGTGGTTTGCCCCAGAATTAAATGGCTAGTAGGATTTACCCTCCTGAGTAAAATAAGGGCCCTCCCACTTACTGAGAGCTGTAATATACTTTATTTCAGCTCATACTTGCAATTTTTGGATATCCTTTTAAAATGTTGCACTCTAAACAACTTGAGACTACTGGGAGCATTGAGAATGTCGCCCACATTAAAAGGGTGACATGAGAATCTTGCACTGCAGGAAACCGTGAGATTCTCATGTCGCGTTATCCAAGGTCGCCATTAACGTATGTAGTAGCAATGTATTGCGCTTAAACTCCTATAATCCTTACTGAGGATGATATCTCTGTGTGCCCCATTTTATAAAGGGATCAAATGGCACTTACTGAGCGCCTTGGTATATCCACGGATGGCACTTCACCTCATCCCAATCTTGCCAAGCGCTGCCCCGCCTCTCTCTCCACTTCTCTTGGTGCAGAATGACACAGAGCACTCAGAGAAGTAGAGAGCGAAGCAGGGCAGCGCTCAGCAAGATTGGGATGAGAAGAAGTGCCATCCATGGATATACCAAGGCACTCAGTAAGTGCCATTTGATACCTTTATTACTTGGAAAGTTGCATAAGATGGGGCATGCAGAGCTATCATCCTCTTTAAGGGGGGTGGGAGTTTAAAGGGATAGTAATGTTTCAAAATAAAAGAAGCTCCAATTAATCTTCATAGTATTTGGGCCATGGAGAGTGTCATTTCTATACTGTCAGAGTTGTAGTTCAAGAGTAATTGAATGATAAAGTATCCCCCTCCTGCCCCTTTTACCTAGTGTAAGTCACCTCCCCTCAGATATGGAATCTGGTCTCTTGACTGGACAGATCACAGCAATGGACAATCTTCTTACTGTGAGCATAAGGAACACCCTGCCCCCCTTGACAGATTTTTCAGGTTTTTCCTTATGCTCACTGAAGACTGTCCCTCTCTGCGATCCATCCGGACAGTCTTGCTGCTCTGAGGTGAGCAGTGTTACATCAGTAAAAGGGGCGGGAGGGGGATACTTTATCATTGAATTACTCTTGAACTACAACTCTGACAGTATTGAAATAACACTCTCCATGGCCCAAATACTATGAAGATTATTTTGAGCTGGCATTCAAAGGGTTAATCAAGTTTAGAGTGACCACATTTTAATTCTGCCATTCAAAGGCACTGCTGAGAGAAACGCGCACCACAGAGGGAGAAATGTCCATTAATTGCTGTGTCAGAAAGCGATGCCTGTGGTGGGCTATAAGAAAATATACATCAAGCCCAAAGCCTTAACCTCTTAAGGACCAGCCGTGCACACATGCAGTGGTCACTTAAGGACCAGGGACCATTGTTTTTTTTTTTTTTTTTTTTTGCGAATCCGATTCCGGACTCCCCGAACTGTGTTCAGCCACGCTTGGGAGTCCAGAATTCCATGACGGTCCAGGACCGCCATGGGTCTTAAGGGTACAACAACCCATGATGGTCCAGGACCGTCATGGGTCCTTAAGGGGTTAAACTAACATCACACTACAACAAAACTGCACTGCAGCTCCCGATTGTTTCCCAGATCAAGGCTCAGTTATCTTTCTAGAGTTTTGAGCTCCGTCTGGAGGCCATTTTGTTGTAGCCCAACAGAGGCATCACGTCCTGTCACAGTAGAAAATTGGCATTTCTTCTTCTAGTGTATTTAACTCTGAGCACTGGAGTCTTCATTCCAGGACTTTGTATTGTCCCAGAAGGGGGCAGCCCAGGACATGGGACACACACATAAAATCCGAAACTGTCCCCGGCAATCAGGGACATGAGGTCACCCTAAGCAAGTTGCTTATAACTTGTCACAAGATGCTCCATATATCAAGTATGACACTACTTACTAGCCCTTTCCCCTACGTTCCAGTGCTGGATTTGGCACATCTCCATTTGTATCAAACACAAATAGGAAGACCCTTTCAGTGGCAGAGGGGGTGTGCAGTGCATCACAGAGCATTTGTCTCTGACCCTCAAAGTTCATCCTCATGTCATTGTATTATAATGGGGTGAATATACGAATTCACCATGACAGCCACCACTAGAGTTAGTCTTCAACACCATCAGCTTCTACACCTGATTATGCAAGAGTGTACGGTTAATGTAGTACATTAAGGATAGACACATTCTGCATGGTTAGGTTTTTAATGTCAGCAAGCCCAGCACTGCCTAAACCCTTACATGCCCAGGAAAATGTTGTATAGTTACACAGTTCCTCCACACTGTGTAACATGGCATTAAACAAGGCACAAAGAAAAGGAATGCTCCAAAACACCCACAAAGTGTCTCAATGTCCTCCGCTTGGTGCAAGTGGTGTCAAGGGATGAATTTTCAGTGCATATATAGTTCAGTAAATTGTCATTAGGCACTAATCCAAACCAATCCATTACCTGTTTTTGTTCCATATCATACTCCTACACTCCTCCCAATGCATTTGTGATTGTGGAGGCTGCTTCTGATAGGCTATAATTGGATCCCATTGAGGACTGGTTGATTGATAGGACTTATACCAGTGACTGGCCTGTCCAAGTTTGTGTCCGAGTTTAAATGTTTGTTAATCACAATTGTAGTAATGGGTCTTTTAGGATGTGTTCATGTGATGAAAATTGCATCAGGCCACCAATAGTGTTGAGCGAGCACCCGGATGCTCGGGTGCTCGGGTGCTCTGACCGAGCACCCCCTGAGGCTCGAGTGCTCGGCCGAGCACCCGAGCCCCATTGGAATGAATGGGGCGACACCAGGCACCCCCTGCTCTGATGAGGGGAGGGTGCCTGGTCAATGCCCCCTTCATCTCCGCTATGCCCCCTTCATCTCCGAATGCCCCCTTCAGCTCCGCAATGTCCCCCTTCAGCTCCGCTATGCCCGTCTTCCACAATGTGCCCCTTCATCTCCGCTATGCCCCTCTTCCACAATGTGCCCCTTCATCTCCGCTATGCCCCTCTTCCACAATGTCCCCCTTCATCTCCTCTATGCCATAGAGGAGATGAAGGGGGACATTGTGGAAGAGGGGCATAGCGGAGATGAAGGGGCACATTGTGGAAGAGGGGAATAGCGGAGATGAAGGGGGACATTGTGGAAGAGGGGCATAGAGTCTATGCCCCTCTTCCACAATGTCCCCCTTCATCTCCGCAATGCCCCCTTCATCTCCGCAATGCCCCCGTACCTCAAGTCCCTGGTGGTCCAGCGGAGCGTCTTGTGATCTGTGCCTCTTCCGGCACAGATCCCCGCCACCCGAACATGGCGGGAGAGCACATGGCGGTACTCGACGAGTACCGCCATGTGCCGAGCAGAGCGATGCTCGGCACATGGCGGTACTCGACGAGTACCGCCATGTGCCGAGCAGAGCGATGCTCGAGCCGATCCGAGCATCGGCCGAGCACGCTCGCTCATCACTAGCCACCAACAAAGTTTGCCAGTCGTTACTTTGTAAGTTCTTAGTCCATTGCTACAAGCTGGTGTTTTGTGCTCATTTACACAGACTTTTAATGATTTTTCCTGAAACAGAAATGCAGAAAGTATATTTGACTATTTCCAATCTAATACTGGGTTTGGATGCACTTTGTTCTCTTTGAGCGTAACTGAATATACATTGGTGAAAAGGTGAAAAACTGTCATCCGATTAGCTGCCCAGCATGTGCCCATGCAGGCGGTCATTGTACTCGACATGGCTGAATGGTGGCAGATTTTCAGCAATCAGAAGACTTTTGATCACTTTCTTCCGCACAGTGTGTACCCACTACACAAACACAGAGAAAGGCTAAATAGTCACATCTCTCTTTTTAAGTTATAAAAAAACAAGAGTCAATCTTCAGACCTCCAGATTTTGCAGACTGCAAGTCACATCTTCCTTAAATGGTATAGTTAATTTGGTTGCTGTTTGTATAAGGCTCAATGTGATTCTCTTCATACTTCTTTGTCAGTGGTAATAATAAGGCATCCTATGTACGACACACAATTATGGTCCTGAATTTGGAATTCCACTGTAATGGTTTTCATAACTGTTACACACATCCATTTGTAAGGCCGTATTCATAGCCAAAATCTCCCCTTGACCTTAGTGATTAATTGATGTTTGACATCTTAAAGGGATAGCAATGTTTCATAAAAATAGCAGGTTCAGTTAATCTTCATAGTATTTGGGCCACGGAGAGTGTTATTTCAATACTGCCAGAGTTGTAGTACAAGAGTAATTGCATGATAAAGTGTCCCCCTCCCGCCCCTTTTACCATACCTCCCAACATTTCAAATTGCCAAAGAGGGACACTTCTGTTTTAGGGGGTGTTTATGCGGGTGTGGCTGGTGGGTGGGGCATTACCGAGAATTCTTAGGCTATTTCATGAACTATTGGCTCCTCTTTGTGTAACTGAATACATTTTTTAGAGCAAGACTGGAGTATTTTATTAACAGAGACTTGTTTATAAACGTGTATACTAAAGATTAACTACACATTTATGTGAGTTTTATTACTGTGGAGCAATGTAATACACACTACCCATTCTGATCTCCTGAAAAGAGGGCCAAAAGAGTAGAAAAGAGGGACAGAGGGATTTGGGTCTCAAAGAGGGACTGTCCCTCCCAAAGAGGGACAATTGGGAGATATGCCTTTTACTGATGTAACACTGCTCACCTCTGAGCAACAAGACTGTCCGGATGGATCGCAGAGAGGGACAATCTTCAGTGAGCATAAAGGATAGTGCGGCTGCACACTACATTAAAAATGTTGCATGGATGAAAAGGGCGACATTAGAATCTCGCCCTGCATATAAGCACAAGATTCTCGCCCTGCATATAAGCACGAGATTCTCATGTCACCTTCTTAAAGATGCAATGCATTACAGTGGCCAGTAGAGGGACCAGCTATTTGCTAGTGAGCAGATTTAACCCTTTGAGTGCCCATGAGGTATCCAAAGCATTGCAAAGCAATGTTGTTCATCAGCCAGAGAAAAAAACGCTATGTCAGGACATGAAAATGTACTAGCCCACATAATATTAAACATAGAGAACAGCATAATTTTGTTTTATATTTTAACTTTTTGAACTAGTCACAGACTAGTGGAGTAGTGGAAATTTCCAACCCCTTAGTGATACTGTTATTTTAAATGTAGTTTATTTGTTTGGAGTCTCATTTGCAGGTTTAAAAGGCTTACACATAGGGAAGAATCAAGACATAAATGTCACGCACTGTGTACAAAAACGAGCAGAAATAAGAGAGAGGCCTCCAATGGAGCATGGTTAATGTCACCCCTGATATGTATAAAGGCAACTGATTTCAGACACAGTAATAAAAAAGTGCCCAGACTGGTTCGTAGGGAGAAATTAAAGCAAGGATATTGATCCCATGATATAAACTAACATTAAGTAACTTTCTTTCAAAAAAGTTAAAACGAACTCGCAATAGGAAGCAGATATTTAACTCTTTAAAGGCATCCTGTCACCTCTGGTGATTTTTAAAGCGTTTTGACATTCACCTATGTGTTGAATTAGCCATTTGTTATTTAGAGACGTTAGTGGATTATATAGATTAAACGTAATCAATACAGGCTGTACAGACACTCACTGCCTTAACCCTACATTACCTGCCTAACTCACTGACATTTCATCTGTTCGGTGCTAAGGGAGGTGGGTAATGCATTGCTGAGCAGTGTCAGTGAGTGAGGAGGTAATGTAGAGAGAAGACAGGAAGTCATTGCTAGGGGAGGTGGGTAATAAATTGCTGAGCAGTGTCAGTGAGTGGGGGAGGTAATGTAGGGAGAAGACAGGAAGTCAGTGCTAGAGGAGGGGGTAATGCATTGCTGAGTAGTATCAGTGAGTGGGGGAGGTAATGTAGGGATAAGACAGGAAGTCAGTGCTAGGGGAGGTGATAATGCATTGCTGAGCAGTGTCAGTGAGTGGGGAGGTAATGTAGAGATAAGACAGGAAGGCAGTGCTAGGGGAGGTGGGTAATGCATTGCTGAGCAGTGTCAGTGAGTGGGAGAGGTAATGTAGGAATAAGAATGCATTAATGAGCAATGCCAGTGAATGGGGGAGGCCATGTAGAGATAAGACGGGAAGTCAGTGCTAGGGGAGGTGGGCAATGCATTACTGAGCAGTGTCAGTGAAAGGGGAGGTAATGTAGGGATAAGACAGGAAGTCAGTGGTAGGGGAGGTGGGCAATGCATTGCTGAGTAGTGTCAGTGAGTGGGATAGGTAATATAGGGATAAAGGCAGGAAGTGCCTGCATGGCATACCTTAATCATAATCGTGCTTTTAATCCTTATGGATTGAACCCTCTGCTGATCTTTAAAGGGTTAAATATTTTAAAATAAAATCTGTTGACACAATCGCAATTTGTTAATTATGTATCATCGATTATACATTTCTGTACTTGTGTAACTTAAAATGATGTAACATCAACAAGGAGGTTTATTTTGTTTTATAGAGAACTAGCAACATGGGACGGCGTTGCCCGTCATGTTATGACCATTGGGCGCACGTGTTTGAAATGCAGACACACTGATAAACACAGACATATGCAGCATACAGGCAGACACATACCATACATCCCAAGTGTCCCTCTTTAGGAGGGACAGTCCCTCTTTGAGGGCCAAATCCCTCTGTCCCTCTTTCCCACCCTGTTGTCCCTCTTTTTAGGAGGTCAGACTGTGTGCAGGGCCGGCTCCACCTATAGGCGAGGTAGGCGCCGGCCTAGGGCGCACACGTACTGGGGGCGCGGGCATGCAGCGGAGAAGAGCTGCGCCCACACACCACGCCAGGAACCACAACACAGTCAGGTCTGTGTTGCTACAGCGCTCCCTCATCTGGTCGGATCTTTAGTAATGCAGAGCGCGCTGGGAGTCATGATCTCCCGCCGCGCTCTGCATTACTGAAGAGAAGACTGCGCGGGAGATACAGGTATGTGATGGGGGGCAAGTTGGAGCTGAGGGGGCAAGTTGGAGCAGATGTGGGGCAAAGTGGAGATGATGGGGGCAAGTTGGAGCTGTTAGGGGAAAGCTGGAGCTGAGGGGGCATAGTGGAGCTGGTGGGGGCAAGTTGGAGATGATGGGGGCAAGTTTGAGCTGATGAGGGTCAAAGTGGAGCTGATGAGGGTCAAAGTGGAGCTGAGGGGGGGCAAGTTGGAGCTGAGGGGGGGCAAGTGGAGCTGAGGGGGGGCAAAGTGGAGCTGGTGGGGCAAGTTGGAGCGGATGGGGGGGCAAGTTGGAGCGGATGGGGGGCAAGTTGGAGCGGATGGGGGCAAGTTGGAGCTGCTGGGGGCATAGTGGAGCTGATAGTGGAAAGTTGGAGCTGAGAGGGCATAGTGGAGCTGGTGGGGGCAAGTTGGAGCGGATGGGGGCAAGTTGGAGCGGATGGGGGGCAAAGTGGAGCTGATGGGGGTAAGTTGGAGAGGATGGGGGGCAAAGTGGAGCTGATGGGGGTAAGTTGGAGCTGAGGGGTAAAGTGAAGCTGAGGGGGCAAAATGGAGCTGGTGGGGGCACGTTGGAGCTGATGGGGGCAAGTTGGAGTTGATAGGGGCAAAGTGGAGCTGGTGGGCCAAAGTGAAGCTGATAAGGGGCAAGTTGGAGCTGGTGGGGGGCATCTCTTACAGGCATCTCCAGAACAGGGGCAGAGTGGCTCAGGGGGCAGAGAGAGGACAATCATGAAAAGAGGTTGGGTATAAGTAGGCAGGGTATAAAGGGGTGGGACACAAGGGGCGGAGCGAAATGGGCGGCAAAATTAGGTTTTGCCTAGGGTGGCAAAAATCCTTGCACCAGCCCTGACTGTGTGGTGTGTATTACTTTGCTCTACAGCAATAAAGCAATAAACTTCAGTATATGTGTTTATACATTAGTCTGTGCAAATAAAATACTTTGGTCTTGAACTAAATCATTTATTCACTTACATAAAGAGCCAGTAATAGGTCATGAAATAACCTAAAAATTCTTACCAATGCCCCGTCCACCAGCCACACCCCCAATAATATCACCTAAAACTAACGTGTCCCTCTTTGGCCCTGTGAAATGTTGGGAGGTATGCACATACACACAGTGAGCGGCAGAGACATGCAAAAGACATACACACAGACACACTGGAGATGCACATATGGACACACATATGTAACAGAGATGTACACACACAGACACGCAACATATATGAGCAGAAACACATGTGCTCATGAGTTGTGTACCCCTCTGGCACTCAAAGGGTTAAGGTATAGAGAGGCATGTCAGAGTTAAATAGCAGTGGGAAGTGTGTTCATACCTGGGAACACTGACTTGTGAAGTCCCTAGAGGGGACTGATGTGGTGCTGATGTGGAGAGACAAATGGGGCAATCTGGGTTAAAAGTGGGTGGGGCTTAATCGCGAGTAGGGGGCGGGGCTTAACATAAATGTGAAAAAGTGTTAGTAAAAGGCTGGGGAAGGAGGAGAAGTGGGAGGGAAATGCAGGTTTACAGTGTGAGGGGTTTGAACACACTCCATGAGGGGTAAAACTTGATACAGAACCCTGTGGCAGTCAGTGGGTTAAGTGTGAGTCTGATGGCTGTCTGTCCTGTGTCTTGCATGGCAAATGATGACAGTGAAGAAGTAATTCAGCAATGAGGGCCTACCTTAACCCTTTGAGTGCCATTTTGTTCCCCTGCTGATGCAGCACCGTTCAGTGGCTTTACTACAGGTCCTGCTGAGGCCACTGGGAGTCAAGGTGAGTGACTGTGTGTCAGCCATCTTTCTTTCTGGCTTTGTGTGTGTGTATGGGTGTTTGGTGGTGTGTGAGTGAGGCATGTATGTGTTATACCTGGGAATTTTTACTTGTGGAGTCCCTCATGTGGTGCTGATGTGGAGAGAGCAATGGGGCAATCTGGGTTAAAAGGGGGTGGGGCTTAATCGCGAGTAGGGGGCGGGGCTTAACATAAATATGGAAAAGTGTTAGTAATAGGCTGGGGAAGGAGGAGAAGTGGGAGAGAAATGCAAGTTTACAGTGTGAGGAGTTTGAACACACTCCCTGAGGGGTAAAACTTGATACACAACCCTGTGGCAGTCAGTGGGTTAAGTGTAAATCTGATGGCTGTCTGTCCTGAGTCTTGCATGGCAAATGATGACAGTGAAGAAATAATTGAGCAATGAGGACCTACCTTAACCCTTTGAGTGCAATTTTGTTCCTCTGGTGCTGCACTACAGGTCCTGCTGAGGCCTCTAGGAGTCAGGGTGAGTGACTGTGTGTGTGTGTCAGCCATATGTATTTCTGGCTTTGTGTGTGTATGTGGTGTTGTGTGTGTGAGTGGGGGCATGTCTGCTTGGTGCTGTGTGAGTGGGGCATGTATGTGTGTGGTGCTGTGTGAGTGGGGCATGTGTGTGTGGTGGTCTGTGTGTGTGGTGGTCTGTGTGTGTTTGTGTGGTGCTGTGTGAGTGGGGCATGTATGTTTGTCTGTGGTGTAGGAGCAAGTGGCGGCCATATTGTTTTTTTCTGACTTTGATAGTGGTGGGCGGGCTGCATAGTGGGGGCGGGACAACTTCCTGCATGATTGAATCACCCAATGGGAACAGTAACTCCTCCTTAATACCACCCCTGGGTGTGTTTTGGCAGGCACAAAGTCTTCTTTTATATATATAGATTAAAATCTGCCTTTAATGTTGTACTTGACATTTTTCTGCAAACTCGTTTTTGAGAAATTAATTTCTATATTTTCATTGCACAGTGTGACCCGTTATGCTAATTCCTGTACAATATTTTATATTAAAGGGATAATAATTAATATGTAAAACAAAACTGATATTGTACAGTTGCGCAGTTGCTGCAACATCCTATTGAGATTTCTGGTTAACTGACCAGAGCGGTCCATAGGATGGTGTAGCAACAGCGCCACTGTACAATCTCAGGCCACTCACAGATATTGCACCTAAAAATTAAAGTTTGAACTGTAAAAAAAATGTTTACATATTAAATACGAATATCCCTTTCATTCTGTTCTAGCTAAATATAGTGCTTCATAATATTGTGGTAATCCAAGAAAACAAAAAGGGGTTGGACTACACTATCTCAAAGTGGCTGTGATTTGCCCTATGGGTGTAAATAGGATTATGGGTGCAGCGGTATAAACTAAACCAGAAAAAATTCCCCATAGAGGAGGAAAAGGAATTCCCTTTAACTGCATTCCAAAAATAACCCAAAGTGATCAATAAATTATGATCACAATTATTTCAGCACTTTGGTTTATTTTTGTAGTGCAATTAAAAGGGGAACATTCACCTCTTAAAAGGTTTTTACCATATGTTTCGTTATTAAAGAAGTATTAGGAAACTTTTTTTATTTTTTAATTTACATATTTTTAAAGATAAAAAATGTACATACTTTTAAAGATATTTAATCTTCAAGCTGTGCACTTCACATAAAGCGGCACTCTGAATCTTTGGCACAGCTCTTCATAACTTCCCAGTGCTACTTAAAGGGGAACTACCACCCCGCAAAATCTTCTGAACCAGGTAATATTTCTGGCGACTAGCACTACTAAGCAGCTAGTCGCTTGATGAAGAATGAATGCAGGTTAAGTTATTGAGGGGTGGTAGTTCCCCTTTAATTTTCCTATCACCTCCCTCCCAGCTGCCCCAGGGTGAATCAATTCTATCGTTACACTGAGTGTATAATGATAACCGGAGCTTGCTGTAACGATAGAAGCAATTCACACCACACCGAAGGGAAGTGTGAACGCTCTCCCTGGGTCAGCTGGGAGGGAGGTGGGAGGAGAATTAAGGAGATAGTAATGTTTCAAAATAAAAGCAGCTCCAATTAATCTTCATGGTATTTGGGTCATGGAGAGTGTTATTTCAATACTGACAGAGTTGTAGTTCAAGAGTAATTGAATGATAAAGTATCCCCCTTCCGCCCCTTTTACCTAGTGTAACACTGCTCACCTCAGATGTGGAATCTGGTCTTAAGACCAGACAGATCACAGCAAGTTCTTCTTACTGTGAGAACAATTAAAACCCTGCACCCCTTGACAGGGTTTTCAGGTTTTTCCCTTATGATAATTGAAGATTGTCCCTCTCTGCAAGACATCTAGACACCACCCTTCTGTTCTGAGGTGAACAGTGTTACATCAGTAAAAGGGGAGGGAGGGGGATACTTTATCATTCAATTACTCTTGTACTACAACTCTGACAGTACTGAAATAACGCTCTCCATGTCCCAAATACTATGAAAATTAATTGGAGCTGCTTTTATTGTGAAACATTACTATCCCTTTAAGTAGCACTGGGAAGTCATGAAGAGCTATGCTGAAGATTCAGCGTGCCGCATTATGTGGAAGTGTACAGCTTGAAGATTAAATATCTAACCACACATATGGTAACAACTTTTTAAGAGGTAAATGTTCTCCTTTAAAGATAATTCTTTTTACTTGCCTTTTTTATTTTTGAATATTGTGGTAATATTGGTCCAGCACAGAAATTCATTTCTCATAAACTTTTTTAAATTTTATTTTATAACCAAACTAGTATGAGAGCCCGTGTGCACGGGCTGAAGTCCCGCCCAGCGGCCTCGGCTGCTGCCCCGGAGCCAGGAGCAGAGACAGGTGGTGAGCCATTCAGAACGCCCCGCTCTGGGTCAGTGTGTTCGACCAATCTCTACTGTGAATGACTGCATTGTTCTGGCAGTCTCTACTGTGCGCGTGCTGTTACACACACAGGGAACTTCGCAACCTAGCACTTTATATTGTACAGATGAGTAGCATAACATGCCTACTCCTCTGGAACTCAAAGGGTTAAACCCCTAAGGTCCACAGAGGAGTGCAATGCAACTTTCTGCAATGCATTTTTCAACGTTATGGCCCTACAGTGGTTAATGCAATGAGCCCACTATCAATAACATTTGTCTCTGTCCTCCATATTGATTTTCACTGTTACATTTTATTGGAAACCAAAAACAGATCATTTTTTCTCCTTTTCCTCCTTGCCAGCAATCACAAGCAGGCTTTAGTTTGGGGTGTTAGGTACTTTAGTTTGTGATTGATCATTGGACTTTATTGCTTTTGCTTGTTAAATATTGACGGAAGGTTTTGATTTTCATTGCTTTAGTAAAATGAATTAGAGTTTGTAAGCAAGTGCGAGGTCTAATCCATAGCATTCAGGTTTTGTTAGCAAATTGATTCAGTTAAGGTTTAAGACTGTAAGGGTTGCAGAAGAAAAATGACTTCTCTCTTTAAGATGGAGATGCAAAGCAGAAAAGAGTTTGTGGGATTCATTGTACTTTTGTAACAAAGAATTCACAAGGGTGCTGTAAAGGTGATACCTTTCAATGGCTAACTGAGATCATAGAAAGTACAAGTTTTCAGGGCACTAAGGCCCCTTCATCAGGCATGGGTTAAAAAATAAAGCTGAAATAGACTACAGGAAAGGCACTTTCGACTAAAACAAAGGAAGGGATTCTTTACTGTAAGGGTGGTAAAGCTATGGAATTCTTTGCCTCGGGATGTTGTACTTGCAGATAATGCAGCTACTTTCAAAAAAGCAATGGATGCCTATCTAGCACAGTACAATATTGAGAATTATGACAGTTGGCTTTAAAGCAGATAGGTTGTTGATCCAGGGAAATATCTGACTGCCATTTGGAGTCCGGAAGGAATTTTTTTACCCACTTGGGGCTAAATTGGAAATGGCTTCAGAGGGCTTATTTTTGCCTTTTGATTCTTGACAAAGCTCCAAATTTGGGAGAAAAACATGCTGATGATTTAGTTACCCCCTAAAGTTGTTTATATCGAGGACTATTATATGAGTAGATGGATATATTTTAGTAACTCTATAAAGAAGATCAAGTGCATAGTGTGTTTAGACAACATCTGATAATCGGGTTATTGTCCACCAAGAGGATCGCAGTGATCTAAGACAGAATTGGAGGCTCCGTGCTATGAAGATATCTGGTGTACTGCAGCATAAAGGGATTGCTGTGATGGTTGAGCTGGAGATGCGGAACTGGTGAGAGTGTTCCTTGTTTGTCTCATTTTAGAAATCTGAATAGCTCCAGGTGTCCCTGTGCAGATTGCAAGTATATGTATGCTGATGAAGTATATGTATGAACTACTATATGGCACTGGATCCCTGTTCTGATTGTGAATGCCGTTCTCTAGAACTATGGTTGTATATTACACTGTGCTGAAGAAATCTGGGTAAATTATTATGACTTTGAGAAGGAAATATACCTCATAATTTACATCAATGAGAAGATATCAGTCCTGTATACCCCATTCATAGACTGTATTAACAGCTATATACTGGCAAGTACTGACATACAGGTATACAGATGCCGGCATCTTTAGGAAGGCGTTGTTTTTAAGGGTGTTAGCTTTTGTTTTCTGAGTGTGTCTTGGAGGTGGGTTGGGATGCGGTGGTGCTTGTCTTCTGTGGGATCCGCCTGCACCTCTAAGCATATCTGTATCGGATGGAATATTTAATAAATTTATATTTTTGATTAATATTTTTTTCAATTTTGATTATTTACTGTATTTTGGTATAATATGGTGAGAAAGATGAGTACCTATACATTATCCATTCTTTTTCTTTACTTTATTTTTGCTTTCCTCTGGATTAACAGGGGTGTTTTTGGCACGGGCTGGACTTGATAGACGCATGTCTTTTTTCAGCCTCATCGATTGTTACTATGTTAATATGTCAATAGCACCGCATTTACATACAGCGTTTAATATATTTGGAATTAACTATATGAATACACAATGGGAGAATAATTGAATTAGTAAACATACAATAGGATATGCTATGATTGGCTTAGGGTTAGATCAATGTCCTGGGATCAAGGGAATGTTCACTAGCACAGAGTTGTGAAGAACATGTTAGTATAGGAGTTTGCAAGACATTAAATTAGTTAATCCAAGATGTTCTATCTATTACAATAGAACATGAAGCCCATCACCTGGTTCAGGCCTGTGTTTAATGTGTCAAACATAACCCATATTATAAATTCTCAGATTTTTCTTTCCCTTTGTTCTAAAGTTCCCTTTAAGTATGATATTTTTTTAGACTATGATTAGGACTACAAAAGTACCAGCCTATTGGTGTGTCAACCTTTTGTTTTGTATACTCTGTCGAGATGGAGGTTACATTTTTTCGTCAGTGTCTGTCCTGTTTCCCCCATTATAGTATCCTATTGTGGGGCACTGTGTACATGTTATGAGGTATATCACATTTGATAGAAGAAAGAATTGATAAATTCCTAGGGGGATACTCACTAAGGAGTGATAAAGAGGTGATAAAGCAGTGATAACTTCTCCAGTAACATCACTTCTCCAGTTCCTATGATATTCCATGGAGCCAATGAACTGAGAGCTCCAAAGCTGAAGAAATCTTACTGCATAGGCTCCATAGAATAACATAGGAACTGGAGAAGTGATAAACTGGAGAAGTCATCTCCACTATATTACCTCATTATTAGGGGTGGTGGAAAAGTGTGAAAAATTTCCTGCAAAAAATTTTGCGAAAACGGACGATTTTTCGCTTTTCCAGCGAAAAATTTTGCCTTTCCGCCTATGCAAAAATGTCCTCCTTTTCGTCTATTTTAACAAATTTTCTGCCTATGTTAACACATTTTCCGTCTATGTTAACACATTTTTCACCTATATTTCCTATAGGTACTACATTTCCCACTGTAATATTACTTCTTCTGAGGGAGGAAGTTTAGAAATAAGTGGCTAAAAGTTAAAGTTGTGAGTCCTACAGCAAAATATGGCTTGAAAAATGTGTTAGCATGCAAAATGCATTTGTCCTTTGCCCACAACACTTGCTTAAGTCTTTTATTTTTTTTATTTTTTATTTTATTTTTTTTAAGTTGTCCACCCTGTTGTCTCATCACAGTCTGTCCAAACAAATTATAACTGAAAAAGAAAATCAACAATGTCTTTCCCCAGACTTCCCCACCCAGCACAGGGACAATAACAGCAAGATCAGCAAGCAAATAGATTGCCTGTGTCTTGCCAGTCAGTCACATGGAATTTTGGAGTATTGAGGGACAACCTCCTTCCTCCCTTCTTATCCCCTGGAGTGCCCCCAGACTCCCCTAATACAGAGAACAAATGTCCTACCTAAATGACTCCTTAAACTAAGCTTCAATTCCCCTTTATTTGCCTATCTCCTCTAGTTCAAAAATGTGCTGCTCTCTCCTCTCACAAACACAAAATGGCTGCTGTGAGAGCCTGACAGCCTTTTATATGGCTGTAGAAAACTTTTGTGTGGTGTAGAAATATTTCTTCCCATTGATTTCAATGGGCAGAAAAGGCGGAAAAAAGCAAAAAAACAGGACTTTTAGCAGGAAATATTTTGTCAAGCGGAAAGTGCCATTATTCACCAATTTCAGTTTGAGGCGAAAATTTTCGCCCATCCCTACTCATCATCACTTCTTAGTGAATCTCCCCCATAGTATTGCTGCCTGTTTAGTATTTTTATCTTTGATGTGCATAGGATCTGTGGGCAGATTTCACATCTTTTTTACTCCACAGGGAAATGTATCAAATTTGTGTTTAATTTGTGGTAATTTGGCCCTTGACTGTGGTGTTTAAGAATATGTCTGTGTTCAACAAATTAGTTGAGGGTGAGGTTAATTGTTGAGTGGAATTGGTTAAATCTGGCATGGAATTCTGTAACACAGGCAGTTCATAGTAACAGGATGGGGAGATGCACTAAGATGTGATAAAGAGGTGATAACTCATCCTGAGATATCACTTCTCTAGTTCCCATGTTAATCTATAGAGCCTATGCACTAAGATCTCCAAATTTGGGGAAATCATAGTGCATAGGCTCCATAGATTAAAACAGAAACTGGAGAAGTGATATCACTGTTGAAGTTATCTCCACTTTATCACCTCTTTTTCACACCTTAGTGTATCTCCCCTGATGTCATCTATGTAGCTTAAGCTAGTGACTTAGTGCTACAAGTGGATGGAAGATCTTGGTTATGTTTTGCCTTGAACAAGTTAGTACACTGGGGTGCCATATTTGTTCCTATTGCTGTTACAATTGTTTTGTAGATCCAAGTCATCCCCAAATGAGAAGTAATTGTGAGTGAGTATGAATTTTGTAAGTTCCAGAACAACCTCCGTGGACAGGTCTTGTAGGTCCAAAAATTACTTGCATGCTGCATGGAAATCTTGATGTTGAATATTTGTATATAAGGCTTCAAAATCCCCTAGTCTTCAAAATACAGTGGTGGATCGTCCAGTTTAGTTAGTCTACGGCACATGGTTAATATTTTAGTTAGATCAGAATTTTAAAGCTAACTGTTCCTATAAAATAAAGAGGCACTACAGGGGACCGCATTTGCGCAGCAAGAAATGTGTAAAATGTTAAAGATTCCACAAATGCACTGATATTTACAGATCTTTAGATACACTGTCTGCAAAAAGAATCTCTTCCCCTTTCCCTATTATTTACACCTGTCCTATAGGAAACCCTTTTACATCTTCAAGAAACCATTGGGCTTCAGAGAACACAGTCTGATAATCAATGATGTACAATTTAACGTAATATAATAATACAGCATGCTGAAAAACAAGTCCTAAATATACATAACGTATAGCATTATGAGAAATTCACTTTAGATTTGTCTCTTTATATTATTCTTTGTTCATGTTAATTTCAAAGAAGAAAACCAGCAAATCCAACTGAGTTTTTTCCCCTAATTACCGCTCATCTGTGTAAGCAGCCAATTTAGCCGGCACATATTTCTGTTTTTTTTATTTGCTTAGATTTGTTGATTGGGGAAAAAAATGCTGAAGACAAGCGGTTCATTTTAACAAGGTCCTGGAGGCAAAGAGGTACATAAAAATAATATTAACGAAACAGCAGAACTACGATAATCGAACCACAAGACGGAAATCTTCAAAAATAATTAAGAAAACATATTTAGCTTACAAATGTTCTTTGGGGGATTTACTAGACAACGGGAGATGATAAAGCAAAGCTAATTAAAGGAGAAGTAGCATATCATATTAGTAACCTACCACTTACCTTACCGTGGGCACAAAATCCTAATGGCCCTCATGGATTTTGCTCTTCTGCCTTTGTTCAAGAGATTACGTCTTAAATCTGTTCTGGAGGTCCTATCCATAGAATATTATAGATGCTGGCATAATTGTTTTAACCCTTTGAGCACCAGAGGGGTACGCAATGCAGTGCTTTGTAATGCATTGTGTACCCCTCTGGAATTCAAAGGGTTAACTGAAGCAGGATGATATAACGTGACTCTACTTAATCCTTTGAGTGATAGAGGGGTACATAATGCATTGCTAACTGTTTAAAGGGATAGTAATACTTTGTTTCATCTTTATTTTATTTTGTAGGCATTAAAAAAACATGAAGAACGATATAAGTCTTATCTCTCAAACCTTTATGGTTTGAGAGATATTCACAAGCAAAGTTTCCCCTCCCGCCCCTTTTACCTAGTGTAAGCCATCTCTTCTCAGATGTGGAATGCAGTCCATAGACCAGACAGATAACAGCAGGGGGCAATCTTCTTCCTATGAGAACAATGAAAGCCCTGCCCCCCTTGACAAGTTTTTCAGGTTTTTCCCTTATCTTAATTGAAGATTGTCCCTCTCTGCAGTCTACCTGGGCACCTCCCTGCTGCTCTGGCTGAGCAGTGTTACATCAGTAAAAGGGGCGGGAGGGGGACACTTTGTCATTGAATTACTCTTGTACTACAACTCTGACAGAATTGAAATAACACTCTCT
The DNA here is from genome assembly GCA_037306005.1 of Rhinophrynus dorsalis. Classification (NCBI taxonomy): domain Eukaryota; kingdom Metazoa; phylum Chordata; class Amphibia; order Anura; family Rhinophrynidae; genus Rhinophrynus; species Rhinophrynus dorsalis. Next base: position 22,430,240 of record CM074720.1, on the reverse strand, counting down.
AAAGTCCAAATACTATGATGATTCATTAGAACTGCTTTTATTATGAAACATTACTGTCCCTTTAAGGACCCGTCTCTCCTTGGTATCTCAGATATCTTCTGTTATTGATGTGAAATCATTTAGCTGTATGCAACAATGCATCGGACACCCCTCTGGCACTCACAGGGTTAAAAGGTTAAACATCCTTTTTAAGTATGGGGAAAAGAAAAGAAAAAAAAGGGGCGCCTCATAGAGTAGTATGTACTGTTCCTTTACACGCATTTTGTGCGGCTAATAGGTCCGTGATGTGACAGGAGAATTTGTCAATCTATTTTTTTCTTTTATTATAATCACAAAAATCTTTTCCCATGTATTGGCGAGGAAAAGAGTTAAAAATGTAAATACGATCACCCCTCTGAAGGCAGACAGGGGGCGTGATAAAAGTTTTAAAAGGAAGAGGGTGAGAGCTTGCCGGGAATTAAACTCACAGATTATACTACTTGTTTGAAAAATTGGCAGTATAAAGCCACGAAACGCGTTACATACATTAATAACAGTAATATACTGTTTTTAATTTTGGTACTTTTGGAGGTACTGTGTACCAGTTTTTTAAAAAAATCTTTTGGATATTTGAATAAATTTGTTTATACCGTTAATATACCCAGTTCCTTGAATCATTATTTTCACAAGTGTTGGTGATCCGCAAACATTCTGCATATAGTATCCAGAAACGTGTGTAGTAACAATACCATTTGAGCTTGAGCAGGGACAAGCGAGTTGAATCTCCCTGCACATGATTAAGAACACAGGTGTGGATTATACACCGGTGCAACAAATTGTGTGAGTACAGAGAATTAATGTTTCCATTGTACTGCTGATTTAAGCACTGTATCTCCAGTGAGGATTGGACTGGCACTCTGTTTTCTTTTGTTTTTAAAGGGATAGTAATACTTCGTTTTAACTTTATTTTATTTTGTAGGCATTAAAAAAACATGAAAAATGATATAAGTCTTATCTCTGAAACCTTTATGGTTTAAGAGATATTCACAAACAAAGTTCCCCTTCCCTGTTCAACCAGATCAGAAGGGAGATGCCCAGGTAGACTGCAGAGAGGGACAATCTTCAATTAAGATAAGGGAAAAAGCTGAAAAACTTGTCAAGGGGGGGAGGGTTTTCATTGTTTTCATACAAAGAAAATTGTCCCCTTCTGTTATCTGTACTGTCATACAACCTGATTCACATCTGAGAAGAGATGGCTTACACTAGGTAAAAGGGGCGGGAGGGGAACTTTGCTTGTGAATATCTCATAAACCATAAAGGTTTGAGAGATAAGACTTATATCATTCTTCATGTTTTTTTTAATGCCTACAAAATAAAATAAAGTTAAAACGAAGTATTACTATCCCTTTAAATATGAATCCTTCTTATCTGTTCTCTGTGGTATAGTTCATTTGGTTGCTGTCTGTATAATGGTCACTGTGATTCAGTGGCGTAACTATATGGGTCACTCCAGGGGCCCCGCCTCCACCTGCGATCCCCTCGCCTGACGCCTGCAATTAAATAATGCAGAGCACTGGGGCTCTGCATTACGAGAGTGGCGGTCTGCCGGAGGAAGATCAGTATTCCCTACACCAGACCGGCACTCTCATAATGCTGAACACTGGGATATGACATCATCTCTCAGCGCTCTGCATTACTGAAATAAATAAAACATGCCTAACATAAATATGGGCATGGGTTTACATCCTTGGACACCAATAAGTAAAAAACTTTGACCTAATAATTTGGATGAAACCAATTTTTTTCTTTTTGCTGTGTAAAAGTATACTATACATCTTATAAAGTTTTGCTTTAAATAAAAAATAGCTAACATAAATATAGACATGGTGTTGCATCCTTAAACACCAATACGTAAAAACATTTAATCTAATCATTCAGACAAAACCATTTTTTTTTGTTGTGCATAAGTACACTATACATCTTGTTATCTTTTGTTTTAAATATAAAAATGCCTAACATAACTATAGGAATAGGGTTAAGTCCTTGGACACCAACAGGTAAAAAACTTTGACCTTATGATTCAGACGAAACCAATTTTTTTTTTTTTTGCTGTGCAAAAGTATACTATACATCTTATAAACTTTTGCTTTAAATATGAAACTGTCTAATATAACTATAGGAATAGGGTTATATCCTTGGACACTAACAGGTAAAAAACATTCGGACTAAAGCAATTTTTTTTTTTTTTGCTGAGCACAAGTATACTATAAATCTTATAAACTTTTGTTTTAAACAAATCATGCATAACATAAATATAGGCATGAGGTTACATCCTTAAACACCAATCGGTACAATCATTTAACCTAATAATTTAGGCAAAACCAAATTTTTTTTTTTTTTTGCTATGCATAAGTATACTATACATCTTATAAAAGTTTGCTTTAAATATAAAACTGTCTAATATAATTCTAGGTTACATCCTTGGACACTAACAGGTAAAAAACCTTTTACCTTATCATTCGGGCGAAAACATTTTTTTTTTTTTTGCTGAGCACAAGTATACTGTAAATCTTATAAACTTTTGTTTTAAATAAAACATGCCTAACATAAATATAGGCATGAGGTTACATCCTTGGACACTAACAGGTAAAAAAATTTGACCTAATCATTTAGACAAAACCAATTTTTTTTCTATGCAGAAGTATGCTATACATCTTATAAACTTTTGCTTTAAATAAAAAATGCCTAACATAAATATAGACATGGGGTTACATCCGTAAACACCAATAAGTAAAATCATTTAACCTAATCATTGAGGCAAAACCAATTTTTTTTTTTTGCTATGCATAAGTATACTACACATCTTATAAACTTTTGCTTTAAATATAAAAATATCTAATATAACTATAGGAATAGGGTTACATCCTTGGACACTAACAGATAAAAAACCTTTTACCTCATCATAAATATAGGCATGGGGTTACATCCTTGGACACCAACAGGTAAAAAGTTTTGACCTAATCATTCAGACGAAACCAATGTTTTTTTGCTGTGCAGAAGTATGCTATACATCTTATAAACTTTTGCTTTAAATAAAAAATCCCTAACATAAATATAGACATGGGGTTACATCCTTAAACACCAATAGGTAAAATCATTTAACCTAATTATTCCAACAAAACCAATTTTTTCTTTGCTATGCATAAGTATACATCTTATAATCTTTTGTTTTAAATATACACATGCCTAACATAAGTATAGGAATAGGTTTACATCCTTGGACATTAACAGGTAAAAAACATTTTACCTCATCATTTGGACGAAAGCAATTTTTATTTTTTGCTGAGCTCAAGTATACTATAAATCTTATAAACTTTTGTTTTAAATAAAACATGCCTAACATAAATATAGGCATGAGGTTACATCCTTGGACACTAACAGGTAAAAAAATTTGACCTAATCATTTAGACATAACCAATTTTTTTTTCTATGCAGAAGTATGCTATACATCTTATAAACTTTTGCTTTAAATAAAAAATTCCTAACATAAATATAGACATGGGGTTACATCCTTAAACACCAATAGGTAAAATCATTTAACTTAATCATTGAAGCAAAACCAATTTTTTTTGCTATGCATAAGTATACTACACATTTTATAAACTTTTGCTTTAAATATAAAAATATCTAATATAACTATAGGAATAAGGTTACATACTTGGACACTAACAGATAAAAAAACCTTTTACCTCATCATAAATATAGACATGGGGTTACATCCTTGGACACCAACAGGTAAAAAGTTTTGACCTAATCATTCAGACAAAACCAATGTTTTTTTGCTGTGCAGAAGTATGCTATACATTTTATAAACTTTTGCTTTAAATAAAAAATCCCTAACATAAATATAGACATGGGGTTACATCCTTAAACACCAATAGGTGAAATCATTTAACCTAATTATTCCAACAAAACCAATTTTTTCTTTGCTACGCATAAGTATACATCTTATAATCTTTTGTTTTAAATATACACATGCCTAACATAACTATAGGAATAGGTTTACATCCTTGGACATTAATAGGTAAAAAACATTTTACCTCATCATTCGGACGAAACCAATTTTTATTTTTTGCTGAGCTCAAGTATACTATAGATCTTATAAACTTTTGTTTTAAATAAAACATGCCTAACATAAATATAGGCAGGGGGTTACATCCTTGGACACTAACAGTTAAAAAAATTTGACCTAATCATTTAGACAAAACTATTTTTTTTTTCTATGCAGAAGTATGCTATACATCTTATAAACTTTTGCTTTAAATAAAAAATGCCTAACCTAAATATAGACATGGGGTTACATCCTTAAACACCAATAGGTAAAATCATTTAACCTAATCAATCCAACAAAACCAATATTTTTTTGCTATGCATAAGTATATATACATCTTATAAACTTTTGTTTTAAATATACAAATGCCTAACATAACTATAGGAATAGGGTCACGTCCTTGGATACCAACAGGTAAAAAACTTTTATCCAATCATTCGGACAATTTTTTTTTTTTTTGCTGAGCACAAGTATACTCTACATCTTATAAACTTTTGCTTTAAATAAAAAAATGCCTAACATAAATGTAGGCATTGGGTTACTTCCTTGGGAACCAATAGGTAAAAATATTTAACCTAATCATTCAGACAAAACCATTTTTTTTTTTTTGCTGTGCATAAGTATACCATATAGCTTATAAACTTTTGTTTTAATTAAAAAATGTCTAACATTTACTTTATCCTTTCTGGAGTCAGCCATGTTGCAAATTTTTGGGTCATATCTACAAAGAGGTGCACCATACCTTTAATATCACTCATAATATCACTAATGTATATATTAAAGAAAATGGGTCATAGCACTGAGCCCAAAGACACCCGACTAGTAGCCTGTCCTTCTTCTGACTGACTACAACTGACTTGGACACCCTGTCACCTGTCTTTCTGTCAATTTCCTATCCATTCAACTACCACTGTGTCGAGTACTAAACTATGCATCTTATGAATTAGATTCCTTTGTGGGCTAGTGCCAGACGCTATACTAAATTCCAGATAAACTACATCTAGCGCATCACCCTTGCCTATCGCTTGAGTAACATAATTGAAAAGTTCAACTACATTAGTTTGACAAGACATCCTGCCACAGACCTTGCAGATCATCAGAGTTTAGCTATGCAACATTTCTACCTTTCTATAGCTTTTCCATTATTTTCCATTTTTTTTCTGATGCTCATTAAATTTAAATTAGTTATTGATTCTGCATTGTGAAGCAATGAGTACTTGTAGACTCAAAAATATTATGACGAGTAAAGCAGGACTAAAATGTATAGTATTACAATTTATAATATCTATCTATCTGTCTATCTATCTATCTATCTATCTATCTATCTATCTATCTATCTAATATCTATCTATATCCATATCTATCTATTTCATATCTATCTATCTATCTATCTATCTATCTATCTATCTATCTATCTATCTAATATCAATCTATTTCATATCTATCTATCTATCTATCTATCTATCTATCTATCTATCTAATATCAATCTATTTCATATCTATCTATATATCATATCTATCTAATGTCTTTCTCATAACTATCTAATACTTATCTATCTATCTATCTATCTATCTATCTATCTATCTATCTATCTCATATCTATCTATCTATCTATCTATCTATCTATCTATCTCATATCTATCTATTTCATATCTATCTGTCTATCTATCTATCTATCTATCTATCTATCTATCTATCTATCTATCTCATATCAATCTATTTCATATCTATCTGTCTATCTATCTATCTATATATATATCATATCTAAAAAGTAAAAAGCTATCTAAATCTATCTATCTATCTATCTATCTATCTATCTATCTATCTCAAAGCTATCTATCTATCTATCTATTTATCTATCTATCTATTTCATATCTATCTATCTATCTATCTATCTATCTATCTATCTATCTCATATCTATATCTCTATCTATCTATCTATCTATCTATCTATCTCATATCTATCTATCTATCTATCAATCTATCTATATCTATCCATATCTGTCTATCAGCTATCTATCTCATATCAATCTATTTCATATCTCTTTATCTATATATCATATCTATCTATCTCTTTTATATCTATCTATCTATCTATCTATCTATCTGTCTATCTATCTATCTATCTATCTGTCTATCTATCTAATATCAATCTTTTTCATATCTATCTATCTATCTATCTATCTATCTATCATATCTATCTAATGTCTTTCTCATAGCTATCTGTCTATCAATCTGTCTATCTAATATCTATCTATCTATCTATCTATCTATCTATCTATCTATCTATCTAATAGCTATCTATCTATCTGTCTGTCTATATATCTATCTATATATCTATCTAATATCTATCTATCTATCTATCTATCTATCTATCTAATAACTATCTATCTATCTATCTATCTATCTATCTATCTATCTATCTATTTCATGTCTATCTATATATATCTATCTATTTATCTTAGTAGTCCAGGGTTAAAGGGATAGAACCATGTTTTCTGTGTTTGCACATTCAGACACGTTTCTATACTTGTTATTTATAGATCACAAGAAGGATCTCTATTCTATCAGAATGTACCAGTCCTACTTTTTGACAGGCCCTTTACTGTTACCATCCATCTCCTCACTTACATGAAGCAGTAACACGAGATTCCTCTCCAAGCCAGAAATATAAATATTAGTAAGCTAAGGGAAATCTCATTGAAAAGAAAAACAGCCCCCAAAACCTTGTTTTCAAGCAGAGGACAGATATTGCTGTCAACTAGATTTGGATGCACAGAAGTCATTAGCAGAAGGCTTTATCAGCATAAACATTTTCATGCACTGAGAGCCATATATCACTGTCCTCTTTCTAAAGAAATCAGTGCAGGCTTCTGGGAACTCATTATCTGTCACAGACTTAATTGAAAATTTGGAGAATTTTAACCCTTAAAGTGCCAGACAGGTATCCAATGCATTGCATTTGAATTTTCAGAACTGATACATGGGGGAGATACACTTAGGCGTGATAAAGTGGGGATGACTTCTCCAGTGATATCACTTCTCCAGTTCCTATGTTATTCTATAGAGCCTACGCACTAGGATTTCTCAAGTGGGAGACATCTTCATGCATTGGCTCAATGGAATAACATAGGAAATGGAGAAGAGATATCAGCAGAGAAGTCATCACCTGTTTATCACAGGCCATTGAGATACTGCAGTTTCACCTAAGAAATGCAAGTTTTACATTGTCACTTAGTGATTTAGGTTGAAAAAAGACTTGCATCCATCAAGTTCAACCCTTTTCCTATTCCTGTTTACCGTTTTGTTGATCCAAAAGAACGCAAAAAAACCCCTCAATTAGCAATTTCAAATTCTGATTTAAATGGGGGGAAAAATACCTTCTTGATTCCAAATGGCAATCAGATTTCTCATTGGATCAACAAGTACTAACTAAATATTAATCCCAGTACTAACGTACACAGTCCTCTATGTTCCGCTCTTTAAACTGCAATTACTTTTTGAATAAACACACAAAAGTGGGAGTACTCTTGTTTAAAACTTACAATATATAGAATTTAACATATCAAATATTCTTATCCCTTTAACCCTTTAAAGGGATAGTAATGTTTCACATAAACAGGAGCACAAATTATTCTTCATAGTATTTGAGCCATAGAGAATGTTATTTCAATACTGTTTGGGTTGTAGTTCAAGACTAATTGAATGATAAAGGTTCCCCCTCCTGTCCCTTTTACCTGGTGTAAGCCCCCTCTCCTCAGATGTGGAATCTGGTCCATAGACCAGAGAGCTCACAGCAAGGAACAATCTTCTTACTGTGAGAACAATGAAAGCCCTGCCCTCCTTGAGAGGTTTTTCAGGTCTTTCCCTTATCTTAATTGAAGGTTGTCCCTCTCTGTGATCCATCTGGACAGTCTTGCTGCTCTGAGGTGAGCAGTGTTACATCAGTAAAAGGGGCGGGAGGGGGGATACTTTATCATTCAATTACTCTTGTACTACAACTCTGACAGAATTGAAATAACACTCTCCAATGCCCAAATACTATGATAATTAATTAGAGCTGCTTTTATTATGAAACATTACTATCCGTTTAAGTGCCAGAGGGGTACACAACACATTGCAAAGGGTTAAAAGTGACATTTTGTCAAAATTAGTAAACAAAAAGCACACAAAGTTGCTGCCTTAGGGAAAACATTGTAAACTGTTTGATTCTTAACCTTTAAATGAAAGTCTGGAACAAACATATTGCAAGCTCTTCAACGTACACGTCAAGAACACCGAAAGGGTAATTTTGTCTGTCTGACATGCTATGCTATTCATTTACAAAACTGCTTGCATCAAGAATCTGTCAGGAAAGGGAAGTTCTTATAAATCAGACTTGTGACGGCTGAAAGGGCCCTTCAGTGTCTCGCTGGAAGTCACTGTGTAATTATTTAGCGCAGCCAATCACTCTGTTTTCATTGAGGTGAGTGTATAGAAGGCCCATTGAGGCATTAAATAAGAAAATAGTTAGGTATAACTGTATTTAAATATATACTGCATATTATGTAGAGTTGGCTTATGACCTCAGTGATGGTATTTCTCAAAATTTGCTGCAGCTCATTGGTCTGCGGGTTGTTTTGCTATTTAATAAGCACATTTTGGCTATTTTAGGACATACAACAGAAAATGCAATTTCGATACTGGCACTTTACAATGACTTGGGTGACTTTATGACCTTATTTTTAAAAAAACTATAGTTTATGAGATGTTCCATATTAATTATTTGTCATTTTATACAAAATAGACATTTCTGGCCAGAATCTGTATTGGTGTGTCAGATATGAACATTCCTCAATTTCTCCCAATTGTCACTTCCTACCAGCCATATATTAACAATCTACTCTCTCTCCCAACATTCACTTCCTGCCAGCCAGATATTAACACTCAGTTCTCTCTCCTGACTGCCACTTCCTACCAGCCAGATATTAATATTCCACTCTCTCTCCTGACTGCCACTTCCTACCATCCAGATATTAATATTCCACTCTCTCTCCTAACTGCCACTTCCTACCATCCAGATATTAACATTCCACTCTCTCTCCTGACTGCCACTTCCTACCATCCAGATATTAACATTCCACTCTCTCTCCTGACTGCCACTTCCTACCAGCTAGATATTAACATTCCACTCTCTGTCATAACATCCACTTCCTGCCAGCCAGACACTAACACTCAGTTCTCTCTCTTAACATCCACTTCCTGCCAGCCAGATATTAACATTCCATTTGCTCTCCTGACTGCCACTTCCTGCCAGCCAGATATTAACATTCCATTCCTTCTCCTGACTTCCACTTCCTACCAGCCAGATATTAACATTCCACTCTCTCTAACAACATCCACTTCCTGCCAGCCAGACACTAACACTCAGTTCTCTCTCTTAACATCCGCTTCCTGCCACCCAGATATTAACATTACATTCGCTCTCCTGACTACCACTTCCTACCAGCCAGATATTAACATTCCACTCTCTCTCCTGACTGCCACTTCCTACCAGCCAGATATTAACATTCCACTATCTGTCACAACATCTACTTCCTGCCAGCCAGACACTAACACTCAGTTCTCTCTCTTAACATCCACTTCCTGCCAGCCAGATATTAACATTCCATTTGCTCTCCTGACTGCCACTTCCTGCCAGCCAGATATTAACATTCCATTTGCTCTCCTGACTGCCACTTCCTGCCAGCCAGATATTAACATTCCATTCGCTCTCCTGACTGTCACTTCCTACCAGTCAGATATTAACATTCCACTCTCTCTCTCTCTATCTCTCTCTCAACATCCATTTCCTGCCAGGCAAATACTAACATTCCGGTCGCTGTCCTGGCTGCCATTTCCTACCAGCCAGATATTAACATTTCACTCTCTGTCCCAATAGCCACTTCCTTCAAGCCAGATACTAACATTCTACTCTCTCTCTTGACTGTCACTTCCTACCAACCAGATAGTAACACTCACCCTACCTATTTCCACATCCAACCAGGAATAACTGGCTAATTTGCATAAAGTGACAAATTAATAAAGTGAAATAATCTATAGTTTTAAAGGAGCAGTAAACTTTTTTATGAAAAACTATGTTATATGGTTTTTCTCGCTTAGTAAAAAAGGGGCACTCCCACCACTGTCAATTGTTTTATTCAAATGTTATAATACTTCAAATTGTCAGACAGTGAGTAACAGTGTTATTACTTCCTAAAAGTTCTAATCGACAGGAAGTAACACAGCAGTTTCTAGCACATTAAATAGAGAACTGTATGTCTGTAACCCCCCTCTCCCACTGAAAGTAACACAATTACTAACTGGAATCTGACCCCTAGAGGGCACAGTTAAATTAAAAAGCAAGAGTTTAAACTGTAATAACTCTGCAAATATGCATCTCAGCAGTGAGATCACCCTTGTTTTGCACAAAAGGAAAAGTCCTACAATATATATGTTCCTATAAAAAAAAGTTTGCTTGCTCCTTTAAATAAAGAAAAACTAAATATAATTTATTTGAAAGGCCTTTCAAAAGTTACCCGAGTCATTATACCATGTTCATTCCAATTTAAAGGAAAGACAGATAATTTAGAAGAAAAGATGACATTAAACTTTTGTGTAGGACATATTCCACTTCAGCAAGAGGGCACGCGTTCACTGAATGATAAATAAATAAAATATGTAATTTATATTGCAGCTATACTTTCAAACCTTTAAGTGCATTTACAATGTGTTGTATACTTCTCTGGTTTTAAGGAGCGTTCTGCATTTATCCACAGGAAGCTAAAACCCTAAAAATTAACTTCACTTACACTAATGCTTTAAGGAAGGGAAAATTATCTATCTATCTATCTATCTATCTATCTATCTATCTATCTATCTATCTATCTGTCTCATATCTATCTATCTATCTATCTATCTATCTATCTATCTATCTATCTGTCTCATATCTATCTATCTATCTATCTATCTATCTATCTATCTATCTATCTCATAGCTATCTATCTATCTATCTATCTATCTATCTATCTATCTATCCATCTATCGCATATCTATCTATCTATCTATCTATCTATCTATCTATCTATCTATCGATCTATCGGTCTCTTATCTATCTATCTATCTATCTATCTATCTATCTATCTCTCTCACTCTCATATCTATCTATCTACTATCTATCTCAAATCAATAAAACTATCTATCCATCTATCTCATATCTATCTATCTATCTATCTATCTATCTCAAATCTATATATCTATCTATCTATCTGTCTCATATCTATCTATCTATCTATCTATCTATCTATCTATCTCATAGCTATCTATCTATCTATCTATCTATCTATCTATCTATCTATCTATCCATCTATCGCATATCTATCTATCTATCTATCTATCTATCTATCTATCTATCTATCTCTCTCTCTCACTCTCATATCTATCTATCTACTATCTATCTCAAATCAATAAAACTATCTATCCATCTATCTCATATCTATCTATCTATCTATCTATCTATCTATCTAAATATCTATCTCAAATCTATATATCTATCTATCTATCTATCTATCTCATATCGATCTATCTTTCTATCTATCGATCTCATATCTATCTATCTCATATCTCTCTGTCTATCTATCTATCTCTCTCTCTCACTCTCATATCTATCGATCTATCTGTCTCTTAGCTATCTATCTATCTATCTATCTATCTATCTATCTATCTATCTATCTATCTATCTCTCTCACTCTCATATCTATCTATCTACTATCTATCTCAAATCAATAAAACTATCTATCCATCTATCTCATATCTATCTATCTATCTATCTATCTCAAATCTATCTATCTATCTATCTATCTATCTATCTATCTATCTATCTGTCTCATATCTATCTATCTATCTATCTATCTCATAGCTATCTATCTATCTATCTATCTATCTATCTATCTATCTATCTATCCATCTATCGCATATCTATCTATCTATCTATCTATCTATCTATCGATCTATCTGTCTCTTAGCTATCTATCTATCTATCTATCTATCTATCTATCTATCTATCTATCGATCTATCTCTCTCTCACTCTCATATCTATCTATCTACTATCTATCTCAAATCAATAAAACTATCTATCCATCTATCTCATATCTATCTATCTATCTATCTATCTATCTATCTATCTATCTAAATATCTATCTCAAATCTATATATCTATCTATCTATCTACCTATCTATCTATCTATCTATCTATCTACCTATCTATCTCATATCGATCTATCTATCTATCTATCTATCGATCGATCTCATATCTATCTATCTCATATCTCTCTGTCTATCTATCTATCTATCTATCTATCTATCTATCTATCTATCTATCTATCTATCTCTCATATCTATCTATCTATCTATCTATCTATCTATCTATCTATCTATCTCATATCTATATATGTATCTATTGATATCATATCTATCTATTTCATATCATATCATATCTATCTATCTATCTATCTATCTATCTATCTATCTATCTATCTATCTATATCATATCTATCTATATCATATCTATCTATATCATATCTATATCATATCTATCTATCTATCTATCTATCTATCTATCTCATATCTATCTGTCTATCTATCTATCTATCTATCTATCCATCTCATATCTATCTATCTATCTATCTATCTATCTATCTATCTATCTCATATCTATCTATCTATGTATCTATCTGTCTGTCTGTCTATCTATCTATTTCACTCACGTTCACACATTTCACTTGACTCATTGTACAAGTTCATCATGACCTACTCTTCAGGAATTCATATATAGGTAATTGCACTGTAGAGCCCTTCAGTGAGGTTTATTCCATGCAATAACCTGATTGTAAATTGAAGGTCACACAACATTATAATTTTAATGATGATGATGATAATAATAAGTGTACTATACTATCATTTCCTTTTTATACTTTTGGTTTGAAAGGAAAAAAAAGGGGCACTGCTACTAATCCACAGTCTAATTTACCTTTACCTTCCATCATCCCTATCTCATTGTCCTAGTTCCACCAACGTATCTGTGGTTGTGTTTGATGGTAACTCTAGTTCTCCTTAAATCTTTCTGTGCCAAAGAGGTATCCAACTTAGTGCAATGCAATGTGTTGAATACCTTTCTGACACGCAAAAGGTTGTTATAAAAAGATAACATTGTGTGAAGCACCTTCATGCATTGTTGGAAACTGTAATAGAAGAACCTGAACAAGATGCATGAAAGTGTTTTTCTTGGAAAGCTTTTGTCATTTCTTAACTTTTTTTATGAAAACACATATTTTATAGAGCTTTTCCTTCTGAATAAAACAAGGTCACTCCCACTGATGTCAGATGTTTTATTCAAAATTTATAGCAGTTTAAATAACCAGGAAGTGAATTTACTGTGTTTACTTCCTGATAGTTCTAACTGACAGGAAGTGAATTTACTGTGTTTACTTCCTGATAGTTCTAACTGACAGGAAGTGAATTTACTGTGTGTTTACCTCCTGATAGTTCTAACTGACAGGAAGTGAATTTACTGTGTTTACTTCCTGATAGTTCTAACTGACAGGAAGTGAATTTACTGTGTTTACTTCCTGATAGTTCTAACTGACAGGAAGTGACTCAGCAGTTTCTATCACATTCTATGGAGAACTGTATGTCTCTGACTTTTCTGACTTTCCGCTCCATTAGAATCTAGCAGGAAAGCTATTTAGAATTTTACCACTAGAGGGCACTGCTAATGTAAAAAAACATGGATTTAAACCGTAATAACTCTGGAAATATAAATCTCTCAGCAATGGGATTACCCTTATTTTACTCAATAGGAAAATCCCTACAATATATATTTTTTCATAAAAAAGTTTACTGCTCCTTTAAACTTAGATTGAAAAGAAGTTATCAGGGTAACAATCAGGAGAGTGTATGAAATCGTCAGTGAGGATCATTTACTTCCCATGTATGTTAGATTCATGCGTCTGCATCTATTGGAATGTATGAAAGCTTTAGTGCCTACAGGGAACATACTCCAACAAGGAAAATCCTCCTAGAACAAAACTTTCATAAGTTTGATAGCATATTAAGAAGAGAACATAAATTGTATCTATGGTACTATTTTGCCCTTTCCTTCCATCTGCTCTTCCCCTAAAAATATTAAACACACTGTTTAACAAGCTTCTTATGTTGCCACAGCAATGGGAAAAGTCTTTGCTCTCAATTTCTTTTAATCTGCTGATGTCTGCTGCCCAAGTCTCTCCCAGACCTTTGACTCATACTGCTCCTTCACTATTTCATCAGCGGGTTTGCTTTTCATCAATGGTGAGGGGAGGGGCGGGGGTTAAAAGGAAAAAATAGCCAGCAGCAAGAAAAAATGACAGCTGAATTTAGAAGCCCCACAGAAATTAAGATAATGGAGAAAATATCTAAAATGAACTGTACATTTGTAAGGTTTGTGAGGCTACATAGAAGTGTCAGGAACAAGCTCCTCAGTGGTGTATTTATTAAGAATGTTTTGTTGTCATCTAAGAGGTATTGTCCCTTTAACATGAGCAATCCCCAAATACCACCCATATAGTATGCCATGGAAATGAATGAACATCACATAAGTTTTGCCTTGCCTTGTTTGTACATAGAGAGATACTAGGAACATGAACTTAATGCTCTGAACAAACATATGCAGGTATATATTATTCCCAAGATTTTAGGGGAAAAGAAGATTGCTTAGGTATAATACACTCCCTCGTTTTCCCTCCCTCTATCCATAAAAATGTATATTTTCTTCCATCTCTCCACCTAACTATGCTGCCGCCTTCCTCTGCCTATACCCACCCCCTCCAGAGGCCACCAGGACATCTGCAAATTGGGTGGCATGTGTGCATTTGCCTTCCACTTCCCACACTGCCCAGTACCTGTTAATTAAAAGATAATGGTAGTTCCCTTTGAGGACCTGAAAGTCCTATCAGAGCACTACTGTAGATCTAATGCGTAGAGCTTTGAACACTGAAACTACAGTAGTGCTCTGGAAGGACCTTCAGGTCTTCAGACAGCACTACTACTATTAATGTAGCTCCTCACAGTGTAGAGCTGGAAGCTGCACAGATGTCCCAGTGGCCTCCGGATGGGGTGAGTAGAGGTAAGGGAACTGGCAGCATATTTAGGTGAAGGGAGGGGAGCAAACACTTTTTTAATTTTGTTTATAAATCATACCTCCCACATCACATAAAGTGAAAAGGGGCAACATTTTACAGTACTCCCACTGTTCACCCCCCAGGTGCAAGCAGTGTAAAGAAATTAATTTTTGGAAAAGACAAATTAGTACATAAGTGTTAAGCAGGTACAGCTCACAGAAATGTGTTTAGAGTAGACTGTTATTGATACATCCCCCCAATGCCGGTGAGATGGTTCAAAACTGCCCTTGGCCCCTGCTTAGAAATCCACAGTGTACACCAGGAAGGAAAGAATTCAGGGGAGCTGTACTAATACAGCCCTGTGATATAACAGGCACTGGAACTAAATATTTTAGGCCTACATCTGCTTAATGCCAATTTACTTAGCTACTTACAATGGAAATTCTCCCATGAATGCCTTTTGTGATAAGGGGAGAATTACTGGGAAGAGTATGGGCATTTTGGACCTTTCTATTTACGTGCACCTCTGTTTACATTATTAAATAAAAAATGCAAAGGAATTTGGTGCAATGTTTTTCTCTGCACGTTGTATAGTGGAGGTGTTCCTAGCATGCTCATCTTAACCATGGTGGACTGTGGGCACCAGTATGGATTAAAGCAATTAAACTCTTTCACATAACCTAGGGCAGGGATGCTTAAGCCTTTGGGTGCCAGAAAGCTATCCATCGCATTGCAACTCAATGCGTTGGATAGCTCTTTGGCACTGAAAGGGTTAACCAATTAATGATCAGAGGTCCAGGGAAATTACCTTTTCTTAAGAACCACTTTGATCTGTGCCAACAAGCCGGCACATGTGACCTGTTGGGTGTACCGTCGTGCCAAGCTGGGATCTGAGAGAGACTGCTTTGGTCTTGGAGTGGTCAATTTTAGAGCCCCTTTGTACTTACATCGGTCCTGCAGGAGCGCTGTAAGTAAGACGTACGTGATGTGCCAGGACCGTCACCTGTCCTTAAGGGGAAATAAAAGTGACGGTCCTGTCACCGGTTCTTAGGGTGTTAAACCTGTCCTCATCCCCCCAGTAGTACAGGTTTTTAGGATCTCCTCACATGAACATTGGTGAATCCATCAGTGGCTTAATCCTTCTGAAGGATGTGTCTGAGTTAACAACATTTACTTTAGCTTAACTGAGGCGACCTTTAGAACAAACACTGTTGGGGAGGGAGGTGACGAGGGGTTTGAGGGCCCTGCCCAAAAGTGCAGCTCCTGGAGTTGGAGGCTAACACTAGCAGAGCTGTGATGGCAGATTTAAAGGGATAGTAATACTTCGTTTTAACTTTATTTTATTTTGTAGGCATTAAAAAAACATGAAGAATGATATAAGTCTTATCTCTCAAACCTTTATGGTTTATGAGATATTCACAAGCAAAGTTTCCCCCTCCCACCCCTTTTTCCTAGTGTAAGCCATCTCTTCTCAGATGTGGATCAGGTTGTAAGACCAGACAGATAACAGAAGGGGACAATTTTCTTTGTATGAAAACAATGAAAGCCCTTCCCCCCTTGACAAGTTTTTCAGCTTTTTCCCTTATCTTAATTGAAGATTGTCCCTCTCTGCAGTCTACCTGGGCACCTCCCTTCTGATCTGGTTGAACGGGGGGGGGATACTTTGTTTGTGAATATCTCTTAAACCATAAAGGTTTGAGAGATAAGACTTATATCATTCTTCATGTTTTTTTAATGCCTACAAAATAAAATAAAGTTAAAACGAAGTATTACTATCCCTTTAAACATTCATCCATGTGTCTTTAGCCAAAGGCTGGCTGAGGATAATGGAAGTTGTAATTCAACAAGTAAAGACAAATATTTTTCTCATTCCATGTATATACTAAAAGGTTGAATCAAAACAATAATACACACTTCCAAAACATTGTATGTAAAGCAGATTTATTCAGACAATATTAAGGGCATGGGATCATAATAATGTTTGGGGATTCTGTTATTGTTTGTGATTATAAAATGACAAGTGCTTTTTGTCAGTTGAGGTTCATATCAGTCAAGGATATTTACACTGTTTATGGTTGAATGTTCCAAATAAAATGAAAGATCCAGCAAAGCCTATTTTTTATTTAAGAGAATGATGAATGATAGAATGAGAGGTCAGGGTATGCATCTAGTGGGCGAAAGGCTCAAGAAGAATTTGAGAAAGCCTTTATTTATTAAAAGGCTTGTGAATTCATGAGCTCACCAGCCAGTGGAGATGGTAGGCTTGAGCACAGCACGGGAAATCAATCTGCTTGGTTTTGACACAAATCTCTAATAAACATGAAAGAAACCAACAGATATAATAGGGATTGATGTTTTCTAGTATATAGGAAAATGAGGATGCTAGGTGGTTAGCGTGGTTAATATTTTATGCTATAAAACATCAGAAACAAGAAAAAAGTTGATCTTAGACTGACAGGTTCGCTTTAACAACAGACATAATATATTTGTTTCCGTATTTTTCAGTCTTCATTGAACCTAAAAGATAGAGGAGAATGTAGGAACCCACAAACACAGCTCATGTTCCATGCTTACGCAGTAGTCCAAAAATCATGTCCTTGCACTTAGGAGTAGGGATTGGCGAAAATTTTCGCCTCAAACTGAAATCGGCGAAAAATGGCACTTTCCGTTTGGCAAATAATTTCCAGTGAAAAGTGCTGTTTTTCCGCTTTTTCCCGCCTTTTCCGCCCATTGAAATCAATGGGAAGAAAAATATTTCTCCAGCACACTAAAGTTTTCTACAGCCATTTAAAAGGCTGTCAGGCTCTCACAGCAGCCATTTTGTGTTTGTGAGAGGAGAGAGCAGCATGTTTTTTAGCTAGAGAAGATAGGTGAATAAAGGGGAATTGAAGCTTAGTTTAGGGAGTCATTTAGGTAGGACATTTGTTCTCTGTATTAGGGAAATCTGGGGGCACTCTAGTTGATAAGAAGGGAGGAAAGAGGTTGACCCCCAAATTGTCCAAAATTCCTTGTGACTGACAGGCAAGACACAGGCAATCTATTTGCTTGCTGATCTTGCTGTTATTGTCCCTGTGCTGGGTGGGGAAGTCTGGGGAAAGACACTGTTGATTTTGTTTTTCAGTTATAATTTTTTTGGACAACTGTGATAAGACAACAGGATAGACAATTTACAAAAAAATAAAAAATAAAAAAGAATAAAAAACTAAATATCTTAGGTGACAGTGATAGACAGCTGACTGGGCTTAGGCAAGGCATCATACATCTGCATCAGTTGTGTTGTGTAACATACAGTAAAAAAACACAGTGTAGTCACGTAATGTCCATCAAATGCACAAGGGGAAGGGGGAGGGGTGGAGTAGTTCAGGGACGTGGGAGTAAAGTAGTAGTTCAAAAACTGACTGCAGGAATGGTTGCTGCAGCGTCTGAAAACAATGATGATGATCCCTCTACTCCAAGGGAGGATGCAGTTTGTCAAGGTCCCAGCAAAACTAGTTTCAGCACCAACAGTGCCAGTAGAAATAAAGAACCATATAAGAAGAACACTGAAAATGACAACAAGTCACATTCAAGTGTTGACAATAGAATAACAGAGGAAGGTGTAGCAGCTGAACTGCCTGCTGCATCAGATAGTGAGACAAACAAGCACCAAAACACCCATAGTAGGGATCTTTGTTACAGTAAAATTAAAAATAAATTGTTTGAGACGTCCGAAAGCTTAGAGGAATACAAGGGTAGTAGTGGGCAAGAACTGTCAGGTGATGCTGATGCTGCTGAGGATGACCTAATGATGATGATGCAGATCTAGAATATATCCCTCAATCATCCGTCTCTTGTTCAGATACAATGAAGTTGAGACTGAGGATGGTGACAGGACTATAAGGTTAGTAGAAAGTCAAAGCCTGAATCTTCCACCACTTTTAAGGAGTATTGTGTCTATCTATAAACTGTTTGAGAAAGCCATTGGAAAGTCTGACCCTGGACAAGTACAGATGTCAAAAAGCCCACAGTCACCCTATCAGTCATCATCAGCATCATCACCTCTTCAAAGTCCAAGTCACACTCAGCCACACACACCTGTTTTGAGTACCCAGCAACAGCAACACAGGTTATCATCCACAGTGTTAGATATGATGAGTACCTCTGGTGCTGCTGCTGTAAGTGCTGCACCTTTGACACCTAGTAGTAGTGGCAGTAGAATTACATCAACATCTAGTTCCAGTAGTAGTAGTAGCAGAAACCACACACGACAGACAAAGCCAGGACAAATATATTAACAACAGCACAGATGAGGAGGTGGAGGACTGATGTGAAGAAGGGTTGCCACCATCTACCTCAATTGGGACCACTGCTATGACCGATAAGTAATATGTGTCAATAATCTGAGAAGGGGGATAGAGTATGACAATGGTAAAAATACATACACCAATCACACCATGCCAGTCCCCCACCACTACCACTACAATATATATCTGCCACATTGTAGGTTGTACTTTATTTTTTTTATTACTTGATATCATCATGTGCCAGTGTCACTTAAGCAAGTGTTGTTGGCAAAGGACAAATGCACTCTGGGTGCTAACACATTTTTCAAGCCATATGTTGCTGTAGGACTCACAACTTTGACTTTCAGCCACTTATTTCTAAACTTCAGCCCTCAGAAGAAGTAATATTACAGTGGGAAATGTAGTACCTATAGGAAATATAGGAGAAAAATGTGTTAAAATAGGCGAAAAATGTGTTAACATAGGCAGAAAATTTGTTAAAATAGGCAAAAAGGAGGACATTTTGCGAAAGGCAAACATTTTTTTGCAGGAAGAGCAAAAAAATCGGCACGATTTCGCAAAAGTCATGAGGGAAATTTCACACTTTTCGCCCACTCCTACTTAGGAGTATGCATGAGA
Source organism: Rhinophrynus dorsalis (assembly GCA_037306005.1). Lineage (NCBI taxonomy): Eukaryota > Metazoa > Chordata > Amphibia > Anura > Rhinophrynidae > Rhinophrynus > Rhinophrynus dorsalis. The sequence continues at coordinate 22,410,073 of CM074720.1, read as the reverse complement.
ATGTATGATTATTTTAGTGCATATTGTAGTATACATTTCACCTTGGTTAAGATTGATTGATTATTTACTTAAAAAATGTTTACTAGGAAGAACACATTGAGATTTATCTTGTTTTCAAGCATGTCCTGGAGAACTTTTATAGTAAAAAGTTACATCATTACACAAATAGAGAACCAATATATACACGCACATATACACACATACAAAGAAGCTGGTAGCTTTAGGGATTCTAGACTGGGAGAAGACCTGATTTTTACAGGTTAGTCCAGGCTTTTGAAGCTCTGAAAGAGAAAGCAGATTGAGCGGCTTCTTTCTTGTAGTATGGGATAGTCAATGAGATGTTAACAGTGGAAGTTGCTCAGGTAGGTGGAATAGTCAGTGAGTTGTTAGCAGTGGAGTAGAGGTTATAGTTTGTATGGAGAACTGGAGTGATCATACTGCTCAGGTAGTGTGGAATAGTCAGTGAGTTGTTAGCAGTGGAGTGAAGGTTATTGTTAGTATGGAGATCTGGAGTGATCATACTGCTCAGGTAGTGTGGAATAGTCAGTGAGCTGTTAGCAGTGGAGGTTATAGTTAGTATGGAGATCTGGAGTGATCATACTGCTCAGGTAGTGTGGAATAGTCAGTGAGTTGTTAGTAGTGGAGGTTATAGTTAGTATGGAGATCTGGAGTGATCATACTGCTCAGGTAGTGTGAAATAGTCACTGAGTTGTTAGCAGTGGAGTGAAGGTTATTGTTAGTATGGAGATCTGGAGTGATCATACTGCTCAGATAGTGTGGAATAGTCAGTGAGCTGTTAGCAGTGGAGTGAAGGTTATTGTTAGTATGGAGATCTGGAGTGATCATACTGCTCAGGTAGTGTGGAATAGTCAGTGAGTTGTTAGCAGTGGAGTAGAGGTTATAGTTTGTATGGAGAACTGGAGTGATCATACTGCTCAGGTAGTGTGGAATAGTCAGTGAGTTGTTAGCAGTGGAGTGAAGGTTATTGTTAGTATGGAGATCTGGAGTGATCATACTGCTCAGGTAGTGTGGAATAGTCAGTGAGCTGTTAGCAGTGGAGGTTATAGTTAGTATGGAGATCTGGAGTGATCATACTGCTCAGGTAGTGTGGAATAGTCAGTGAGTTGTTAGTAGTGGAGGTTATAGTTAGTATGGAGATCTGGAGTGATCATACTGCTCAGGTAGTGTGAAATAGTCACTGAGTTGTTAGCAGTGGAGTGAAGGTTATTGTTAGTATGGAGATCTGGAGTGATCATACTGCTCAGATAGTGTGGAATAGTCAGTGAGCTGTTAGCAGTGGAGTGAAGGTTATTGTTAGTATGGAGATCTGGAGTGATCATACTGCTCAGGTAGTGTGGAATAGTCAGTGAGTTGTTAGTAGTGGAGTGAAGGTTATTGTTAGTATGGAGATCTGGAGTGATCATACTGCTCAGGTAGTGTGAAATAGTCACTGAGTTGTTAGCAGTGGAGTGAAGGTTATTGTTAGTATGGAGATCTGGAGTGATCATACTGCTCAGATAGTGTGGAATAGTCAGTGAGCTGTTAGCAGTGGAGTGAAGGTTATTGTTAGTATGGAGATCTGGAGTGATCATACTGCTCAGGTAGTGTGGAATAGTCAGTGAGTTGTTAGTAGTGGAGTGAAGGTTATTGTTAGTATGGAGATCTGGAGTGATCATACTGCTCAGGTAGTGTGGAATAGTCAGTGAGTTGTTAGTAGTGGAGGTTATAGTTAGTATGGAGATCTGGAGTGATCATACTGCTCAGGTAGTGTGAAATAGTCACTGAGTTGTTAGCAGTGGAGTGAAGGTTATTGTTAGTATGGAGATCTGGAGTGATCATACTGCTCAGATAGTGTGGAATAGTCAGTGAGTTGTTAGCAGTGGAGTGAAGGTTATGGTTAGTATGGAGATCTGGAGTGATCATACTGCTCAGGTAGTCTGATAGCTTTCTAGTGAAGTTGTACATTATCCTCTATGAGCGAGATCTTGCTGTTCTGGCGACGGGCGAAGTGTGTTTCAGAACTGCCGTTATTTCTTACTAGTGGGAACATTTGCATTGCTTACTGGCGGTACAAAACCACTGTCTCCAGTTTTTTCTGCCGACGCCAACATTTGGATCGTGCCCTTAGTTCTTTAAACATATCATGATGATGGGGAGTGTAATTACACTGGTGTACTTAGAAGCATAATGAGTTATACAGAGTGCCAAGTTTACCAAGATGGATTTTGAGGCCCAGAAGCATATTTTACATCCTGGTAATCTACCAGGATAAGTTTTCTTATCAGGGGACTTAAACAGCATATATTTCTAAACAGAGCATCTATTTTAACAAAAGCCCTAAATGTCTCCTGTAATGCATGCATAGAATAATGGAAGAATTGTATGCGCAATTCATCTGTCCCTTGTTAGTGCATGGCAATAATCAAGTTATAGAGAAAGAGAAGACCCCATGTCACTCTCCTTAGCTCATACAGCGTAAAGAGGAGAATTATCATTGTAGGGAGCTTAGTATACAGACATTAGGCAAGTGTAGCACCAATAAACCAATTCCAGAGCTTTTTTTTTTAGCAGAGAGTTGGGAAAGAATTCAATAACAAGAGACTGGAGGTGACCTACAGACTATGTGTATGATAAAAACACTGACACTCAGAGAGTACTCCTGTATCCTGATTGGCGCCTGAGAAAGTCTAGTAGACAGATGTGAGGAAATTCACCAATCAGAATAGAGCAATGTTCTCTATAGTCAAGACTTTTATATATGGATGAGCTGAGCACTATATGTATGAAATCTGCCTACTCTCATTTGTAGTACCTGTATGGGGTTATGCATAAAAACTGTTATGTATTTATCAATCATTTGAGTGCCAGAGAATATCCAATGCATTGAATACCTTTCGGGCACTCAGTGGGTGAATGATTGGGAATGTGTGGCAGGCGGATACACTAATGAGGAAAAATGGAGCAAAAGAAATTCTCACATTGCTAAGACACAATAATAAATGTGTACAAATGAATGACATTAGAACACAAACAATACAATAAAAACTATCATCCCTATCTTATCTTATTATGGCCAGAAAATCTGGTCATTAAAGGACTACGATTACCAGGTGCAGTATCGGAGTTTGAGTCCTGTGGTCCGGCTAGCATCTGTCATGTCCGCCTCCATGGACCTGACATCCAGGACTGACTGAAGATAATATCTTTGAAACCAAAGCACATGGGCAAAATTCATAGGGTGACTAGGATTTTCTGTCTATAGTAAGGTAAATTGGGAGGTTAATGCAAGAAAATGTTAGTTCTCCTTTAAAGGGATAGTAATAGATAAAAATGAACAGAGCTTCGATTGCTCTACATCGCTTTTGGAGCATGTAGAGCACTATGTCAATAGTATGTGATTGGTAGTTTCACAGGAATTTCATTATAAAGGATCCCCCTCCCACCCCTTTTACCCACATTATGCTGCTCCTCAAGCCAATTGAATGGAGCACAGCGAGGGACAAACTTCACTCAGCGTAAGGAAAATCCTACCCTCCTACGTCAAGGGAGTTATGGTTTTACTTATACTCAGTGGATGAAGATTGTTCCTCGCTGCTAGTTGTCCAATCATATGAACAGATTCCACAACTGATGGGAGGCAGATAAGCAAGGGTAAAAGGGGCAGGAGGGGATGCTTTATAATTAAATTACTCTTGAACTACAAATGGCATACTATTGGCATAGCACTCTGCAAGATGAAAAAACAATGCAGAGTATTTGGAGCTCTGTTCATTTTCATATATTACTATCCCTTTAAATGCTGCAAGTGCTGAATGGTACTCTCTGAAATACCTGTACTACTTCATAAGGATTACTTGATTGTGAATATGTCTATAGCATATACTGTTTCTCATAACACCCATATTAACTGACTGCAAGTGGTGGTTTAGTTGCATAGTTTCCTTCAAATAAGACACCTATAGAGCAAGTTATAAAAACTAAACTCCAAAAGATAAAGAGGTCCATTCATTGAGGCACTCAGAATACCCAGATCATAATCATGTATCAAAAATGTTTATTAGTATACATAAAGACATACAGTGCACATACAAAATAAAAACACTTAAAAAACATTGACAGATCGAGTCCTGAACATCCCTGCCATATCATAATATAACAATCACATAACTCAGCAGGTGTCATAAGGAAACAGGACAAGCTATCAAAATGTGCAAGATATAAGTACAACAATACCTCACCAAATAAATACCACTATCAAAGATGACAATGACCCACAATATGATAAGGTAATAAATATCAAAATACAAATAAAGATGTACTTATCCTGATAATATATCTAAACAGTCAGGGCTCGATCTATCCCCAACCTTCCCAACGCGTATCGCCTACACTTAGGCTTCGTCAGGGGACCCTGATGATATGATAGTGTCCTTGTGCTTGGAAATACTGATGACTTCCTGATATCAAGACTTGTAATCTTTCTCCTCTATCCTTACATTTACAGCCATCTAGTGATTCTTACAAAGGATACCCTAGCGGAGCGAGGTGCGCTTGCTTTTCAGTTGTTCCATTCCTCAATGCCTTGTTTCTCACCATGTACTCACAACTGTACTGATACAAAATTATGCAGAAGGGTCTGGAGAATATACAACAACGACGTTAAAAGGAAATCAATGAACAATTCTTCTTGTTTCCTGTGCTTGATATTATGGAGGAGTTTGGAGTTTACCCACAGTAACTTTCTAATCATTATGGAGTTTGTGCACTGGCAGGGCCAGTGCAAGGATTTTTGTATACACAGGTGAAGGTGCATTTTGATGCCCCCCCCGAACCCAGACACAATCCCTTGCCGCCCCCGACCTTGCCAGAATCCCCTGTCTCCGCCCACATATTCGCCTCCACACTCTCCCCACCTCCACATTGCCCCCTCATCTCCACAATGCCCCCCTCATCTTCACATTGCCCCTTCCACAATGCCCCCTTCATCTCCACAATGCCCCCTCATCTCCACAATGCCGCTTCCACATTGCTCCCTTCATCTCCACAATGCCCCCTTCATCTCCACATTGCCCCTTCCACAATGCTCCCTTCCACAATGGACCCTTCATCCCCACATTGTCCCTTCCACAATGCCCCTTCATCTCCACAATGCCCCTTCCTCAATGCCCCCTTATCTCCACAATTCCCCCCTTCCACAATGCTCCCTTCATCTCCACAATGCCCCTTCCACAATGCCCCTTCATCTCCACATTGCCCCTTCCACAATACCCCCTTATCTCCACAATGCCCCCCTTCCACAATGCTCCCTTCATCTCCACAGTGCCCCTTCCACAATGCTCCCTTCATCTCCACAGTGCCCCTTCCACATTTCCCCTTCCACAATGCCCCCTCATCTCCACAATGCCGCTTCCACATTGCTCCCTTCATCTCCACAATGCCCCCTTCATCTCCACATTGCCCCTTCCACATTTCCCCTTCCACAATGCCCCCTTCATCCCCTACTTTGAGTCCTTGGTGGTCTAGCAGCGTGCCATAACTTAGAGCTCTGTGCCTCCTTCGGCACAGAGCTGAAGCTCCCACAAGCTGCACTCAGTAATGCAGAGCGCTGGGAGATGATGTCATCTCCCAGCGCTCTGTATTACTACAGAGCCTGGGTCTCTCTGTGGCATGTCACATAGACACCGTGAGGGAGCGCTTGGTAGTGTAAATCAGCGCTCCCTCACGGCAGATATATGTATTTAAAAAAATATCCCAGATTCCCACTTTTCGGCGCCTCTCCTTTGCGGCGCCCTAAGGCAGCTGCCTGTCCTGCCTTAATGGTAGCGCCGGCCCTGTGCACCGGCATGTATTAAAGTAATCATACTTGCTTATAAATACCCCAAAAAGCAATCATAGGCTTTTTCAACAGGAATTTCTTTGTAACAAATAAAAAACTCCCACTGAATACTCCAAATATAATTTACCTTACCAAAGGGATGGAAAGCATCACACAGTCTGTACTTGTATTTGTCTCATTGAATTATCCTAAACCAATACTTTCGTGTCTGAAGTTTCTTCCACCTACAGAAGGAAGAAAGTGTATTACGGTTGGCTAATATTAGATTCTGAATCCTGGAGCCTTTCTCTTTTCATTTCATCCGTGTCCCTTCATGCAGCAGATGCATCACTATGTGAAAGCTCTTCTTCAATTTCCACTGTGAATTAAAGGGCAGAAGGGGCGCAAGCAAAATGTGTCTTTCTTCACTTTTTAAAAGAAAATGGCAGATTCTCAAAATCTTTAGAAAATAAATTAGATGTGTCAGCCTCAAAAACACATAGAAGACTGAACAACCCAAAATTCACTTGTGTATTCTAAAGGTTACATAAAATAACCACAGTGTAAAAATGGTAAAAGATCACAGCATTGATTCACACGCATGTACAGGGTGTGCAGCAAACATCTAATGAGAATGAGGAGGGGGAGGCAGGAAGCAAGGGATAGAGACTGTGAGAGAGAAAGGGAGATAAGAGAGAGGGAGAGGAAGGGAGATATACAGAGAGAGGGAGAGGAAGGGAGATATACAGAGAGAGGGAGAGGAAGGGAGAGAACAGAGAGAGAAGAAGGAAGGAAGGTAGGGAGGAAGGAAGGAGGGAAGGAAGGGATAGAGAGAGTGAGAGAGAAAGGGAGATATACAGAGAGAGGGAGAGGAAGGGGAGAGAAACAGGAAGGGAGGAAGGAAGGAAGGTAGGGAGGAAGGAAGGAGGGGATAGAGAGAGTGAGAGAGAAAGGGAGATATACAGGAGAGAGGGAGAGGAAGGGAGAGAAACAGGAAGGGAGGAAGGAAGGAAGGTAGGGCGGAAGGAAGGAGGGGATAGAGAGAAGTGAAGAGAGAAAGGGAGATATACAGAGAGAGGGAGAGGAAGGGAGAGAAACAGGAAGGGAGGAAGGAAGGAGGGAAGGGAGGAAGGGAAGGTAGGGAGGAAGGAAGGAAGGAGGGAAGGGAGGAAGGAAGGAAGGAGGGAAAGAAGAAAGGAAGGGAGAGAGACAGGGAGGAAGTGAGGAAGGAAGGAAGGAGGGAAGGAAGGAAGGAAGGTATGAAGGGAAGAAGGAGGGAAGGAAGAAAGGAAGGGATGAAGGAAGAAGGGAGTGAGGAAGGAAGGAAGGGATGGAGGGAGGAAGGAAACAAGGAAGGAAGGGATACAGAGAGAAAGGGAGAGAAAGAGAGAGAGAAAGGATTGTAGGGACAGGATACAGAGAGGGAGGAAGGAAGGAAGGATTACAGAGAGAGGGAGAGAATGAGAGAGAAAAAGATGAAGGAGAGATACAGAGAGGGAGAAAGGAGATATACAGAGAGCGGGAGAAGAAGGGAGAGAAACAGGAAGGAAGGAAGGTAGGGAGGAAGGAAGGAGGGAATGAAGGGAGGAAGGAAGAGAGGGAGGAAGGAAGGAAGGAAGGTAGGGAGGAAGGAAGGAGGGAATGAAGGGAGGAAGGAAGAGAGGGAGGAAGGAAGGAAGGGAGGAAGGAAGGAAGAGAGGGAGGAAGGAGGGAAAGAAGAAAGGAAGGGAGAGAGGGAAGGGAGGAAGGAAGGAGGGAAGGGAGAGAGGAAGGGAGGAAGAAAGGAGGGAAGGAAGGAAGGGAGGAAGGAAGGAGGGAAGGAGGAAAGGAGGAAGGAAGGAGGGAAGGAAGGAAGGAGGAAGGAAGGAAGGAAGGAAAAAGAAGAAGGAAGGAGGTAAGGAAGAAAGGAAGGGATGAAGGAAGAAGGAGGGAAGGAAGAAAGGAAGGGATGGAGGGAAGAAGGAAGGAAGGGATGGAGGGAAGAAGGAAGGAAGGAAGGAAGGGATACAGAGAGAAAGGAAGTGAAAGAGAGAGAGAAAGATGAAGGAGAGATACAGAGAGGGAGAAAGGGAGTGAGATAGAGAGTGAGAGAGGGGTAAGACAGAAGGAGATAGATAGAGAAGATTAGAGAAAAAGATGGAGACAGGAGATACAGAGAAAGGAAAGGAGACATACAGAGAAAGAGAGAAGAAGGAAAAGAGAGGAAGGGAGAGATAAACAATATCAAGAGAGATACAGTGAGAGAGAGAGTTGTAAGAGGTCATACAGAGAGAGAGACAGAGCCAGGAAGAGACAATCACAGAGAGAGCGACAGAGCCAGGAAGAGACAATCACAGAGAGAGAGAGAGAGATCCAGGAAAGAGACAATCACAGAGAGAGAGAGAGAGAGATCCAGGAAAGAGACAATCACAGGGAGAGAGAGATCAGGAAAGAGACAATCACAGAGAGAGAGAGATCCCAGGAAGAGACAATCACAGAGAGAGAGATCCAGGAAAAGGAGACAATCACAGGGAGAGAGAGATCCAGGAAAGAGACAATCACAGAGAGAGAGATCCATGAAAGAGACAATCACAGAGAGAGAGATCCAGGAAAGAGACAATCACAGAGAGAGAGAGAGATCCAGGAAAGAGACAATCACAGAGAGAGAGAGAGACCAGGAAAGAGACAATCACAGAGAGAGAGAGAGATCCAGGAAAGAGACAATCACAGGGAGAGAGAGATCCCAGGAAAGAGACAATCACAGGGAGAGAGAGATTCCAGGAAAGAGACAATCACAGAGAGAGAGATCCAGGAAAGAGACAATCACAGGGAGAGAGAGAGATCAGGAAAGAGACAATCACAGGGAGAGAGAGATCCAGGAAAGAGACAATACACAGGAGAGAGAGATCCAGGAAAGAGACAATCACAGGGAGAGAGAGATCCAGGAAAGAGACAATCACAGAGAGAGAGAGAGATCCAGGAAGAGACAATCACAGAGAGAGAGAGAGAGATCCAGGAAAGAGACAATCACAGGGGAGAGAGAGAGATCCGAGGAAGAGGACAATCACAGAGAGAGAGAGAGATCCAGGAAAGAGACAATCACAGAGAGAGAGAGAGATCCAGGAAAGAGGACAATCACAGAGAGAGAGAGAGAGATCCAGGAAAGAGACAATCACAGGGAGAGAGATCCAGAAAGAGACAATCACAGGGAGAGAGAGATCCAGGAAAGAGACAATCACAGAAAGAGAGAGAGATCCAGGAAAGAGACAATCACAGGGAGAGAGAGAGATCCAGGAAAGAGACAATCACAGAGAGAGAGAGAGAGATCCAGGAAAGAGACAATCACAGGGAGAGAGAGAGATCCAGGAAAGAGACAATCACACAGAGAGAGATAGAGCCAGGAAAGAGACAATCACAGAGAGAGAGAGATCCAGGAAAGAGACAATCACAGAGAGAGAGATAGAGCCAGAAAGAGACAATCACAGGGAGAGAGAGAGATCCAGGAAAGAGACAATCACAGAGAGAGAGAGATCCAGGAAAGAAACAATCACAGGAAGAGAGAGATCCAGGAAAGAGACAATCACAGGGAGAGAGAGAGATCCAGGAAAGAAACAATCACAGAGAGAGAGATCCAGGAAAGAGACAATCACAGGGAGAGAGAGAGATCCAGGAAAGAGACAATCACAGAGAGAGAGAGATCCAGGAAAGAGACAATCACAGGGAGAGAGAGGGAGAGGAAGGGAGTGATGGAAGATATGAAAAGATACAGAGACGGAAAGACAGTGGGACACAGACAGTGAAACAGGGAGAGATATACATAGACAGACAGACAGACAGAGGGGAAAGGGATCAATAACAAGAGATGAGATGAAACCAAGAGAAATTACAGAGAAAAAGTGATGGAGACAAGTGAGACATAGCGGGAAAGGGGGACAATATACAGGTAAAATCCCATGCTAAACCTGGAGCTTCTTTGTAATATGTCTCCCTAACCTCAATTGTCTAAGCAACTACAATTCTCCCCTTAATGCAACTTGTACCAAAGGGAGGGCAGTGGGGCATTTTTGGGCATTCTTTCCTGTGCATCCCTGTGCACATTTTGTACTAAAATGTAACTTTATATCATTCTCCTACATGTTTTATGGGGAAGGCCTATGCAATTTGCTAGCATTTAAGTCTTAAAAGGATAGTAATACTTAAAATGTATGTTAAAATATATGTTGTAGAGTTTATCCCCCTGAGTAAAACAAGGGAACTCCTGTTGCTGAAAGGTGTTTTATTCAAAAGTTATTACAGCTTAAAGTTGAATTTTGTAGGTGCAATATCACAGTGGCCTGAAATTGTACAGTGGCGCTGTTGCTACACCATCCTATGGAGATTTACGGTCCCGGGACCAAAGCCGGCTGCAGTGTTACTATAATACAGTCCCCAGGCTCTTTGAGACTGCATTTCTTGTGACTGCAGACAAGGGAAGAAGAGTTAGAACAAATCTGTTTAAGTATATGAGAGTGTGTTTGGTGTTTTATTAAGGTTTAAAAACTAAAAAGTTTTCTTCATTTTGTGTAGGTCTTGTGAGGGTTAAGTAAACCAACTGTTAATTGGGATTTTCTCTGGCCTGTGTGATTAAAGGTGATTGGCTTAGGGAAGTCACCTGGCTGCTGTTTACTATAAATACAGTCCCCAGGCTCTTTGAGACTGCATTTCTTGTGACTGCAGACAAGGGAAGAGGAGTTAGTAAAAATCTGGATTTGGAATATAATCAGGAATTGGAAATCAGCAGATCTCTGAGGTGACAATAATTTCAAGGGAGTTACTGCATTAACATTGAAAGTTGGTTAGTGAGCATTAGAGGACAGTATAAATCTTATTGAATTGTAAAACCAAGAATGAGTGATAGCCGGTTAGACAATCTCATGCAATGCACTTCTTGTCACATGTGTGAACACTTGGAGCAATCATCATACCGCTGTGCCAAGTGTGAGCATATTTGCTTTTTAGAGTCTAAGATACTGGATTTGGAAAGAAATATTGCAACATTGCGAGACATTGGACACCTGGAAGGGAGTTTAGAACTCACAGAGCAGGTAGTATGTGGGGTTAGTGGTGAAGAGGGTGGAGTTGTAGAAGAGGAGCAACAGGTAGGCAGCTGGGTAACAGTAAGGAGGGGAGGTAGTGGACAGAGGAAGAGGAAGGCCAGTTCTGAGTTGACTCAGTCCAACAGATTTGCAAGATTGTGGGAAGATGTGGATGAGGATAGCACCGAATTGGCAAAACTGGAGAGGGATAATTCCTCTAGCAGCCAAGGGAACAGTCCTCCTTCCAGGCTAGATGAGATTCAGAGTAGGCAGAAACCAAGGCAGGTGGTGGTAATAGGGGACTTTATTATTAGGAGGGTAGATAGGGTAATCTGCCTCCAGGAATGTGAATGCCGAACAGTATACTATCTCCTGGGTGCTTGGACACACCAGTATAGCCCGATATAGTGCTATTCAGACTAATTAAAAGATGAATGAACACCAAAGTTCACTAACGCAAATAATATTAAAATATATAAAAAATTTATAAAATATATTAGAAAAGAAAAAATGATGGGAAAACACAAGTCTTACAGATAAAACTTAGATCCACCAATCAGGGTCCATAATCTAAATGCATATCCCAGACATTCAAATAAGAACAATTGGAAGGTAATCACATCAAGAAGATATGTCCGTCCAAAAAATCTATCATAGTGGACCCGACTCTTCTCCAGGTAGACCCAACTGATAAAGGAAGGAAATTATTTAAAGGGATAGTAATACTTCATTTTATCTTTATTTTATTTTGTAGTATTAAAAAAAACATGAAGAACGATATAAGTCTTATCTCTCAAACATTTATGGTTTAAGAGATATTCACAAGCAAAGTTTCCCCTCCCACCCCTTTTACCTAGTGTAAGCCATCTCTTCTCAGATGTGGAATCCAGTCCATAGACCAGACAGATAACAGAAGGGGACAATCATCTTCCTATGAGAACAATGAAAGCCCTGCCCCCCTTGACAAGTTTTTCAGGTTTTTCCCTTATCTTAATTGAAGATTGTCCCTCTCTGCAATCTACCTGGGCACCTCCCTTCTGCTCTGGCTGAGCAGTGTTACATCAGAAAAAGGGGCGGGAGGGGGATACTTTGTCATTGAATTACTCTTGTACTACAACTCTGACAGAATTGAAATAACTCTCTCCAAGGTCCAAATACTACGATGTTTAGAGCCGCTTTTATTATGAAACATTTCTATCCCTTTAAAAATGCACCCGTTCACAGTGTGTAGACCAAGGGAACAGTGCAGGAATACAAAAAACACACAGCCGATTAATGGCTAATTAGACCCTTCCACTATTAGATATTACAGTATACCAATATGTACAGAAAGCATATACATGAACATTTTTTATATATTTTTATATTATTTGCGTCACTGAACTTTGGTGTTCATTCATCTTTTAATTAGTGTGAATAGCACTATATCGGGCTATACTGGTGTGTTAATGACTAACGTGTGTGGACGCACATAACACGGTGTGATTCTACAATAAAGTATTTTATATGATATTAGTTGAAGAGCCCGTTACGCAGGCCACAGTGCAACTGCCAGCCGGTCGCGGGGCAGTCATGCGCAGTAGAGACTGCCCGCTCCGCGGCTGATACAGAGCTGTATCAGCCGCGGTGCGGGCAGTCTCTACTGTGCATGACTGTAGCACGCGCAGCAGTCTCTAGTGCACATGACTGCGCCGTTACATACGCTTTAGCGAATTATTATATAGGATACTCGATTTGTGATTCTGGAGATTATTTTCTCATTTATTAGAAGAATGACTGCGCCTTCTTCATTTTAGCTCAGATCCATTGATTTCAAGCGCTGAATATACGGTGATATTTATTTGTCAATGCTGACTGCTCTCCTATTGACCCCTTGAGTGTCAGAGGGGGTATTCATTGACTATATACGCCCCCCCCCCCCGTTTGTTACATGCCCCTCTTTCGCTCAAAGGATTAACGGCTTCAATGGAAATCGTACATAATAACATACACAATGGCTGTCACTGTTTGAGGTATCTTGAAACTACTTTCTCCTTTTAACAATGTAAATCAGGTTGTCACTGTCACTGCAGTAACCATGGAGATCTGTTTATGATTATTTAGATGACAACTACTTGCTATTTTCATAAAGCTTCCTGATTATATTATTGCTAACCCTGACCTACTGTTACACATTAGGCACTGAGAGGCTGCAGTGTCATTTAATGTTGCAGTATACATATACTTACTACAATGGCATGTTATGTTATGCAATAATGCAGTATGCAATGCTATGAAAAGGAAAACTACGCTTCTATATATGATTCTCATTCATATTTATGAGAGTACAGAATGAACGTAAAGGGACTTGGTGGATCTCCAGCCAGTGAATGTTTATGGCGCCCCCTACTGAGAAGAGTACTAAAACACTCAGCTGATTAGATGGACCAATATGTTCTTATCTGCTATTTTAAGGGAACTTACCTTAAATAAACAGTAAACTTTTTTTATGAAAAATATATATTGTAGGATGTTTCCTGTTGAGTAAAATATGGGTACTCCCACTGCTGAGAGATGCATATTTCCAATGTCATTACCATTTAAACCTGTGTTTTTTTTTACATTAGCAGTGCCTTCTAGTGTTCAAATTCCAAATAGTTATTTTGTTACATTCTAATGGAGAGGACTTCCAGTTTTCCGTATAATGTGATAGAAACTGCTGAGTCACTTCCTCTCAGATAGAACTATCAGGAAGTAACCACACAGCAAATGTTCTTCCTGAGTATTTGAACTGTTACAAATGTTGAATAAAACAACTCACAGCGGTGGGAATTACCTTGTTTTACTCAGCAGGAAAAGCTCTATAACATATAGGTTTTCATAAAAAAAGTTTACTACTGCTTTAAAATAAGTCAGTTTGCAGAATTTTCCTTTAGATGTAACTTAGGACTATGGGCAAACCAGTTGCCCTGCAGGTGAGTATTAAACATTCCCAATTATAAAATTGGGGATTTAAGCTCCTTAAATGCTACAGAGGTCTTCACTTTATCAGTCAAAGGTTAAAAAGTCTCACGTGTCTAAATAAGTATTTATTTTGAGAAAGAATGTTTGTCCCACGGGCGTGCAGTTGGTTTCTTCCAGAATTAATCCATTTTTTTTTAACTACATCCCATCATTGACTAGGTTGAAAAAAGACATGTATCCATCAAATACAACCTTTGTCGTAATATGGCAAAGTGTTATTAAAGGGATAGTAATACTTAAAATGTAAAAAAAATATGTTGTAGGGTTTACCCCCCTGAGTAAAACAAGAGTACTCCCACTGCTGAAAGGTGTTTCATTCAAAAGTTATTAATTTTCAAAGTTGAGTTTTTTAGGTGCAATATCACAGTGGCCTGAAATTGTACAGTGGCACTGTTGCTACACCATCCTATGGAGATTTATGGTCCCGGGACCAGAGCTGTCCATAGGATCGTGTAGAAACAGCGCCACTGTACAATTTCTGGCCACTGTGATATTGCACCTAAAAAATTCAACTTTGAAAATTAATAACTTTTGAATGAAACATCTTTCAGCAGTGGGAGTACTTTTGTTTTACTCAGGGGGGTAAACCCTACAACATATTTTTTTTTACATTTAAAGTATTACTATCCCTTTAAGAGTGGGAAGGCACTGTGAATCAGAAAATCTGGGGCTGAATGGAGAACCACAGGTTTTATCTTCTATAGTGAATATGGATTTCGTCTGCTAAAAAATTATTCACAGTAACAGAATTGTATCACCTTGCGCTGTAAACCCTTTGAGTGCCAGAGGCGTACGGAACACATGCTTTGAATCCCATTAACGGAAAGGTGCTGTTGGTTGGCCCCAAAATTGTTCTAATTCTTATTACATAAGCCTCTCTGTGCCTCTGCATATGATGAGTTACTTCTGTAAACAAAATCATTCTACATCTATGGTTTGTTCAGTGCTTTATCTTTATATTTTATGTATGCTTTTATAAAGTCATTTCAGCATGTCTACTATGAATTAATCAGTTTTTCATTTTACATTGTGTTTCTAAAGGTTTAAATTATTTTTTAATATCCAAATAATGTTTTCAAGGATATGACACTGCAAAAATAAACAGAGTTTGCTTATGAACCAAGGCTTGTTTTATCCAGCAATCGATTCAAACTCAGGCGGATGAACAAAGTATAACTGAAAAAATACCCTACAGTAAACTGACTGTACCATGGGGGGATGAATAAATATCCCACAAATTCCCTCTTAAAGCGGAATTTTCACCAACATGGCATAGCGCAGCAAATGATAAATACATTCGAGATATACAGTTTTATTTTCAAGTATAATTGCTGCATTAAAGGGATAGTATTGCTTGAAAATCATTTTATTTTATATTGTAGCCCTTAAAGGGATAGTTTGGAAGATATTAACATGTAAAATATAGTAAAATGCTGATTTCCTGGCTGTTTCAGCCAAGACTGCCATCTAGTGTACAGATTTGGAATTCGGTCCACAGAGCAACCGACAGCTCTTTAGCAGTGCCGAGATCACGATCTTTGAAAAGAACTACTTAACTGAAACTATCTACAAAGTGTGCCTGGCTTGAAAGCACACTTTGTAGACCATTCCAATTAAGAAATTATTTTTAAAGATGGTGATCTCAGCACTTCTGGAGAGGCACAACCGTTCCCGGGACCGGATTCCAAATCTGAAGGGTGGAGCAATGACGTCACTCCAGGGGAAACTTTACTTCTGAATATCTCCCAAACCATAAAGGTTTGGGAGATAAGACTTATATCATTTTTCAAGTTTTTTTAAGGGCTACAATATAAAATACAATTATTTTCAAGTATTACTATCCCTTTAAAAAACATTAAAGTCTTAGCTCCCAATCCTTTATGGTTTGTGAGATATTAGCAAGTAAAGTTAAGTAAAGTGCCCTTTTCCTGGCTGTTTTAGCCAAGTCTGCCATCTAGTGGACAGATTTGAAATCCGGTCCACAGATCAGCAGGCAGCTCTTTAGCAGTGCCGAGATCACGATCTTTAAAAAGAACTACTTCATTGGAACTGTGTACAAAGTGTGCCTAGCTTGCAAGCACACTTTGTAGACCATTCCAATGAAGAAATTCTTTTCAAAGATCGTGATCTCGGCACTGTTGAAGAGCCATGGCCGGTCTGGGGACCAGATTCCAAATCTGAAGGCTTGAGCAGTGACGTCAGTCCAGGGGAAACTTTACTTGCTAATATTTCCCATTTATGGTTTGGGAGATAAGACTTATATCATTTTTAATGTTTTTTTAAGGGCTACAATATAAAATAAAATTATTTTCAGGCCATACTATCCCTTTAACGAAGAATATAAACTTTTATGCAGACAGACACTGGCAGGGATCTTGCAGTAAGCGCCCTCTGTGCCTACGTTATCAGTCCCTTCCGGTTCCTTTTGGCACAAATGCATTCAGCTCACCAGTTGTGGAGTTGAAGGGGACGGACAGCTCAGACGCAGAGATGCCGGCTCTGCAAGATATCTGCACTGTTCCCTGCTGCCTTCCTGCATAAAAGGTTATATTTTTCGTTAATGCTGCAATTATACTTGAAAATAAAACTAAGTGTGTGCATAGCGCTAATGTAATTATCATTTGCCGTGCTATTTCATGCTGATGAAAGTTCGGCTTTAATTAACTAGTGCTTTTAAACACTTAAATACTAAAGAGGTATTTAATTCATCTTAATTACATAGTACTGTGTAATAATGGTAGATCTCTATTGTGAAGAAGAAGACTCTGGCTGCTGAGATATGTTTACTCAAAAGGTATTGCAGTTAAAACTTGCATTTTAGATGCAGTACTACCATGGCCTGCGGAAGTGTCCTTTCTACAGTAGACTAAGGAAGGTTATTGGCACTGTTTAGAGCTGTCCAAAATCTGCTGTAGAGACAACACCACAATAAAATGTCAGACCTTGGAAGTAATGCACCCAGAATGAAGTCTGAGCTGCAATAGTGATGAGCGAGCGTGCTCGGCCGATGCTCGGATCGGCTCGAGCATCGCTCTGCTCGGCACATGGCGGTACTCGTCGAGTACCGCCATGTGCTCGCCCGCCATGTTCGGGTGGCGGGGATCTGTGCCGGAAGAGGCACAGATCCGAAGAAGCTCTGCTGGACCACCAGGGACTGGAGGTACGGGGGCATTGCGGAGATGAAGGGGGCATTGCGGAGATGAAGGGGGACATTGTGGAAGAGGGGCATAGACTCTATGCCCCTCTTCCACAATGTCCCCCTTCATCTCCGCTATGCCCGTCTTCCACAATGTGCCCCTTCATCTCCGCTATGCCCCTCTTCCACAATGTGCCCCTTCATCTCCGCTATGCCCCTCTTCCACAATGTCCCCCTTCATCTCCTCTATGGCATAGAGGAGATGAAGGGGGACATTGTGGAAGAGGGGCATAGCGGAGATGAAGGGGCACATTGTGGAAGAGGGGCATAGCGGAGATGAAGGGGCACATTGTGGAAGAGGGGCATAGCGGAGCTGAAGGGGGACATTGCGGAGCTGAAGGGGGCATTCGGAGATGAAGGGGGCATAGCGGAGATGAAGGGGGCATTGACCAGGCACCCTCCCCTCATCAGAGCAGGGGGTGCCTGGTGTCGCCCCATTGACTTGAATGGGGCTCGGGTGCTCGGCCGAGCACTCGAGCCTCAGGGGGTGCTCGGTCAGAGCACCCGAGCACCCGAGCATCGGGGTGCTCGCTCAACACTAAGCTGCAATAATCTTTGAATAAAACATATCTCAGTTGTGGCTGTACCTTGTTCCACTTAGCCGTATAAACCCTGCAATGTATATAATTTTAAGAAGGGTTGAAACAAAGCTGCCTAATTTCTTATTCATGGAGAAAATTATTCCAATGTGATCGTCATAATTTTTGCTGATTAATAATTCAAAAGGGAATGAAGGTGGAAAGTGTTGAGAAAAGCATACATTTTATGAGACTGTTAAATTATATTGAATGTGTCTTCCCAAAAAATGTTTCTGGGAAACCCACGCATAGAATGCATTCACATATCTGGTAGATTTAAAGGAGCAGTAAATGTTTTATTACAGAAAAAAAAAAAAAATATATATATATCTCAAATTCAATCGAGAGCATCCAGGCGCGAGTCTACTAAGATGCGAGTGCTTCCATCCCACATCCTTTTATATATATATATATAAAAGGATGTGGGATGGAAGCACTCGCATCTTAGTAGACTCGCGCCCGGGTGCTCTCGATTGGCTGTATGGATATGTGAAGAAGAGCATCAAAGCACTCACAGGACTTCTGAAGTGAGCAAAGACAGATTTATTAAACAGAAATCAACGTTTCGGCCAGATGCAGCTGGCCTTCCTCAGATCGATGTTGATTTCTGATTAATAAATCTGTCTTTGCTCACTTCAGAAGTCCTGTGAGTGCTTCGATCCTCTTCTTTACATACACACATATATATATATATATATATATATATATATATATATATATATATATATATACACACATGCATGTATGTATGTGTAGGTGTGCATGCATGCATGTATATGTATGTATATATATATATATGCATGAGAATGTGTGCATGTATGTATGTGTGTGAGTTTATGTGCGTGTGGATGTCTGTATGCGTGTGTGAATATATTTATGTGTATGAGTATTTGTGCATGAGTGTGTGTATGTGTGTGCACGTGTTTCATTCACAAGTTATTATTTATGTATTAGGTATATGTGAGTATGTGTGTGTGTTTCATTCACAAGTTATTTATGTATTAGGTATATGTGTGTGTGTGTGCATTTCATTCACGAGTTATTATTTATTTGAAATTGCTGTATTGAGGGTGTTTTTTTGCCTTCTTTTGGATCAACAATGGTAAACAGGAATAGGAAAAAGGTTGAACTAGATGGACGCAAGTCTTTTTTTCAACCTAAATTACTGTTACTATGTTACTATGTATGAAGACCCCATTACACGGGCCACAGTGCCACTGCCAGCTGGTCGCGGGGCAGTCATGTGCAGTAGAGACTGCCCGTGCCGCGGCTGATACAGAGCTGGACGCTCTGAAGGAGTGTCCAGCTCTGTATCAGCCGCAGCGCGGGCAGTCTCTACTGTGCATGACTGCAGCACGCGCAGCAGTGTCTACTGTGCATGACTGGTCGTTACATACGTTTTAGCGAATTATTATATAGGCTTATTTATGTATTAGGTATAAGTGTGTATGTGAGTGTGTGTGTGTGTGTGCTTTGCAATGCGTTGCACACTCTTCTGGTACTTAAAGGGTTACGAAGGTTCATGCACATTGCAGAAACACTGTCAGCAACTGTCATGTCTGCTTCAATGGAAATAACATCCAGGATTAATTGAAGATGTTTTCTCCTAA
Source organism: Rhinophrynus dorsalis (assembly GCA_037306005.1). NCBI lineage: Eukaryota > Metazoa > Chordata > Amphibia > Anura > Rhinophrynidae > Rhinophrynus > Rhinophrynus dorsalis. Next base: position 22,390,817 of record CM074720.1, on the reverse strand, counting down.
ACAAATGCACAAGTGAAAAATTAATAGGGCTATTTGAATGTTCTAACTATAGTAAGATAAGTGGGGGCTTATTATTCAGAGGTTTTAGTTCTCCTTTAAGTGAAGCAGTTTGTTGACCAACCGACAGATAATCAACAGATTATGATTGCGATAGACATGGTGGAACATTACCGAGAAACAAGTGTCGCATTAGTGTTGTGAAAGAGTAAGGCTAGGAGCAATCAAGCAGCCATCTTCATCATTGGTTGTGAAAGATAGGAAATTATGTCTTCCTGAAGTCCACATGTATTATGATGTCTAATCAATGTGACACCGAAAATGACGGGACATTTGTGGAGGAAAAGACATGGCTATAATAAGTAAAGATTAACAGAACTGTGATTCAGTTTACAGAATGATTTAGCTGAAACTGAAAACATTTTGGTTCCTGTTGAATCAATTTGACTAAATCTATGGAAGAGAGAGAGGTGGGAGGTGTGGAGACACCCCAACAGACACTCCTCCAGCAATTTTGGTTTGATCACATTATAAGATGCAGTAAGTACTAGTAAGCCACTTTATCACAGCATGTGGCTAGGGTATGTACATGCACATGATTTGCCAGTCTGCTGTTCCTACTTTCTTCCAATGTTCTCAGTGATACTAGTGATTCTCTCATGTGGGTGGTTTGGCAGGGTTTACTTTAGAAACATACAAAAAAGGTAAGTTTAAAATACCACCTCAATCCAAAGAGTGAGATCAGAATGTTGCCTGAATAAAAAATGCAACAATCTTATATTGCTTGCGAAAAGGTCGACATAGCCGGCATGGTATGTATGTATGTAGTTATATCTTTATTTATATGGCACCACACAGCATATGCAGAGCATTGCAGATGTATGTTACAAAAATAAATGGGGATAAAATAAGTGTCACATTCATAGAAACAATAGGAGAGAGGTCCCTACCCCAAGGAGCTTACAGTCTAAATGGGTAATAGGAGACAGACAACAGGGTATGAGGGAGTCAAGTGCTGATCTTACAAAGGTAGTGCATGGTACTAGTGCTCCAGAAAACAGAATTTCAGGGTAGGCTTAAAGACTAAAGAAAACCAAGATAATTGATTGATATGGTGTATTGCAGGTCTAAAATTAAACATATAAGTTATAGGCTTAAAGACAGAGGGGGGTTGTTCAAGACGTAGGGAGACTGGTATGGCGTTCTGTAGGTAGGGTAAAGTGAAAAAGGTTTGAGATGGTACAGGGAAGAGGGTGTGGGTGGTGCAACAAGAAGGGCGTTGTGTGCTGAGCGAAGGAGGCGGCTGGGAACGTAAGAGGAGATGAGGGAAGAGTTATAAGGAGGGGTAGCAGGGTGGAGAGCGTTAAACGTAAGAAGGACTTAGTAATTAATGCATTGCTGAATAGGAAGCCATGTTAGATTTCTAAGAATGATGTGAGCAGGTTCAGTTTTTAGGGAGAGTGAGGTGATCCGTGCAGCCGAGTTTAAAACAGATTGCATAGATGAAAGATGGGTAGCAGGGAAGCCAGTTAGTCAGGGCCGGTTTTACATTCCAGGCTCCCCTAGGCAAGGCAATATGGGTACCTTTAGCTCCACCCTTGGTCACACCCCAATCCTCACATGACCATGCCACCAGTTCCATCCACTGTTTCCTGGCACAGAATATACCTTTGGCATACAACAAGCAAGGACATAAAAGCTTTAATCCCTTGATTGCTAGAAAGATGTGTTGGAGATCTCACTAGCATCCAAGGGGTTAAATAATAGCCCGTACTCTCGTATAGATTATTTGTTCATTGATCGCTGGCATCTGAACTTGATCTCTTCCACCACTATCAAATCTCAGACTTTATCTGATCATGCTCCTATTACTCTGTTGCTGTGTCCTTCCCAATTCTTTAAATCTAATACCACATGGCGTTTGAATGAATTGCTCTTACAAGACCCTACAGTGTGATCCCAGATTGAGAAGACGTTGGATTGGTTCATACGAGATAATCTAGATTCAAGTCCCCCATTACCTATGGTATGGGAATCCCATAAATGTGTGCTCAGGGGGTCAGTCATTAAACTTGGGGCATATCGCAAAAAACAACGTGATATGCAAATCAACAATCTCCTTGACTCCATTAGACAGCTGGAGGCAGCTCATAAGTCGACGCAGTCTTCTGATGTGCTTATGAATTTGACACGCTATCACATGCAGTTGGCTAATATTTTACAGCAGAATTGTCTGAAATCCTACATGTGGTACAAATATAGAAACTACCTTTTGGGTAACAAGTCTGGGAGACTGCTGGCTAAAATAGTTAAACTTAAAGGGATAGTAATGTTTCATAATAAAAGCAGCTCTAATTAATCATCATAGTATTTGGACTTTGGAGAGTGTTATTTCAATTCTGTCAGAGTTGTAGTTCCAGAATAATTCAATGACAAAGTGTCCTCCTCCCGCCCCTTTTACTGATGTAACACTGCTCAGCCAGATCAGAAGGGAGGTGTCCAGGTAGACTGCAGAGAGGAACAATCTTCAATTAAGATAAGGGAAAAACCTGAAAAGCTTGTCAAGGGGGTCAGGGCTTTCATTGTTCTCATTGTAAGAAGATTGTCCCCTTCTGTTATCTGTCTGGTCTTACAACCAGATTCACATCTGAGAAGAGATGGCTTACACTAGGAAAAAGGGGCAGGAGGGGAAACTTTGCTTGTGAATATCTCTTAAACCATAAAGGTTTGAGAGATAAGACTTATATAATTCTTCATATTTTTTTAATGCCTACAAAATAAAATAAAGTTAAAACTAAGTATTACTATCCCTTTAAGCAGGACCAGACTTACATATCCCAAATCAGAAAAGACCAGTCCACAATTGTTTCTAAGACAGAGGATGCTTTGGCAGTTCTTCAGGCTTATTGCCATGATCTCTACAACTTACCAGAACCAATGTCTTCTCCTTTGGGTTCTCAATAGCCTCTTATTCAAGATTCCTAGCGGAAGGCAAAACTTCCCAAACTCTCGGAAGCTGATGCTGTTTCTCTGGAGGCTCTGTTTACTCTCGAAGAACTTTCCCGTGCTCTTGGTCAGGCTCCTCTTGGGAAAAAATATATATATATAACAAATATAAGATAGATGGAAGAAATCTCCTAAACAACTGTGCCTCTTCCCTCAATATAACAACAATCCACCAAACATCAATAAATCTTAACAAAATTCAGGAAAATACAAGAGGAAAAGAATAGAAGCAGAGAAATAAATTGTTAAACAATATAAAGGCCACCAAAAATTTTTTTTCGATAAGGATACTAAATGTTCTTATATATATAAAAACACACTTGCTTCAGTTCCAGTGCTGCAAGCCCACAATGTGATTGGGTTCCCACTCAGCAAAAAAGAAACTACAAAACAAAAAAAGAAGCCGCTCACAGTCTCTCTAAACGTAGTATGTTATATCACAGGAACAGTCCTGTACCAACCACCATAAAACGATCTTCAAAGTTGTTTACTCACATTTAAATGAGGCTATCACCTGCATCTCGGTTCATAGACCTTCTCTGGCTTACACCACAGTGCAATAGGCCTTTTTTTTTCTCCACTCTGGGTAAGGAATCAGCTATTCCTTTTTGCCAAAGTAGGGTGATATATTATAATTATCTTAAAGGGGAACTACCACCCCTTAAAAACTTAACCTGGATTGATTCTTCATCTGGCGACTAGCTGCTTAGTAGCGCTAGTCCCCAGAAATATTACCCGGTTCTGAAGATTTCGGCCTTTTTCTGACGGTCACTGGAACAGGAAGCACGGACGTCTCGTCACAGTGACGTCCGTGCGCCTGCGCTATCATTCCCTTTTGAGCTGGCCGGCTCAAAAGGGACTGATAGGGCAGGCGCACGGACGTCACTGTGACGAGACGTCCGTGCTTCCTGTTCCAGTGACCATCAGAAAAAGGCCGAAATCTTCAGAACCGGGTAATATTTCTGGCGACTAGCGCTACTAAGCAGCTAGTCGCCAGATGAAGAATCAATCCAGGTTAAGTTTTTAAGGGGTGGTAGTTCCCCTTTCAACAGAGGGTGAAGATACACCCAATATTATAATGGGCTCGTAATGGGGAGGAGTTGGTGATTGTGGATGGTCCCTGAAAGGGGATTTGACAACCTGGAAATGGAAAATGGAACGCACGCCAAAAAGAACATGGCGATGGTTACGTAATTATATGTTTCTAATTAACGAAGTTTAGAAATGTATTTAAGGTGTTCCAGAATATATATGTTTTTTTCTACTAGTATGCCCATGCTATTTGGTGGCATTCTGTCAGTCTACACTCCTGCTTTACACCTATTGGCTGATCTGTGATTGTCCCGCCCAGTATTGTCCTTAAATACTGGATTCTGACACATCTCCGGTGCCCTTTCCTGGTGTTCCAGTACCAGCGCTTGTTCCTGACTATTGTGTGTTCTCAGTGTATCGACCCGGCCTGCCTGACTACTCTGCATCTCGTTTCATGCCTGTGCACCGACCCAGACTGCCTGACCATTCTGCTTCTCATCTCCTGTGTACCGACACAGCTTGGCTGACGTTCCTGCTCCGTGTACCAACCAGGCTTGGCTGACGTTCCTGCTCCGTGTACCGACTTGGATTGGCTGACATTCCTGCTCTGTGTACCGACTTGGATTGGCTGAGGTTCCTGCTCCGTGTACCAACTTGGATTGTTCTACGTTCCTGTTCTGTGCAATTCTACCCGGTTGGGCTGCGGCCTCCTCTGCACACCCTGACCGGTCTTCACTCTCACTGTCTGTGGACAGCTGTGCAGTTGCTCTCGGTTGCCTCCGTGTCGCCTCGGCGACATTCTTATTTGTCTGCCTTACGTACCATTCCAGGTTGGGTGCCTCCCAGGGCGAGTTGCTCAGATTCCGTTACTGCCACGGCAGTGTCCAGTTGCCTTGTCTCTGTTAATGCTACGGAAGTATCCAGTTGCCTAGTCTCCACTACTGCTAAGGCAGCGCTCACGTGGCTCAGTCTCCATTACTGCTACTGCAGTGCTCAGGTTGCCTGGTCTACCTTACTGCTACGGCAGTGTCTAAGTCACTCAGTCTGCGTTACTGCTATGGCAGTATTCATGTTGCCTAGTCTCCGTTACTGCTATGGCAGTGCTCAAGTTGCTCAGCCTCCGTTACTGCTAAGGCAGTCCACCAATGTCTGGTATACACATTCTTGGGCGTTACTCATACTACAGCTCTCACCTCTGTTTGAGCTCCTTAAAAGGCCTTACCACACATGGGTCTGTCAACATTCTCTATCTGCTATTAACCCATGCAGTAACGATATACTGGGACTCACTCAAGATCTGCCTGACCTGTGTCAGTATAATGTTATATGGACTCTTTACTTATACTGGACCTGTGTGGGCTTACCTCTATATAACCTGTCTAGTGGCTGTACTATAAAAAGTGTATATTACAGGACCTGTGAGGGTTATTGTGATTTTAATTTTTTAATAAAACTGTGTTTTATCCAAACCTAATGTGTCTGTGTGTCGAACAAACCATTACAGCTAGGCTCTGGAGAAGTAACATTTAGTTACGCAAAGCGTCAGCCGATTTGCACATTATAACAGTTTTAGGATTGTTATTTTTATGATATTTTATTTTTTTGATTTTTTCTGTCTTATGTATATAATTCTCTTGGAATATACTTATACATAATTATGTACATTTTGCCTTAGGCAATATACATTTTGTATTTTCCATTATTTTATATTAATAAATCTTTTTTGTACCTGAATGTACTTATAGTACACTTTCTTATTTGTGGAAAGTTCTGTCAATGGAAGTTATTTTCGAAGCTACTGGCTGTTAGGCTGGGCAAGTTTCTACCGGGGCTTGTACACAATGACCAGGTAGGCTTTCTATCGGGTCGAATGGCTAGAGATAATACTATCAAGGTTATTTCTTTACTACATGCGACCAAATCCATGGGTACCCGTTGACTTTTCCAGCTTTAGATGCAGAAAAGCCTTCGATAGGGTAAGTTGGTCTTATATGGAGGCAGTTCTCCAGTGGATTGGGTTAGGCCTGAAATTTTAATCTTCCATTCTATCCTTATATTCTAAGCCCTCGGAGAGGGTGAAAGCTAATGGAGCTCTGTCGGATTGCCTAGAGATTTCTAACGGCACCAGGCAAGGCTGTCCCTTATCTCCTCTGATTTGTATTCTATCTCTTGAACCTCTGTTGGCTTCAATCCGTTTACATCCATTGATCACTGGTGTGGTTATTCACTCTTGTAAGGTTAAATTGTTTGCCTTCACGGAAGATATTTTTTATGACTCTTACAAACCCTAAGGACTCTTTGCCAGTTGCTCTTGAGGTTCTCTCTACCTTCTTGTCACTTACGAATTATAAGCTTAACTTGACCAAATCGGAAGTTCTTCATAGCCATATTCCTGTAAGCGACTTGCATGACTTGATGGGTTACTTCCCTTTCCAGTGAACTGATAGGCAGATTAAATACTTAGGATTTATTCTCACCTTTGATATGCTCTCCCTTGTTGAATGTAATTTTTTGGCTCTAATTGCACCCTTAGAGACTGATTTTAAGAAATGGCACCACTTATATGTTTCTTGGATGGGTAGAGCGCAAGTGCTGAAAATGGTAGTTCTTCCTAAGATCCTGTATATCCTACAGACCATTCTTTTGGAGGTTCTGAGAGATTTGTGTTGCACCTTCAGTCACAGATTATGTCTTTTGTTTGGTTCTATAAACAACCTCGACTACCTAGGGGTCTTTTGTTCGGACATCCTATGGCGGGTGGTCTGGGTGTTCCTGATATCAGAACATATTATCGAGCTTGTCATCTGGGGATATTTCTTACTTGCTCTCACCCGGCCTATGAGATATCGGGGTGGTTAACAGTTTTGAAAGCGTTATTTCCAACAGTATCAGTTTGCCGATTGATATGGAGAAGATTCTCTGATATCCCAACCACCTGTAAAAGACACCCTCTATTAGGTCACCTGTTTTCTCTATGGCACTCTTTGAATTGTAAGTATGGTTGGGCCCCATTCCCTTCCCCACTTATGCCTTTAATTGGGAACTCTAGTTTCCCACCTGGGTTGATAGAACGTTCCTTTCGTTCGTGGTCAGCACACGCTCTTTCCACTTCGGAGGATGTGCTTGGTCCGAGTGGCATACAGACCTTTCAAGGCCACCTCTGGCTGGTTCTGAATGGTGGCGATACACTCAACTACATAGCTTTCTCACTCAATGTTTCTCCAGAGTGGCCACCCTATCTTACCTCGCACGGTTTGAATTCTCACTTAAACAGGCCACCTTCCTATCTAGGAATATCTCTAAATGTTACAGATGGCTTATTACTACTGATATTCCAACCAGCTGGAACTTCTAGGAATCATGGGAAAGGGAGTTGGACCTGAGGATTTCGGACAGTCAATAGAGAGGGATTTTTGCCTTGATTACCAGACGTGTCTAGTACCAATTTAAGGGAGATGAATTATAAATTATTTAATAGGTAGTGCCTTACTCCATCTCGTCTTGCTAGAATATTTCCATCTGCATCCAACAAATGTTGGAGATACCAATCTCATGAGGGCACTTACTTACATTTATGGTGGTCATGCCCTTTGCTTAAAACCTTTTGGTCATTGGTCCTTGTGGATTTGGAGCGATTGCTATGGCCCATGCCGGATGTGTCTCCTGCATTAATCTTACTGAATTATATGCCTGATTCTATGCCTGCTTCTAGGATTGGTAAAATACAATGGATGTTAGCTACATCACAAGCTCGGGTGTGTATACCACTGCACTGGAAGAGTAGTGTCTCACCTACTCATGGTGAATGGAAAGGAAAATTGAGGGCTTTATTTCAGCTAGAATTACATCATGCTCGTGTGATGGGGCACCTACCGAAGTTTGCCCTGGAGTGACATATAGTTGATACTTAAAGCTAAATGAATTAATAAGATCACCCAGTCAAAGGGTGTACAGTGAGAAAAGTTGCAGACCCAGGACTGAGCCTTGAGGTACCCCCAGACAGAGAGACTGTAGAGGAGGTATTGCCAGAAGACACAAAAAACAAAACTGTGAAAGATAGGAAGAGAGCCATGAAGCAGCTTGATTTCAGAAACCAAGATTGTGGAGAATTTTAGCAAGACGAGAATGGTTAAAGGGATAGTAATACTTCAGTATTACAAATCCCTATATGAAAGCCCTTGTAAAAAGAAACGTTTTGCCCCAGTGTCATCTCTCAAACCTTTATGGTTTGAGAGATGAACGCTTCTAAAGTTGCCCTCTCCCTCCCCCTTCCCCGTAGTCAGCATTTTAGCTGACTCAGGGAAATCTGATACTCTAATGATGGCTAGGGACTCACCATTTATTTCTCACTTGTAAATGGATTTGCAGGTTTCAAAAACTTCAATAAATACTATCACCAAAGAATATATAGAGAGCAGAAAGAGAGATATTAATATCTATCCTCCACCCCCTAAAAAAGGAAACCAGTTCAAAATCCTAAATAATTATAGACTGTAGAGAGCGCTCTAATACTTAACTTTTATTAGTCTATTAGAAAAAATATATACAATATCAATTTAATGTCCCAATTGGGTATACATAAAATACCTCATACAGTCACTAATTGACTCAAGAGGTAATCTAAAAAAACCTCAACCAGTAAACTGTGTCAATTCATAAAGTATTGCAATTTCCCCTCATATCTCTATCTAGCATGTCGTGGAACATAGCATAAGTCCTACTAGCTTAAATATTCTATCTGTTTAACCAGATACTATATGTCTGGTCCAAGCAGTACTCGATTCTAACAGCTAGATAATATTCTAGAACCAGCGGTTAGTCACGTGTCAGGATCTCTCCTTTGTAACAATTGTACGGAGCAACTAAGTATCTGATTGTGTTCATAAGATTGTCAGCTGGGACGATCTGTACGAGTGACCTCCTAAGACTCGCTCTCCTATGTGAACACTAATTCACCGTAACATCTATACTATTAAACATTTTCAATGTTACCGAGTTCTAACACACAGGGAATACCTCAGTGGACTAATAATAACCGATTAAATTGGCGAAACTAGTTACAAGTGTATCGTTTCTACACTTGTATTGCTGCAGAAGTTTTCTCATTTATTTAAAAAACAATGATAATGAAAACCCGTCAGCTTATACATTCACACTGGTCTCAGTGATTTATCAAAAGTTTCAAGCAGTTCAATCCCTCGATTCACAGCTGTTATGATAAGATTTGTGTTTTATCACAAACGACATTAATGGTTGCTCCCTGATCTCTCCCTCACAACTACCCATTCACATGTAGACTAACCGCTATTGCTGTTCTCTTTCCCACAACCATAATGTCAGATCGTGAATTATCATGTGAAGACTACAGTTTATTAATTATTATATACTGGTTGTTATAGGCCCATAAAACACAAATCTTATCATAACAGCTGTGAATCGAGGGATTGAACTGCTTGAAACTTTTGATAAATCACTGAGACCAGTGTGAATGTATAAGCTGACGGGTTTTCATTATCATTGTTTTTTAAATAAATGAGAAAACTTCTGCAGCAATACAAGTGTAGAAACGATACACTTGTAACTAGTTTCGCCAATTTAATCGGTTATTATTAGTCCACTGAGGTATTCCCTGTGTGTTAGAACTCGGTAACATTGAAAATGTTTAATAGTATAGATGTTACGGTGAATTAGTGTTCACATAGGAGAGCGAGTCTTAGGAGGTCACTCGTACAGATCGTCCCAGCTGACAATCTTATGAACACAATCAGATACTTAGTTGCTCCGTACAATTGTTACAAAGGAGAGATCCTGACACGTGACTAACCGCTGGTTCTAGAATATTATCTAGCTGTTAGAATCGAGTACTGCTTGGACCAGACATATAGTATCTGGTTAAACAGATAGAATATTTAAGCTAGTAGGACTTATGCTATGTTCCACGACATGCTAGATAGAGATATGAGGGGAAATTGCAATACTTTATGAATTGACACAGTTTACTGGTTGAGGTTTTTTTAGATTACCTCTTGAGTCAATTAGTGACTGTATGAGGTATTTTATGTATACCCAATTGGGACATTAAATTGATATTGTATATATTTTTTCTAATAGACTAATAAAAGTTAAGTATTAGAGCGCTCTCTACAGTCTATAATTATTTAGGATTTTGAACTGGTTTCCTTTTTTAGGGGGTGGAGGATAGATATTAATATCTCTCTTTCTGCTCTCTATATATTCTTTGGTGATAGTATTCAGGGAAATCTGGTCAGAGATCATCAGGCGGCTCTGCAGCAGAGCAGTGATCTTGTTAACTAAAAAAAAAACTTTCACTAAAACGGTCTTCTACGTGTGCTTGCAAGCCAAGCACACGTAGAAGACCATTTCAGTGAAAGTTTTTTTTTTAGTTAACGCGATCAGGCTGTGCTGGAGAGCCGCCTGAAAGTCGTACGACTCTCTTCCCTGCAGTCAGCTAAAATGCTAACTATGGGAAGGGGGAGGGAGAGGGCAACTTTAGAAGCGTTCATCTCTCAAACCATAAAGGTTTGAGAGATGACACTGGGGGCAAAACGTTTCTTTTTTACAAGGGCTTTAATATAGGGATTTGTAATACTGAAGTATTACTATCCCTTTAACTGTGTCAAAGGCCGAGGATAAGTCAAGTAGTATAAGTATAGAAAACTGTGCTTTGGCTTTTGCAGTCTGAAGATCATTAGCCACTCTACACAGAGCTGTCTCAGTTGAGTGATCACACCTGATTCCAGAATGCTAAGGGTCCAAATGATTGTTATAGTTGAGGAATTTGGTTATTTGGAAGAAAACAAGGTGTTCTAAGAGTTTTGAGGTAAGAGGTAGAAGGGGGACAGGTCGATAGTTAGAGAGACAGGAGGGGTCGAGGTTAGGCTTCTTGAGTAGGGGAATAATTGTGACTGTTTTAATGAAGAAGGGAAGGTGCCGATGGAGAAAGAGGTGTTGAAAATGTGTGTTAATATAGGTGTAAGGACTGGTGCAAGTTGTCTGAGTAAGTGGGAAGGCAAGGGGTCAAAGGAGCAGGTAGTGAGGTGGGTATTTAGGAGAAACTAAGAAACATGAGGTGTTTCATAATTTATATCTAACTACATACATTGACGTTGTATCTATCCACACATCTACCCTCTGCTAATACAGGAATTCCATAGCGAGGACCGTACACTCTGATGCAGGACTGCATTCCCCAAGCTACCAGTGAGGAATGGGCTTAAACTTTATTCATTTATTAATGGTCTGCTGTGTGAGCAAAAGAGATCACTCCCTGGTGACCTGTAAAGCTTCAGGGTGATTCACAAGAAATGAGTGGACCTGGGGCAGTGATTTAAGGGAGACTAACCCTACCCAATGCTTACGGGATGAACAAGAGGATGAGCTTAGCTTATGCGCACTAAACTGGACTGTTGAGCAATTAAATTAATCCTATTTATTCCGCTTGTGTGAGACTTCTAGCACAGTGGAGACAAAATGGTTTGATTTCTCTCTACTCTTCTTGTGGTCTTGTCACTCCTGGTTAGTCCCACCTGCCTTAGGTGGCTGGTAGCTGCCTAATCTATGCATTATTGCAACTTGTGTGCCACTTCTAGCAGTCCTTCTATTTTGTTCTCCTCTGTGCAGCCCATATATATATATATATATATATATATATTACTAGAAGCACCTAGAAATGGCGCATGATCTGTAACAATGCCATAGATCAGGCAGCTAACAGCCGCCTAAGGCAGATGAGACTAACCAGGAGTGACAAGACCACAAGGAGAGTAGGCCAGTAGGCCATACTTTTTTGTTGTTTTAGAGCTTGTTCTTATAGACCTATAAAAAACACTTTAAGGGGGCCTAAATTCTTCAAAGCAATGTTTACTCAGGGCTTGTGCTTAAATCTTACATATCACTGTTTCCTCAGGGCTTGTGCCTCTAACAAGACCAAGTCCTACAAATCAATGCTTCCTCAGAGTATGGACCTAAAAAGTCCTACAAATTAATTTTTCCTCAGGGCTTGTGCCTAACAAGTCTAAGTCTGCTGCTATGCTGCCTAGCTAATAGTCTTTGTTTATAAGGAGAAATAAAGAAATCATTAAAAGAGGATTTCAAAAGTCTAAATGAAATGTAACGTGTATGATAGAGGTGGAACTTTTGGAGGAACTTTGACAAACTGCATCCTCCTCGGGAGGAGGAGGAGAGGGATCGCCATCAGTTTTTATACTACCACTTTACTCACACATCCCTGCACTGCTCTTAATCCTTTCACCTGCCCCTACACATTGTGTGTTTGCTGGACATTACTCAATTACTGTGTGTGTTTGTTCCATAAAGTACACAATAGACCTGATTGTGTGTGATTCTTGCTCTCTACAAAATACTCTATCTCCAAAAGTATCAGTCTGCCCCAGTCACAGCTAACGTTGGAAGTTCCTGTCTCTGTCATGTTACGTACCTATTTTATTATTTTATTTTATTAAAGGGGAACTACCACCCCGCAATAACTTAAGCTTCACTGATTGCTCATCTGGCGACTAGCTGCTTAGTAGCACTAGTCGCCAGAAATATTACCCGGTTCAGCAGATATCGGCGTTTTACCGATGGTGACAGGAGCAGGAAGCACGGACGTCTCTTCACAGTGACGTCCGTGCGCCTGCGCTGTCAGTCCCTTTTGCACCGTGCGGTTCAAAAGGAACTGACAGCGCAGGCGCACGGACGTCACTGTGAAGAGACGTCCGTGCTTCCTGCTCCTGTCACCATCGGTAAAACGCAGATATCTGCTGAACCGGGTAATATTTCTGGCGACTAGCACTACTAAGCAGCTAGTCGCCAGATGAGCAATCAGTGAAGCTTAAGTTATTGCGGGGTGGTAGTTCCCCTTTAACTGACTGTCCCCCCATCTCAGTCAAAAAGAACCAAAAAAACACATTCCCTGTTCAACTGATTCTTTCCCCCAGACTCCAACACATAGATAACAGCTAGATCAGAAAGGGACTTGGATCATGGCTGCCTGTGTCTTCCCAGTCTGTCACACAAGATGTTGGTGTATTGAGGTCAACCACATTTCTCCCTTCCTGTCCCCCACAGTGGCCTCATTCCCCATAATCCAGAGAAAAAAAATGCCTTGTCAAGAAATGCCCTAAACTAAGCTGCAACTCCTTTTTATTAGTCTGTCCTCACTATCTGACAAATATGCTACTCCCTCTTCTTCCCTCAAACATAGAAGGGCATGCTGTGGGACCCTGAGACCAATTTTCTACTATGCCTTTGGGGAGAAAAAGTACATTTGCAATGTGCTGGGTGTAAATGCGGGCTTTCCATTGACTGCAATGCAATGAGTTAGGTGAACAAAGTGGAAAAACTGCACTTTTCGCTGAAAATTTCCCGCCAGGCAGGTAGTGTCATTTTTCATTTATTTCTGTTTTTGGACATCCCTACTTTTGACAAAAGCAGTGGGTTTTTTTTTACAGTAAGGGTGCAAAACATGGAATTCTTTGGCTTGGGATGTTGTGCTAACAGATACTGTGATTTCTTTCATAAAAAAAGAATTGATACCTTTCTAGCTCAGAACAATGTAGAGACAGGAAAATATCCGATTTCCATTTGGAGTCAGGAAGGAATTTTTGCAGCCAATTAGGGCTACACTGAAAATGGCTTCAGTGTTCCTTCCTCCAGATCAACAGGGGTAATATGGCATGGGCTGAACCTGATGGACGTATGTCTTTTTTCAGCCTCACCAGCTATGTTACTATGTTTCTATTTCTCTGAGCAAGAATTTCCACAGAAAAAGACTCGTATTTTGTTTTGCCATAAAAAAATCCTGCCCATCTCTATGTCTTCACCTTTTTAAACCTATTTATTCTATCAGGAAAACAAACCATACTGTGATGTTCAGTGTTGTGCAATGCAATATACATTTCTGAGACCAGCAAACCTCTTACTCCTACAAATGGACATTTGAAGGTTTCCTTTACAAACCATCTGAAACACCTTAAACATGTCTAAATGGTGTCCCCACATTTCATCTCAAAGCCTACCCCAGCCACTTCACAGAAAGTTCTGTACAGTGTTCATGGATCGTAATTGTGCTCAAAAAATCTCCTGTAGATTTCCATAGAATGGGCCAAGAAATCACAGTCAAGGGAACAGTTCCCCTTTGGTACATTATCCAACCAAATCTGTTGTTGGTTGGTAACTATTTATTTTTATCCACCTGTTTAAATTGAGTACATGTAATCACTGCATCATCATTCACAAAAATGTGCTAAGTTACAAAAAATTGATTTTTGTATACGCTATATTCATGTTCAAATTTCAGACCTAAGTTGTTATTATTCAGTATCTCAGAATATATATTCTCAAAGGTTCCATACGCCCAATTCCTTTCTATCACCACATTATAACTGTACCCCTAGTATAGGCTTAACTCCTAGGAGGAGCAGCCATGTAACACACATTCTCCTTATCCTTCCAGCTAACCAAAAGTACATTTGCATTAAAGACTCACACATACAATAGCTAACATCCCAGTACTGACCCACTGCCCACTGGCAGTTACATAACTACACATACACTGACTTCTTGCACTGTCCACTAGTGGTCACAGAACCAGTTGTACACTGTCTGTCACCCATCCTTGCTTCATTAGTTGTGACAGAACAAAAAATACACTGTCTGAATTTCCAGCTTTTATCCACTGTCCACTAATATTCACCTAACGCAAAGACTGTCTCACAGAATTGTCTTATTCTATTCTTCAGTGACAGCCACTGAACCACAGCCTTGTATGACACACCAGCCTTATTCTACTGTCCACATGAAGTCAGAGAACCACATATACACTGTCTGATACCACAGCTTTATTCCACTTGTAGTCACAGAACATGCATTGTCTGACACAACAACCTTGTTCCACCGCCCTTTGGTAGCCACAAATTCCCACGTAAATTAGCTGACATCCCTACATTAATACAATGACTATTGGTAGTCACAGACCACCAATACAGTGTCTGACTCCCCAGCTTTGTTCTGCTGCCCACTGAAGGTCGCAGAACCATGCATGCATGCACTGTCAGACCATTTATGTTGCATTGGTAGTCTCAGGAACATACATACAATCTCTGCCAAACAGACTTGTTCCACTGTTTAATGGTTGTCACAGTGCCACATATACACTGTCTGACATCCCTGCATTGATCCACTGTTCACTGGTAGTCACCTAATCTTACATACACTTTCACACACCCTACCCTTGAACTACTGTCCATTGGTTGTCACAGAACCACACATACACTGTCTGATTGTCAGCCCAGAAATTTCCACTGGTAATCACAGTATTGAATACTTGACATCTCAGCCTTGTTCCACTGTCAATAGTAACCATAGTATCACACATGCACTATCTGATAGAACAGTCTTGTTCCGCTGTTAGTCACAGAAACACACACACTGTTTGGCAATGTATCATTCTACTGTCCACTGGTAGTCACAGAACCACACATTCACTGTCTGACATCTCAGCCTTGTTCCACTGTCAATAGTAACCATAGTATCACACATGCGCTATCTGATACAACAGTCTTGTTCCACTGTTAGTCACAGAAACACACACACTGTTTGGCAATGTATCATTCTACTGTCCACTGGTAGTCACAGAACCACACATTCACTGTCTGACATCTCAGCCTTGTTCCACTGTCAATAGTAACCATAGTATCACACATGCGCTATCTGATACAACAGTCTTGTTCCACTGTTAGTCACAGAAACACACACACACTGTCTGGCAATGTATCATTCTACTGTCCACTGGTAGTCACAGAACCACACATTCACTGTCTGACATCTCAGCCTTGTTCCACTGTCAATAGTAACCATAGTATCACACATGCGCTATCTGATACAACAGTCTTGTTCCACTGTTAGTCACAGAAACACACACACACACACTGTCTGGCAATGTATCATTCTACTGTCCACTGGTAGTCACAGAACCACACATACAATGTCTGACACCCCAGCCTTGTTCCACTGTCCAGTAGTTTGCTGACATTTCGTTCACTCGCTAACACTAAGTAAAGGTCCATTTGTGCTTTGCCACAAACCACCTCATTTCCTCTGTTCCTGGCTCCATACTAATCCTGGATAACGAATGCATATTTATTCATTATTTAGTGCTAGAAAATTTATGGAATTTGGCAACTCATTCAAACTGTTTGTCAGTTTTCACATCCTTGCTGTATGCCATTAAAACGTTTTGTTCTTATTTTCTTCCCACGTGGAACAGCATTTTAATAATGACAAGAACAGACAGGAAAAAAGAAAACATTTGCATCACTAAAGAATAAAAATATATTCAGTCTCACAGACAAAAGCTTTAACAGCAAAAACTAGAAGCAAAAGATGGAAATGGGGAGATTTAAAGTGAACTTCTTACCTTGAATTCTTTTTACATATTTGAAAACATTGTCCAAAACTATCTATGTATCGTGTTACCCACAAGTCCAGCAGAGGTATTGTTTAGGAAATATACACACCTTTATTTCTGAGAAAAAGTGAAAGTAAAAGTGTTGTGGTGCTGCACAGTGCTTAACCCCTTAAAGCAGAACTCTTACCTTCTATAAAGTCACCCTTCAATAGTTAAGCATGTGCGACTAGCTTCATAATGGTTCTATTAGCTCTCATAAGTACCCAATTCTGAAGTATAATGGCACTCAAAACAAAAGAATGAGGGTGCCCAATAGTGTAGTATGTTCAGTAGTAATTGCAGAGGTTAGAAATATTTATTGATATATATTATTATTAAATTATTTATTTATATTGGTCAGAGCTTCACCCCCAACCACATGCTTATGAGGTTGGGGGTGAAACTCTGACCAATACAAATTGTAAATATACATCTATTATTTCTAACCTCTGAAATTACTACTGTACGTACTACACTATTGGGAGCCCTCTTTCTTTTATTTTGAGTGCCATTATTTTGAACCATAGAAGGAGGTGTGTCAGGGGAGCTGCCAACCAAAGTGCAAGCGCGGTTATTATTGTGGAGAAAAGCTTGATGTGCTGTGAACTATATATGTAATTCCTCAGCACATTCTCTTGTGAGTATATTACCATTGGGTGTTTTGAGGTGGAGATTGTTTATTTTGTGGAGATACCACACAAGGGGCACCCCCTGTTTTGTTCCCTTTTTGTCTTCCAATTTTGAAGTAGTCCTTAATCTTCGGAGACTGGCGGCCAGGTTAGTGCAGTCTGTGTGCCTGCACCATCAGTCTCTTCCGGTGCCTTTCGGTACAGTGCAATGCCCCCTAGAGGAGACCAGGACTGACAGGGCAGGCACACAGACATCTCTAAGACAAGATGTCTGCTCTGATGCCTGGCCTCCAGTCTATGAAAATTAAGGGTTACTTTAGAACCGGGCACTTGTGAGATCTAATAGAACTATTATGAAGCTAAACTCATAGGGGCCATTAGGGTTTTCTGGCTATGTACGGTAAGAGTATATGTGGGGTGTAATTATTAGAAAGTGTTACATCTCCTTTAAGCACTTACACTAATATGTTAGTAAATCAAGCACAATGAATAGTATGCTCTGTGACTATATAGCACTGAATAATCCCCATAATGCATGAATAGACTGATGACAACCCTCTTCCGTTATACTCCAGACTAAAGAGAAGATATGTTATATAAGTTTGATGTTGTCGGGGCTGGATTTCCAATTAGGTAGAGCAGGCAACTGTCTAAAGCACAGTGTCCTGAGGGGCGGAGCCTTGGATGTGCTGATACACACATTCAGAGTTGTGGGTTTATCCAATGCAATCCCAGTGCCTCTTCTCCAGATATCCACTAGATACCTCTCTAGGATCCATGCTGCAAGAAGAATGCAATTTCTGTATTACTGTTCGGGTTTAGGTTGGGGTCATATGGGGAGAAGGTTGGTGCCACTGGTGGGGTAAAAGGCATCAGTGGAGCCTTTACTATGGGAATCTGCAGATTTGAATCTAAGCTTGGATGGTGTTCTACTTCTAAAAAGTGCTGACTTCAGTACATACCTCCAGTTATACACTTAAAGGAGAACTACCACCCCACACAATTTTTACCTTCACTAAGTCCCCATCTGACGATTAGCTGTTTAGTAGCGCTAGTTGCCAGAATAATTACCTTATTTAATAGATTTCTGCTCTCTTCCATGGGTGACAGGCAGGATGGAGCTCAGACCTCTTGCCATTGTGACATCCGCGCGCCTGCACTGTCAGTCCCAGCCGGGTCTAGGAGGCATTGCTAGGAGCCATTTGGCTCCAGCTGGGACTGACAGTGCAGTTGCGCGGACCTCACAATCTCAAGATGTCCGCTCTCCATCCTGCCGGTCACCCATGGAAGAGAACAGAAATCTATTAAATAAGGTAATTATTCTGGCGACTAGCACTACTAAGAAGCTAGTCGCCAGATGGGGACTTAGTGAAGGTAAAGATTGTGTCGGGTGGTAGTTCCCTCATATCTTAGGATAAGATTAATTTGTTTTACAGATAATTACATTTTGCCTAAATGTTGTGCCAGCAATTTTCCTGTAAAATAAGTAGTTTCACCCATTATGGCTGGAATCAGAGAATTTCATTGTGCATTAACCATTCGCCTATTCAGCAATTGCCAGGTTGTATATAACCATTGCTTATTCATCAGTAAGATGGTCAGAGATGGTCAGCTTGAAGCTGCCAGATCCCATTACAATGTATGGGGCAAACACAATCATACACATTTTCGCTTTTGTGTACGTGTAGGTTTTTCACCTGTTTGGCCTATTTACACAAGTTTCCCTGACTCAAATACACAAAGCAGGGAAACACAACAGATTATTGATGAATACCCGAAGGTACGCATCAATAATCGCAGAGAAATGCTGGTGAAGAGCAGTGTATTTGATATGCTGCTTTTCCCGCAGTTTGATGAATTTCGGCCTATGTGTTGATGACACAATGTGGCATTTTATGCAAATTTCTTCCACAGTATCCTAATAGGTTCTGTTCCCCAATATATGTGCTCTGCCTAAATTCATCCATAGCACAATGCGTGGTGATATTGGCCCAGCATCGAAACTACAGTAATTAGCATAAAGTGTCAGGATTTACCATGAATAATAAAAATATTTATCCAAAACTATATTACAAACAAATTGCAACAAACAGGCAGGTTTTAATTATCTTTAAAATGAAATAAACTTATTGTGGGGTGACAGATTCACTTTAACCCTTTTGAGTGGAAGAGAGGTATCCAACGCATTGCTTTGCAATGCGTTGGATACCTCTCTGCCACTCATAGGGTTAAGTATGTTTTTTTGGGGGAGTACAATGCCGCTCTTTCATTTTTGACACAACTCAAAAAACAATTATTAAATGAAATCATTTTAAATACATTGGCACAGATTAGAAAAGTATTTGTCAGTACTGTAGTTAGAGGTGCTTGTGTGGGTGGAAATGTACATGCATTATTTTGAGTGCTCAAAAATCACAAAAAAGAGCTTTGTCTCAAGGTAACGGGAGGTAAAAGGAATATGAACGAAAGTAATGAAAGATCACAGGAGAAACTGTGGAACAAACCAACTATATCACAAGAGATACATAAACATTCGAGAAACTCTCATGGGTTTAACCCTTTGAGTGCCAGAGGGGTACGCTAGCTAGCTGGTTCTCAAACATGGTGCCGTAGCGCTGTGGTATGATTTTCACTCCATCTTAGGGTGCCGCTATTCTTTTATGACCAACTAGTTGACGAGCCCGTGCACACGGGTCACAGAGCCACCTAGCAACAGCCGCAGTGCAGTCATGCGCAGTAGAGACTGCACACGCCGCTGCTGATAATGGAGCGGGCGTCTCCTAATTCAGACCATAGTCCTCTCTGCAGACTATTGTCTGAATTCGGAGCGGCCCGCTCCGTTATCAGCCGCGGCACGGGCAGTCTGTACCACGTATGATTGCGGCGCTCGCAGCCGACTGTACTGAGCATGACAGCTTCTGACAGACATACATGTAGCGAATTATTATACAGGATGATACTACTGAGCTTCAAATGTATGCTTATGGAATTATGTATGGGTAACGGTATGGTATTTTTTGTCATTCTGTTTATGAGAGCTAAGAATAGCTATATCCTATATAATAATTTGATAAAACGTGTGTAACACCACAATCATGCACAGTAGAGACTGCCAGTGACAAGGCTGATACAGAGCGGTTTGGAGCACCCAGCTCTGTATCATCCGCAGCACACAGTCTCTACTGAGCATGACTGCACTGTGACCGGCTGGCACTGTATCAGCCGCGGCGTGGGCAGCCTCTACTGTGCATGACTGCCCCGCAACCGGCTGCCACTGGCACTGTGGCCTGTGTAACGGGCTCTTCAACTAGTATATATATATATATTTATGTATTTGTAACCATTATTGCATCATTGATTAATGATCTATAATGTGTTAGGAGTGTCATTTAAAAGTCCAGACTGCATGTTAAGGGCACCTTGAACAAAAAAGGATTGAGGACCGTTGGCCTAGTTGTTACATTAATGTACATGATATCAGCTGAAAGATGGTGCAGAACCAATTTAGTCCTTATGAGCATAGGTATTATGTGGTATATTCTGTATATATTTTGGCTTTCCATACATAATCTTTGGTTACATTCCCACAGGGCAATACGTTTGATCGGATAGTGTTAAATGTATGCATGTAATTATTATGTCACCGCCATTGCCTGTGGTGCCTGGACTTCTCTCCAACCCTCATTGTAAAATTACTGTATATAATGGCAGTCGCCCCTGAGCTTTGTGTCTTGATAATGACCCAAATTATGCCTGAATAGTTAATTGAATAAAGAGTGGTGTTTTGCATGGCAGAAAAGTCTCCTGAGAGTGCATCTTGACCGGCTGTGACTTAGAGCGGAATCCAAGAGAGAGAACCATTAGCTTTTTTATGAAAACCATGAATGTATGTACTGTTTGTGATTGCTCACATTTTAATGTAAGAATCATACATCTCATTGATGGACAATAACACATGTTCCTAAAACAACAGCACAGTTAACACATGCTCCTATATTAATGGCAATGTTAGCTTGACACATGAAGATGTCTGCCAACTGCTTTGCTGAATTAGGCATAATTGCTAATCATCTCTCATAATAGCAAATATTTTAGCCCCAGACACTTTTTGAATTGTACATTATAAATAGTGATTGGGCACATTTCTCTCAGTACACCCGTAGAGTAATTTCTGGAGCAAACCAGCTGTACCAAAGGTGGAGAAATAAAAATAATCCTGTCTGGAATATGTTGATGTTTATATTTGTGTGTTGCCTGTATATGTGCATACATGTGTATATGTGTTTGTATGTATATGTGTGTGTATATGTTTATCTATATTGTGTGTGTGTACATATGTGTGTATCTATATAAATATATTCATGTGTGCATGTTAGAATACATGTGCACATGTATGTCTGTGTGTGTGTGTATGTGTTTGTGTGATACGGAGCGGGGCGCGCCAAATTCAGACCGTAGTCCTCTCTGTGCACCGACTATGGTCTGAATTCAGATCGTCCCACTCCGTTATCAACCGTGATGAGGGCAGTCTGTACTGCACATGACTGCAGCGCACCCAGCTGACTGTACTGCACATGTCTGCAGCACGCCCAGCTGACTGTACTGCACATGTCTGCAGCGCGCCCAGCTGACTGTACTGCACATGTCTGCAGCGCGCCCAGCTGACTGTACTGCACATGTCTGCAGCGCGCCCAGCTGACTGTACTGTACATGACTGCAGCATGCCCAGCTGACTGTACTGCACATGAGTGCAGCGTGGCCAGCCGACTGTACTGCACATGACTGCAGCACGCCTAGCCAACTGTACTGTGCATGACTGCAGCACGCCCAGCTGACTGTACTCCACATGACTGCAGCACGCCCAGCTGACTGTACTGCACATGACTGCAGCACGCCCAGCTGACTGTACTGCACATGACTGCAGCACGCCCAGCTGACTGTACTGTGCATGACAGCTTCTGACAAACATACATTTAGCAAATTATTATATAGGATAATGCAATTAAAAAGCAATTGTACCTTTACTGTAACTTGATGGGATAGGAGTGCTTCCCATTCCTTTGGCCAAAAACATGCAACTAAAACCCCACCATTTTATTTATAGTAAGTCAAAGGTTATTTATTTGTAAAAGTCAGTATTCAATATAAAGACTTTTTTTGTTTACTATGTATACGTAGCCAAAATATACTTCTTAAATGTTCCTGGTCGCCTTCTTCGATCAGTGCACAATGCACTTCTTGTTGCACCATCCACACCCTCTTCCTTCTCCCATTTCAAACCTTTCTCGCTTCCTGCTCCCTACCTATGGAACTCCATACTCCTCTCCCTACATCTTGAATAATCCCCCTCTGTCTTTAAGTCTACCCTCAAATCTTATCTTCTGGTGCACTAGGACCATGCACTACCTTTGGCCAAACTCAGCACTTGTAGTCTCAGCACTTGACACACCCTTACCCTGTTGTCTTCCTCCTTTTACCCATTTAGACAGTAAGCTCCTTGGGGCAGGGACCTCTCTCCTATTGGCTCTATGAATGTGGCACTTTTATCCCCTCTTATTTATTGTATCATAAGTCTATTGTAAGGCGCTGCATACACTGTGTGGTGCCATATATATAAAGATATACATACATACATACATACTGCTCTCCTGACCATACACACATGTAACTATTTAACACTACTAATAAAAGCTATTTTGAGCTCACCGGGAATCTGTAAATATTTTATATTTTTGTCTGTATAATCAATTTCATAAGAGAATTTCCTGATTATTAATTTGTAAGAGAGAAAAGTAAAACAATAATGTTTTCCATGATAACTATGAAAATCTATATGTTATAGATATGTTCCTGCTGAGTAAAACAAGGGCACTCTCACTACTATCAATTGATTTATTCAAAAGTTAGAAAAGTTAGTTCGTGAATTCACTGTGATTACTTCCTGATAGTTCTAGCTGACAGGAAGTGAATTTACTGTGTTTACTTCCTGATAGTTCTATCTGACAGGAAGTGACTCAGCAGTTTCTTCACATTCTATGGAGAACTGTATATCACTGACTTTCCTCTGCATTCGAATGTAATAGAATTAGTAACTGGAATTTGACCAATATAGGGTTAATGTAAAAACACCTGTTAAAAATAATAACTCTGGAAATATGCATCTCTAATCAGTGGGAGTATCCTTATTTTACTCAATGTGAAATGACCTACAATACGTAATTTTTCTTAAAAAAAATGTTTACTGCTCTTTTAATGTTTTGTGGTTTATAACAAAAAGTTAAAATTGTATTATACCTCTTTTCTCAGTCCTGTATGTAAACAGGGAGCTGTATTTTGACCACGGCAGGCTGATATCATCAAGCTATATTAATATTGCAAAGCCAGAGGAGAAATGATGGCAGGCAGCGTGATTGATGTATCCCATTATGAGATGCACCCAAGTAATCCTTTCTAGCCTCCTCTTAATGCTCTTTTCTCAGACCTGCCAAATCTCAGTGATTTTCTCTGTGTGTTACCCACTTGGAGTCTGTCTGACTGATTGTAAACATCAACAGTCTCATCTACGTCAGCAAAGTCTCTCTGACAAAAAAAAAAAGCAAAAGTAGTTGGTCTTTATCACTGAAATGCTTGTTGCTGTTTTATAAATCCAGAGCAAAATGATTGTCTCCTTGGTTTCTATATATGTAAAAGGTTCTAGACACAAAGAATGTGAAGCCATTCTGTTGCACAGTAGAGAAGATAAAAAATTCCCAAAGTTCTATTGATTTAAATGAAAAAGAAAAACCTTGAATACCGAAGATGGCTACAACGCATTGTGAAGCAATATGTGAAGCAACTTGTTGAAGACCTCTCCAGTAGTCAAGTGAAGTGAAAATCCCTTTTAAAGGGATGGTATAGTAATACTTGAAAATAATTTTATTTTATATTGTAGCCCTTAAAAAAAATTACAAATTATATAAGTCTTATCTCCCAAACCTTTATGGTTTGGGAGATATTAGCAAGTAAAGTTTCCCCTGGATTGACGTCACTGCTGTAGCTGTCAGATTTGAAATGCGGTCCGCAGACTGTCCGCGGCTCTTCAGCAGTGCTGAGATCACCATCTTTAAAAAGAATTTCTTCATTGGAATGGTCTACAAAGTGTGCTTGCAAGCCAGGCACGCTTTGTACACAGTTCCAATTAAGTAGTTCTTTTTAAAGATTGTGATCTCGGCACTGCTAAAGAGCTGCCGGCTGATCTGTGTAACGGATTCCAAATCTGTCCACTAGATGGCAGACTTGGCTAAAACAGCCAGGAAAACGGAACTTTATTTTACTTGCTAATATCTCCCAAACCATAAAGTTTTGGGAGATAAGACTTATAGCATTTTTAATGTTTTTTTTAAATAAAATGATTTTCAAGTATTACTATCCCTTTAACCCTTTGAGTGCCAGAGGGGTATGCAAAGCATTGCAAAGCAATGCGTTGTGTACCTCTCTGGCACTCAAAGGGTTAAGTCAATGAGAAGTTTGCAGAGGAGAAAGGACAACTTTCAGCCTGGGTGGCAAGTACAATAAGGTGGCCAATTTCTACTATCAATCCAGTCCACCCTAAAAGCCCACATCCTTTTATAATTAGCATTAATAATATGAACTAAGGCAGATACCCTGTACTTTATCTGACATCTGTAAACACTGTCTGTTTAGAAACATAGAATTTGACAGAAGATAAGAACCATTCAGCTCGTCTAGTCTGCTTATTCTTCCTACAGTAAAAACCTAAAACCTTATTTGGTTCTTGGTCTTGTCTTATGTTCAGGACAGCCTTATGCCTATGTAATGCATGCTTACCTCCCCTCACTGTATTAACCTCTACCACTTCTGCTGGTAGTCTATTCCACTTATCTACCACTATCTTGGTGAAGAAAAACATTCTAACATTACATGTAAGCCCATGTACCTCTAGTTTTAGACTATGACATTTCTTACATTTCTATTTCTTTGAAACGTGCTTACATCCTGCACGTTGTTGAGTCTATTTATGTATTTGTTTGTTCCTGTCATATCTCCTCTCTCTCTCTTTTGTCCTCCAAGCTATACATGTTTGTCTTTTCTGATAATTTTTATTCTGAAAGCATTCACCATTTTTGTAGCCGTTCTCTGAGCTCACTCCAGAATATCTATATCCTTTTGGATATGTTGTTTCCAGTTCGCTGCACTTACTCTAGGTGAAGTCTAACCTGAGATCTGTAATATGTCATGACCCTCTCCCTTTCTCTGATACCAATGCCTCTGGTTGAATCACCCAGCACCCTTCTTACATCTCCTGCTTCTTTGTTACATTAAACCAAAAGAATGTGACGAGTGCACACCGAGAAAGAGCAAAATGAAGTCGTTTGCTCAAGGCATGTGTGGCCTCTCAGGTGCTGCTCAAGTCACGTTTTTCTCTCCCATGTGCCACTGCAGAGAGGAAATTTCCATATTCATATCAGTCTGATCCCACCCACGGGCAGTCCAGCCCCGAAATGTCAGGCAAATCCTCTCCGCACGAGAGAAACAGCACAACCCCAAACGTACGTTTCGGTCTATGTGGACCTCGTCAGTGGGATGCAGCTGTTCCCCTCTAGGCACACAGAAGCAAGGGCCCATGCCTGGGATACCCTTCCACTTAGGGAGACGATAAACCAAAAGAATGTGACGAGCGCACACCGAGAAAGAGCAAAATGAAGTAGTTTGCTCTTTATTACATTGCCTGCCTAATTTTAAGTCATCAGAAGTTATTACTCCCAGGTCCCTGCATTTTACCCTTAAGTTTTTTACATCCCAAGTGCATTATTTTACATTTATCAACACTAAACTGCAGCTTCCACAATCTCATCCATTCCTCTTATTTACCCTGTTGTAAATATTTGTATCCACAAAAAGTAATACCTGATTCCACTAGTAACACAAACTTCTTATGAATATTCTCAATTAACTACACCTCCCTGTCTCCTGTCACTTAGCCATTGCCTTATCCATTCAACTATTTTTTTATATCCAAACCAAAATATTGCAACTTATTAATGAATCTTCTGAAAACAATGTTTTCAAATGTCTTACTGAAATCTAAATGAGCTATATCTACTTTTCCCACCAGTCTATTATTTTAGTTACCCATTCAAATAATCCTGTAGCGTTATTTTGAGAAGATCTCCCTACAGTGAACCAGTAGTGTTTAGGATCTTGCAAGGCTTTCAAATTCAGATACTGGACAATTCTTTCATTTAACATGGTTTCCATTAATATTCCCATACTGACATAAGACTTACTGTTCTGCAGTTGACAATTTCCTGCTACCTTTTTTTAAGCAGTACAACATTTGTTAACTTCAAATCTTATGGAACTTCTGTCAATAATAACTAATTGAATAATTATGTTAAAGGTTTTGCCAGAACACCTCTAAGGCATAGGGCATAATGTAGGGTAAACGTGTTAGGATTGAAGGGACACATCCTGGACAACAAAAAAAGGGGTGCTTTGGATTAGGTCGGGGATAAGAAGGGTAAGATCTTGGTGAATGAAAATCTGGGTTTGCCCATTTTCCAGTTATTCAAGAGTTGGTGCATGTGGAGAACACCATCCTCCCCCATTTGGGCCTTTGGTATTTCCTGTTTTGATACTGCCTTTCACAGCTTTGGTGGTTGGTCCTGTCCAAGCAGGTAGGGTAATTTAAGGGATGGATATGCTTGAGTCAAGGGTTTAGGCCAGTAACCTTATGTGATGTTCCCCCTTGGCTTTTGCCATGAGTTAACCTGTCTATACCCATTGGGCTTGGGTTTTAACAGCAAGTGGAGTAGTGAAAAGAATTGACTACCTTTGTGTTTTTGAGTCCTGGCTTCGACTAAAAGGTGAAAAGTACTGGTCAGAGACACTCAACTAGGAACAAGCCTGCTATAGAATTTGGCAGGCTGTATATGAAAAGTGTCCTACCCAGGGTACAATCTGTTTTTGCTCACTAGTGACTTACAAAGAGAATAAATAGCCTAAAGCACATCATACTGATCCTGCCAAAATGGCAATCCAGTCATGCCGGGAAACTCCTCTCTGAACAAGTGAAACAGTCAACTTCAGACATTAGTTTTGGCCTTGTTGGGCCTCTTCAATAAGGTGTAGATGAGCTGTCTAGGGACTACGAGAAAAGACATTGTTAAGGTTTGCTATGTTATGTGTTAAAATAAAGTTGTGGCCCTTTACAACACGAGTTCTCTGTCTTGGTATGTCATTACTGAGCTATCTTGAATAACTATGACAGGTTATTGAAGAGGGATGAGTGAAAAGTCTCCTTCTCACTGGAATTTCTGAAGACTTAGTATGAGATTCCCCAGAGGTGGAAAGTTAAATTTTACTCCTATTTTACTGCTATTGCTCGGATGTATTTGTAGTGACGGACGTTTCACCAGTATTAAACCAGAAAGAGCAAAGTATTGGAGTGAAATTACAATTATTCCAGAAGTTAATATCAAAGGCAAAAATAGACATTCTGTGGGAACTCCTAGAGAAGATGAAAAGTGCTCATTTTTTTCATTTTTGTTTCTGCGGCAGGAATGTTTAGTCAATATAACAGTCCTATTTTGCTTTTAGGTGAGTGATGAAAATAACACAATGGAAATTTTCACCACTTAATCCTTTGCTTGCCAGAGTGGTATTCAACTCTCATTCTCTCTCTCTCTCTCTCTCTCTCTCATTCTCACACTCTCTCTCTCTCTCTCATTCTCGCACTCTCTATCTCTCTCTCATTCTCGCACTCACTCTCTGTTTATATATAAACACAACAATAGACAAAGGTAATGTGAAACAAATACAATAGAGTATAGAACAGATGTATTATATACAGTGTTTATTCAATCATATACAATGAAAACTGATACTTTAAAAATCCCTTGTTGATGCATATTTAAAGGGATAGTATTGTTTCATAATAAAAGCAGCTCTAATTAATCATCATAGTATCTGGACTTTGGAGAGTATTATTTCAATTCTGTCAGAGTTGTAGTTCAAGAGTAATTGAATGACAAAGTATCCTCCTCCTGCCCCTTTTACTGATGTAACACTGTTGAGCCAGAGCAGAAGGAGGTACCCAGGTAGACTTCAGAGAGGGACAATCTTCAATTAAGATAAGGGAAAAACCTGAAAAACTTGTCAAGGGGGCAGGGCTTTCATTGTTCTCAAAGGAAGAAGATTGTCAGCTTCTGTTATCTGTCTGGTCTATGGACTGCATTCCACATCTGAGAAGAGATGGCTTACACTAGGTAAAAGGGAATTTCTCTCAAACCATAAAAGTTTGAGAGATAAGACTTATATAGTTCTTCATGTTTTTTTAATGCCTACAAAATAAAATAAAGATAAAACGAAGTATTACTATCCCCTTAAAAAAGCACAAATATAGTGCTATAAGAATAAGTGATATCAGTGCAAAATTAAAAAATGAGCTAAAAATTGTCAGTATATAGATAATGCTTCTTACAGCATTTATACTAGACCAATGGTACCTGGTGTTGATATGTGGACAACTATACCTCCCATCCTTGACAATATAGAAGTCAGTAAGTGATCTGATCCCTTAGGAAGTCTTCTAAGATACGAAATGCGTAGGATCTAACCCACCCACCCCCGTTGTTGGCAGTATTAGCACTTTGAAATATAGATACTGCTCAGCATTCTGATTTACTCTTCACTTATTGACTGTACATTGTTAAAGATGGGATGTATAGTTGTCTACATATAACTCTCTGCCCGCTACACAGTATATAGTGAGAAGTTCATGGAGTGGATCTCTCACATACCATCTGGATAAAGGACGGGAGAGGGGCTAAGATATTGTTGGCATTGCATCTACTTAGTGCCACCGGGAGACCTCCAGGCCTCTTCCTGCTATATAAACAAAGTGAAACATCCGTGCTTTAAACCACTCCGACATCCTTATTCCAGCTAAGGATGGGAGTGATACTCAACACTATCAGTTACATACCTGCCCGCTATAACAAGGATCAACAGCAGGTACCATTGGCCTAGTATAAATGCTGTAAGCAGTATTATCTATATATTGACTATTTTTTTAGCTCACTTTTTAATTTTGCAGTGATATCACTTATTCTTATAGCACTATATTTGTGCTTTTTTAAATATGCATCAACAAGGGATTTTTAAAGTATCAATCTTCATTGTATTTGACTGAATAAACACTGTATATGATACACCTGCTCTATACTCTAGTGTATTTGTTTTACATTACCTGATAGGGCATCTAACGCTCTACTTTGTCTATTGTTTTGTTTGTCTATAATATTGCCATGCACACTAACAGGAGCATAGGAGTGGAGAAACACATTTCTCCATCTTTGTTTATATTAACAGTTCTTTGGAACTACAGTGAACAGTAGGCACTAATTTTTCCATTAACTGTTTGTTGTGTTTCACATATATATATATATATAATTATAACACACGGAAAGGCAGGTGCCCAGTTCCCCCAGACCTAGTAAATGTATGTAAGACAACACCGGCAGCTACTATCCTTTAACCTGTTAGTGGACAGGTAAGCACAAATGAAAAAAGATGCAAGGAGAGCGCTAGTATAGTCTAAAAAGTATATTTTATTTTAACATTTAAAGCTGAACTACCACCCCACCATGACCTTATCTGTGTGTGTAGCATTAATGTAGTTATAAAGCGCTGTGTAATTTTAAAAATCAGAAAACTGATCGATAAGGCACAAAAGAAGATTAAAGTTTAACCTTGTGACATGTAGAGCATTGTGAGCGCTACTGCGCATGTCAGTCTGGTTACCGTGCGGTTACCTAGTCACTCCCATCGTTCTCTGTTATCCCACCTGCGTCCTCTTTGTCCTGCCCTTATGTAACACGTCACCTGGCATGCACGAGCCTGTGCTTGACTATCCCACCTGCGTCCTCCTTGTCCTGCCCTTATGTAACACGTCACCTGGCGCACACGAGCCTGTACTAGACTGGAATTAACTTTCAGACACATTTTGCCCATAACTGAGCCAGTGGTGCAAATGGTGACTAAGTAACCGCACAGTAACCAGACTGACATGCACAGTAGCACTCACAATGCTCTACACGTCACAAGGTTAAACTTTAATCTTCTTTTGTGCCTTATCGATCAGTTTTCTGATTTTTAAAATTACACAACGCTTTAACTAAATTAATGCTGCACACACAGATAAGGTAATGGTGGGGTGGTAGTTCCGCTTTAATAAGGCACAGACAACAATGTAGCAAATAAAAATCATACAATATAGTGAAAATATATTATAATATTGCTAGCAAAAAACAGTCCACCTCTTAAAAATGGCCAATGAAAAAGTAAAATATGCTAAGAAACTAGAGCCTCTGTGATCTTGTCTAACAGTAAGAAAAACACATTCACTTTGAAAGTGAAATCCATGTGGGATTGACCTTTTAGGATTTTCTACCCACATTAACCCCTTAAGGACACGTGATGTGCCAGGACCATCACACCTGCCAGTGAATGTCCTGGCATGTCACGAAGTTTGTGATCTCAGTGAGGCTGCATGCTGAGATCACCAAACACTGGTTCACTATCATAATGTTGCACACTATTGTGATACCAACTAAAGAGAGCATTAACTATGTCACCAAGATGAAAAGAGTGACATGAGAATCTTGCCCGCATAAAAAGAGGTAAGATTCTCATGTCACAGGCTTAAGTGTTGCTCATTTGAGCGCCGGTATACAATACAATTCTCATTTGCTAAATCGTGGGGAACATTCTCAGCAATGTTGTCAAGAAAAGAAACTGCATCGCAAGATAGCCCTGCGCCTGCTCTGTTCCCTGGAGCTTGAAGTGCTGCTCATCATGAAAAGCTGCTTTACGACTGGTGGGTCCTGCTTGTAGTTAAGGGAATTAATCATTGTTTAACAATGTACCATTTAGCAGCTGAGAATGTACTGTATTGTATGCGGGAGCTCAAATGAGCAACACTTATACCTGCGACATGAGAATCTCACCCTTTTGATGCGGGCAAGATTCTCATGTCGCTCTATTCATCATGGCAACATGGTCAATAAGCTCTTTAGGTGGTCACACAATAGTTTGCAACATTTTAAAAGGATACCCAAACCCTCTAGTAAAAATAAAAAGTGCCATGGACCTTTAGGGTTCCCCACCCCTGGACTGCGCTATTCTTAAGGGATTAAGACAAGTATGGGCTGTGAGGTGTTGGTGCTAATTTAGATTTTTTTTATAAAACCCTTTTGAGCAAATACTTAAATTGGTCCTGTTGTAAGAGTCACCTTAATTCAGGTTTGTGTATTTGAAAACTGCCTATCTGTCATGTTAACCAAAATTCCAGCAGAAGTTTAGCAGATGTTCATACTTTTACTTCTGGGCAAAGTGAAAGTGAGCAGTTCATGGTACTGCACAGAGCTTCATTACCATATGAAACATCACTGACAAGCTTCATTAGCATATGAAAAGTTGCTACAGGTACTGCAATTAGCATACATTAGCATATGGTAACAAGACTGAATATCTCCTTAACTGTACATTTTCTGTTCTTTTGGCTAAAGTGACACATAGGCATTTTTTAACCCTTTGAGCAATGTGTTGCGTAACCCTATGACACTCAAAGTGTTAATTCAGTTTTCAAATATGCAAACTTGAATTAAAGGGATAGTAATACTTCGTTTTAACTTTATTTTATTTTGTAGGCATTAAAAAAACATGAAGAATGATATAAGTCTTATCTCTCAATCCTTTATGGTTTATGAGATATTCACAAGCAAAGTTTCCCCTCCCGCCCCTTTTTCGTAGTGTAAGTCATCTCTTCTCAGATGTGGATCAGGTTGTATGACAGGACAGATAACAGAAGGGGACAATTTTCTTTGTATGAAAACAATGAAAGCCCTTCCCCCCTTGACAAGTTTTTCAGCTTTTTCCCTTATCTTAATTGAAGATTGTCCCTCTCTGCAGTCTACCTGGGCACCTCCCTTCTGATCTGGTTGAACAGGGGGGGGGATACTTTGTTTGTGAATATCTCTTAAACCATAAAGGTTTGAGAGATAAGACTTATATCATTCTTCATGTTTTTTAATGCCTACAAAATAAAATAAAGTTAAAATGAAGTATTACTATCCCTTTAAGGTGAAGTTCCACTTTAAGACTGTGTGTGACATATTGACATAGTAAACTGAGTCAAAAAAAGATACAAGTCCATCAAGTCCAACCTTTGCCTCTTAACCCAGAAACATGATAATCATTCAGCTTTTCTGCTACCAAATAAGCCTGTACGGTCCATTTTTATAGAAATGTATCTAATCTTCTCTTAAAAGTATCCATTGTATCTGCCATAACCACATCCTTGGGCAAGGAATTCTGTAATTTAGCAGACCTTACTGTAAAAACCCCTTTCCTCTGCTGAAGTTGAAACCTCCTTTCCTCTAATCTCAAGGAGTGTCCCCTGGTCACCTGATCAGGCCTTGGAATGATTATCTCACCACAGAGATCCTTGTATTGACCTCTCATATACTTGTACATTGTGATAAGATCTCCTCTTAGTTGTCTTTTCTCTAGAGTAAATAAACCAAGTCTGTGTAGGGAGATACAACATCTGACCACTAACATTATAAAAGGAGTTCACTTTAACCCTTTAGTGCTGGCATGTTACAAGTTTGACATTGATGGAATTGATGAAACTATTAACCCTTGGATACCCTTCTGGCACTGAAACAGTTAAACACTTCTCATTCATACATTTGTGCAGTTATCATATTTGTCTGCTCAATTTACACACCCAGAAAAGAGCCTGTCTAGACATCTCATCACAGATAGGGAGATACTGTCCCGAAGTTCACAGTAAGACACTGTATGAAAAATTATAATGCCTTTTAAAATGAATGATCTTAGCTTTTAAAAACAGCTAGTATACATTATTTTATAATCTCTTGAACATTGTCTCCAGCTAAAGCAATCATAAGACACTGTGATAGTTCAATACCTTTCAAAAGAGATCATATTTATGTACTATATTTTAGTAACCATTCTGTAGCTTTCAGCCTGTGCACGGGATTCTGGGAACACAATCTGTCAGCCTAGATATTTAACTATAGTGTTAGTTCAGATTTACTGTGCAGACTGGTAGCAATGAAAAAATAGTTGTCTGGGAAAACATGAAGTGGTTTAGAGATTCTGATAATGATCTACTAATAATTATTGCAACAAATCTGGAATTAATAAACGCCCTCATTAACTAATATGGGGCTTTAACCCTTTTTAACTTTGAACACAAGGTCATTTGCACACCCAAAATAACAGCAAGATCCAAGTAAAAGCAACAAAACTTTATTTTAGCACAATCTTAAAATCATGTAAATACCTTGAGAACATCCTTAAACTTCAAGGAGCTGGACAGAGAGACTTATGGGGTATTCTTGTTGAACCTGCAGATGTTGGAAATTGGTGCCTCACAGATCAATGTGTTTCACGTTTCTCAAGCTTACTCATGAAGTGGCTTAGAGATTCTGATCCTGATCTACTAATAAGAATTGCAACAAAAAGTAACAGCCTAGGTTTCTACAAACTATCAGGCTGGATATAAATGTATCGATTTCACTCACCTAGCCAAAAAGTCTGTGCGGATCCGGGGCAGCCCCCCACAACCTTGGCACAGGCTTTTACAAACAGGAAGATAACTGGAGGGGAGCGCTCAACAGATCCGCCATGCATAGGTAACATCCAGTCAATAGTGTTGATTAAAACATCACAAATTTTATTTTTAGAAAATAATAAAATAGCACACCAAAAATAAGGCTCAGAGAGCGTGCATGGCAAATGAAGTCACAGTAATTGCCTAATGCGTTTCATGTAAAAGGTACACTAAATCATAAACTAAACAAAAAACATTCATTCACATCTTATATAGGTGCATCATCTGATGTATCATATTACTAATTGCAGTCTAATACAGATGATTGGATCAAAATCTGATACACATAATTGGATGAAAATAGACATCTGACTAGAAAGCCCTGTATCCAAATGTTTTTTTTTTTTTTTTTTCGTTCCAGGGGTTAGAAAGGACTATTCCACATGAAAGGGGTGGTGATCCACAATTGGTGTTAGACAAAGCAGAAGTAAAATGGATTTTATACTTATCTGCTAGAATTCCGTATGGTCTCAATTCGGAACATGATGTTAACCTGTTTGTACACAAATAGTATTTTTGTGTTTATCAATATATACAGTCCTTTCATATACGTGTCTGTGGATAGTAAAGATAATAGAGCACTATAGATCTTATTATAGACTTATCTTTTACTGTATGAAAGTTTTTGGGGTTAATCCCCTTTTTATTTTTATATCTAGATAGGATATTGAGTTCTTGAGGGCTTAGTTTAATTTTATTATCTATATTTACTTAATTGGTATTTTTCTCTTGAATATGTGTAGTTTGTTGATAAATTGAGACACCATTATGAACATATATTTAGTGTCATTTGATTTGGTGATATTCTGTTTTTATTAACATTAGCAGATATTATGTCTCTTTTTTGCAGTTTAATACATCTATTGCTATATTTGTATTTTCTTTTGCATTGTTGGTGTTTTAATTGTGATGTTTCACTGATGTGAAGTAACTTTATGCAGTCCTGCACTGATGCATTGAATTGCCTTAGTGACGGTAGTCAACCATTTACCAATTGCCTTTTGATTTTAGTAGTCTATTGTAGTTTGCTCGTGTCAGTTTCAACATTTGGATACG
Source organism: Rhinophrynus dorsalis (assembly GCA_037306005.1). Lineage (NCBI taxonomy): Eukaryota > Metazoa > Chordata > Amphibia > Anura > Rhinophrynidae > Rhinophrynus > Rhinophrynus dorsalis. The sequence goes on along the minus strand of CM074720.1, from coordinate 22,355,923 downwards.
GGGCTTTCTAATCAGATGTCTGTTTTCATCCAATTATGTGTATCAGATTTTGATCGAATCATCTGCATTATTCTGCAATTAGTAATACGATACATCAGATGATGCACCTATATAAGATGTGAATGAATGTTTTTTGTTTAGTTTATGATTAAGTGCACCTTTTACATGAAATGCGTTAGGCAATTATTGTGACTTCATTTGCCATGCACACTATCTGAGCCTTACTTTTAGTGTGCTATTTTATTATTTTCTAAAAATAAAATTTGTGATGTTTTAATCAACACTGTTGACTGGATGTTACCTATGCGTGGCAGATCTGTTGAACGCTCCCCTCCAGTTGTCTTCCCTACTAATAAGAATTGCAAACAATTGTGGAGTGAATAAATATCCTCATTAACTAAAATGGGGCTTTAACCCTTTTTACACGACCTCTGTAGCATTCAAGAGGCTAAAACCCTATTTTAATTCAATGGGCATTTAGGGAAACTGTATTTGTTCCATATGATGAAGAATTGTTCCAAATCTTTAGCATCAGCCTCATTCTTGCATAGTGAGTGCAAAAACGAATTGATTTGAACCAATCAAATAGTAGGAAAAGCATGTCCACAAAAACAGCAGGTCCACTTTTCTCCACACATCAATCACAGATTCCTGTCCTGATCAATTATTTTCCCACTCTCCCCCTCTCTCTAACTATCCCCGAGTCTGCCCCCTGTCTCTTATCCATTCACCCATTCTCTTCCCCTCCAAATTCCTGCCTCCACTCTGCCTTGCCTTCCCTTCCCTAGATTGCTCCAAAATGTTCTTCAAGTTCTTCCAGTAGAACCTAAATTATATTGCAGTTGCTAAGTTCTGTTTCTAACAGATTCCCATTGATGTGTATGGCAAAATCTGTATATAAAAAGCCTCGAGAAAGTTATCAGCAGAAACTGAATTCAAGCCTAAATTCTCTAACGAAATTATTAATGTTTTACTCGCCACTACTTCTTAGTGCACTCTTGTATGGGTTAGACAATATATCCACATGATGATCGATTAATAACTGACAGACATTGCTCAATGACTGTGGTGAGCAGTATCGAAAAGTAACTTATCAGATGCGCTGCTATCTTCACTGCTTGATAAATAGGCCCAATATAGTGTTATGTTATGTTTTAACTTTTGATGACTACACTCCTAAATGCGTGATATTAAAATCATAATTTTAAACTTAATAATGTACTTCTTAAATTTATAATGAAACAATGAAAGCGATGTCATTTATACTCTGCCAAGAAATGTTGTGTACTCGTTTCAGAATAAAACTCTTTACAGGAACATTTAGGAACGTTTCAAGTTTGCTTTGAAATGTGTTGTGTACCACTCGAGCAATCGAAGGGTTAAAAGTTTAACCCCATAGTGACCGGCCGCACGCGGCTGGCACTTTACACCCACAGAACATTTTTTAAAGTCACCCTGCAATAAGTAAGCAGGTGGCGACTAGCTTAATAATAGCTATTTACCTCTCAGAAAGACACGATTCTACAGAAATCCTTAATTTTCTGAGACAGACGCCCAGATTAGTGCAGTATTATGCCTGAGTCATCAGGCGCTTCCGGTTACCTTGTGGCGCACTGCAATACTTCTTAATGGAGACCAGAACTGTCAACCCAGGAGCGCAGACAAGATGTCTGCTCGGATGCCTGGCTTCCAGTCTCGGAAGATTAAGGATTTCTGTAGAATCGTGTCATTCTGAGAGGTAATATAATTATTATTAAGCTATTCGCCACCTGCCTACTTATTTCAGGGCGACTTTAATATTACGGAGTGTTAGTTCCCCTTTATATACCAGTGTTTGGGGATATTCAAATAATTTGTTTAAACATGGATGGAAATAGCAATAAATTATACAGGGATCAACGTAATCATAATATTATCTGACACTGCAACGATAACTCAGTGTGAAATTGCATTCCTGGGAACAGTACATCTATAATAATGCCTGATTTTTTGTTTTTTCTTCATATTAAAAATAACTCTTTAGAGTAGTTTATAAATAATGTAATCTCAAGCTCATTTTCTTTGTTTCTTGCTATAAACATAGCTTTGATAATAACAATAATAATTATACATTTCACAGATGGCAAATATAGATTGAGATAATTAAATTTAGAAATCACATTATTTTACAGCATTTCTATCTCACTTTGCCAGTGTATGCTAAACATATTGCAAAAGGAGAGGGGAGAAAATACAGTCGCACCCCTTTGTGGATCAAAACGATAACTGTATCTTGCCAGCACCCCAAGATATATACTTACAAAGGATTTGGAAGGAAAATATAAAAATAACAAATACACATCTGGGAAAATCACTGGTCCCATTCGCAGAAATCCAAATACGATATACGGCTGCTCTCTTTTAACAACGGTTCACTATCAAAATGTCGCCCTTGGTTTGATGGACAACCCAGGGATGCATTAAATATGTTGCCAGGTTGAAAATGGCAACATAAGAATCTTGCCCGCATAACAAGGGAGACATGCCTAAGAAAGAAAGCATGGAAAAAGTCTACCAACTTGTCCCCTGATTACGGATTTCTGGCGTGCGGTCTGAACTCAGTCAGTACGTATTTTAGGATGTTCATTTCCTCTGGACCCGTTATTGATGCTGTTCACATACCTTCCCCCACCTACCCTTAAAAGATACCCTCCTAGGTGGAAACTCTTTTGCATTTTAAAGAATGCGGCCAAATCCCTAAAATCCCCAAATCTGTAACTCCCCCTTCCATATCCTCCTGGCTCTTCAAAATGCAGTCTCACTGCTCTGCACATAGGCACCACTCCATGGTTACAGGAGATAGTGTGGTTTTTGATTCGGTGTGGGCCTCGTGGATTGAACACATTTCCTCAAGCAGATAGCTTATTCGTTGGAGTTGTAGAGTGTGCGGATAAGGCTTGATTTCTCACCTTTTCTCTTACTAGAAATACTCAGTTTATGATTCGAGTTGTTTTATGCCAGAGTTCTTTCCCTCTCTTTAGCCCTTTCCCTCCCATTTCCATTTTCCCCATCCCCCCCTCTTTTTTTTTTTCGTTGTCTGTCTTCTTCTCTCTCCTCCTCCTCTCCACTTGATTTCCTGTCCCATATTTCTCATGACCCCTTTTTAGTAGACCAGATTCCAAATCTGAGAGCTAGAACGGTGACGTCACTCGGGGGAAACTTTGCTTGTGAATATCTCCCAAACCATAAAGGTTTGGGAGATAAGACTAATATCATTTTTCATGTTTTTTTAAGGGCTTTAAGAGAACATTCGATACATTTCTTTCAAAAAGGAACATACAGGGTTATAGTATAAATTAGTGAAGACTAAATTATTTGGCAGCAAGAAAGATATATAATTCTCATGTCTCTAGGGTATGAGGCAAAGGTTGAACTTGGACTTGTGTCTTTTTTTCTACCTTATTTACTTTGTTACGCGTTTCGCGGTTACGTACCACTCTATCAAAGCAACAAGCCACCAACTAAATTTAAAAGGTAGAGTAATTCTGTAGCAAACCAACTGTACCACATAGGATAAATAACATTTCCCAAAACTTCAGTGGGTTTAAACGGGAGTGTTAACCTCTTGAATTTTAGATAGGTCTCCAATGCATTTTGCAAAGCAATGCGTCAGAGACCTCTAGCATTAAAGGGGTTAAACATTACATTTAAATCAATGGGAATTTTTATTTATTTAGTTGGTTTGTCCCATAATTCCTTCAGTTACTTTATGCATATAGTGCTTATGGAGGGGGAGGGGGTTGTATTAACCCTTTGAGTGCCATAGAGGTATCCAATGCATTGCAAGAAACCTCTCTGGCACTCAAAGGGTTACAGCTAATCTGCTCCTAAACAGACGTTGTTGGTTTTTCAGCCCTTGGCGTATGATCTGCCAGGTAGAGACTCTCTCCTCCATTGACCACCTAGGGCATTCATAAGCCTCATGGACCTCTCAGCATGATGCTCTAATAAAGGTTTTGCTTTTTTTGTGTGTATGTTTTTTTTCTCACTCCCTCTCTCTCACTCTCCCCATCTTCCCTCTCTATTCTTATTTGATCTCCTTCCTCCTGTACTTCTCCCCTAACTCAGCTACCTTCCAATTAATAACAGACATTGAATGATAGTCAGCTCCCCCCAACAGATTCTGTTGACTTTCTCCTAGCATGACTGACTTCCTTCAGAGAATAAATCCCTTAAAGGGATAGTAATGTTTCATAATAAAAGCAGCTCTAATTAATCATCATAGTATTTGGACTTTGGAGAGTGTTATTTCAATTCTATCAGAGTTGTAGTTCAAGAGTAATTCAATGACAAAGTATCCCCCTCCCGCCCCTTTTACTGATGTAACACTCCTCAGCCAGATCAGAAGGGAGGTGCCCAGGTAGACTGCACAGAAGGACAATCTTCAATTAAGATAAGGGAAAAACCTGAAAAGCTTGTCAAGCTGGGCAGGGCTTTCATTGTTCTCATAGGAAGAAGATTGCCCCCTGCTGTTATCTGTCCAGTCTATGGACTGCATTCCACATCTGAGAAGAGATTCCTTACACTAGGCAAAAGGGGCGGGGAGGGGGAAAATTTGCTTGTGAATATCTTTATTTTATTTTGTAGGCATTAAAAAAACCATGATGAATGATATAAGTCTTATCTCTCAAAGCTTTATGGTTTAAGAGATATTCACAAGCAAAGTTTTCCCTCCCTCCCCTTTTACCTAGTGTAAGCCACCTCTTCTCAGATGTGAAATCTGTCTGTAACACAAGACAGATAACAGAAGGGGACAATCTTCTTCCTACGAGAACAATGAAAGCCCTGCCCCCCTTGACAAGTTTCTCAGGTTTTTCCCTTATCTTAATTGAAGATTGTCCATCTCTGCAGTCTACCTGGGCACCTCCCTTCTGATCTGGCTGAGCAGTGTTACATCAGTAAAAGGGGTGGGAGGGGGATACTTTGTCATTGAATTACTCTTAAACTACAACTCTGACAGAATTGAAATAACACTCTCCAAAGTCCAAATACTATGACGATTATTTGGAGCTGCATTTATTATGAAACATTACTGTCCCTTTAAGCATCCTCCGGTCACCATTATTTATTTGCATAATGGGAAGGTCTATATATACAACTGCATGTCTGTACGTATGATTCCCCTAATACCTTGTAAACCCTTTCTTATTATCAATAAAGCCTTTTAAACTTAAAAAAAACAAACAAACAAACAAAACTAATCTGCGCTACTATAAGTGGTAGAACAGATTTTTTTGTCTCTCTTGGCTAATGCATTTTTCACTAAGCTACTTACACCAGGGGCGGACTGACCATACGGGCATTCGGTCACGGACCGAGGGTCCGTGACCGAAGGGGGCCCGCCGCCGCTTCCAGTGCTGCTCAGCAACTCTCGGCCGCTGCCGCACCATTCTAGTAATACTGAGTGCTGGGAGATGACATCATCTCCCATCCTCTGCATTACTAGAGGAGCGCGGGACTTCGCACAGCCACACTGCTAGACCACCAGGGACTGGAGGTAGGGGCAGTGTGGAGATGAAGGGGCGATGTGGAGATGGGGGCATTGTGGAGATGAAGGGGGCATTATGGAAGGGGCATTGTGGAGATGAAGGGGGCATTGTGGAGATGAAGGGGCATTGTGGAAGGGGCAATGTGGAGATGGGGGCATTGTGGAGATGAAGGGGGCATTGTGGAAGGGGCAATGTGGAGATGGGGGCATTGTGGAGATGAAGGGGGCATTGTGGAGATGAAGGGGGCATTGTGGAAGGGGCATTGTGGAGATGAATGGGCATTGTGGAGATGAAGGGGCAATGTGGAGATAGGGGCATTGTGGAGATGAAGGGGGCAATATGGACATGAAGGGGGCATTGTGGAGATGAAGGGGGCACTGTGGAGATGAAGGGGCATTGTGGAGATGAAGGGGCAATGTGGAGATGGGGCATTGTGGAGATGAAAGGGGAAATGTGGACATGAAGGGGGTATTGTGGAGATGAAGGGGGCACTGTGGACATGAAGGGGGCATTGTGGAGATGAAGGGGGCATTGTGGACATGAAGGGGGCATTGTGGAGATGAAGGGGGCATTGTGGAGATGAAGGGGGCAATGTGGAGATGAAGGGGGCAATGTGGAGATTTCTTCAGGGGGCCCAGACCTCTTTTTGGACCAGGGGCCCTGTCAGTCTGCCCCTGACTTACACTGTAATTGTGCCTTTTATGTTATCACCATGTACTAACCAGGAGCGGAGGAATCCAACATAATATTACTACATTTTCTTGCACATGAACAAGAGGAGAAGTCCAGGGCTTTCTTGTAAACTTTTTTAATGAATACCTATATATTATAGAGCTTTTCCTGCTGAGTAAAACAAGGGCATTTCCACTGCCGTCATTTGTTCAAACCGTGAGGAAGGGAATGACAGTGTGATTACTTCCTGAAATTTCAAACTGTCAGAAAGTGACTCAGCAGTTTCTGTATTCTAAAATATTTTGTACATAACTGTTTAATATAATTTTCTGTTGTAGTTATCATCAGCTGTGATACTATTATTTACACATTGATAAGTTGATCAGTTATTACTGACATGACGACCCCTGTCACTGGTAAGCTTTAGTGGTTTTGCCAATTCATTGATTTTACATAGGAAATTAAATGATCATTCTTATGATTTACTATAAAAATCTCACCGATGCGAGAGCACACATTAAAAGTGAGCATTAGCCCTTTGAGTGCCAGAGGGGTACGCAGCACATTGCTTTGAAATACGTTCCGTACCCCTTTGGTACTCAAAGGGTTAATGAAGTTGTTGGCGCCAAAACATAGCATGCAAAATATAGCCGTTAAAACATGTCTCCCCTAAAGTAAAGTGGTTGCGATTTTGTGAGAAGGTGATGCATACCTCCCAAGTGTCCCTCTTTTAGACCCAAATCCCTCTGTCCCTCTTTCTCACCCTGATGTCCCTCTTTTTAGGAGATCAGATTGTGTGGTGTATGTATATAAGTGTATCACATTGCTCCACAGCAATAAAACTCACATTAATGTTTGTTTAAATGTCAGTATATGTGTTTACAAATGAGGCTGTGTAAATAAAATACTTTGGTCTTGGTATAAGTTAAGTATTAGGTTACACAAGGAGGTCTCAGCAGGTCATGAAATAGCCTAAAACTTCTTGATTATGCCCAGCCCACCAGCCACACTGCCACCAGTACCCCCTAAAACACAAGTGTCCCTCTTTGGCAATTTGAAATGTTGGGAGGTATGGGTGATGCAGTGTATGGAACGCTGTGCAAGCAGATGATTAGCCTTGTCGATAATTTCTTTCTTCATTAACAAAGCCTATTTCAGGCAAAAAGTAGCTCCTGTCACATATACTGCATTATGAATGCATTGTTTTGATGCATGCCATTTAGGCGGTGCCATTGTAATGGCATACCATGGAACTATACGGGGGCAAAGGGTGCAGTTATGTTAGGGCCTGATATCAAAGGGGTTCCTTCAATGACAAGTTATGCCACCAAATTCTTGTATCCTGTAATATGGAGCAAATTATGGCTTGTAAGCTTGCATATCAACACTATTAATCATTGGGTGTCTGGGTAAATCCCCAGTACACTGAATGGTATATGCTTCTGTCTATAAGTGACAGGTCTGTCTTTACCTTTGTATCTCCAGAGAAGGAAGGACAGAGGTCAAATCCTCATGACAATAAGTATAAAAATAGTCTTATTTGAAAGCAGCCAAGCATTCACTGCACAAGGACACTACAGGCTGCAGTGGGAATCACACAGCGTAAGGGCACTCAGTAATGTCCTAACGCACAGAGCAGCAATGTCTTGATTAAAGACACTCTATCGCCTAGAAACCACTTTGGTGATTTTGAAAGAGGTTTCAAAATCCCATGTAATTTAGATTAGCAATGCTTTATTTAGAAAACTACTTTTTTAGTTATTTATATTTGTAGATTACACTAATGAAGGCATGCCGTGCAGGCACTTCATGACTTAACCCTACATAACCCCCTATTCAATTACACTTACTGTATACCTTTCAGTGCTAGGGGAGGTGAATAATGCATTGCTGAGCAGTGTCAGTGAGTGGGGGAGGTAATGTAGCGATAAGATAGGAAGTCAGTGCTAGGGGAGGTGGGTAATGTATTACTGAGCAGTGTCAGTGAGTGGGGGAGGTAATGTAGGGATAAGACAGGAAGTCAGAGCTAGGGGAGGTGGGTAATACATTACTGAGCAGTATCAGTGAGTGGGGAGGTAATGTAGGGATAAGACAGGAAGTCAGTGCTAGGGGAGGTGGGTAATGCATTACTGAGTAGTGTCAGTGAGTGGGGAGGTAATGTAGGGATAAGACAGGGAGTCAGTTCTAGGAGAGGTGAATAATGCATTGCTGAGCAGTGTCAGTGAGTGGGTGAGGTAATGTAGGGATAAGACAGGAAGTCAGTGCTAGGGGAGGTGGGTAATGCATTGCTGAGCAGTGTCAGTGAGTGGGTGAGGTAATGTAGGGATAAGACAGGAAGTCAGTGCTAGGAGAGCTAGGTAATGCATTGCTGAGCAGTGTCAGTGAGTGAGGAGGTAATGTAGGGATAAGACAGGAAGTCAGTTCTAGGAGAGGTGAATAATGCATTGCTGAGCAGTGTCAGTGAGTGGGGAGGTAATGTAGGGATAAGACAGGAAGTCAGTGCTAGGGGAGGTGGCAATGCATTACTGAGCAGTGTCAGTGAGTGGGGAGGTAATGTAGGGATAAGACAGGAAGTCAGTGCTAGGTGAGGTGGGTAATGCATTGTTGAGCAGTGTCAGTGAGTGGGGAGGTAATGTAGGGGTAAGACAGGAAGTCAGTGCTAGGAGAGGTGAATAATGCATTGCTGAGCAGTGTCAGTGAGTGGGGGAGGTAATGTAGGGATAAGACAGGAGGTCAGTGATAGGGGAGGTGGGTAATGCATTGCTGAGCAGTGTCAGTGAGTGGGGAGGTAATGTAGGGATAAGACAGGAGGTCAGTGCTAGGAGAGGTGAATAATGCATTGCTGAGCAGTGTCAGTGAGTGGGGGAGGTAATGTAGGGATAAGACAGGAAGTCAGTGCTAGTGGAGGTGGGTAATGCATTGCTGAGCAGTGTCAGTGAGTGGGGAGGTAATGTAGGAATAAGACAGGAGGTCAGTGATAGGGGAGGTGGGTAATGCATTGCTGAGCAGTGTCAGTGAGTGGGGGAGGTAATGTAGGGATAAGACAGGAAGTCAGTGCTAGGAGAGGTAGGTAATGCATTACTGAGCAGTGTCAGTGAGTAGGGAGGTAATATAGGTAAAATACAGAAAGTCAGTGCTAGGGGAGGTGGGTAATGCATTGCTGAGCAGTGTCCGTGAAGGAGGTAATGTAGGGATAATACAGGAAGTCAGTGTTAGGGGAGGTAGGCAATTTGTTGCTGTGCAGTGTCAATGAGAGGGGGAGGTAATATAGGGAAGGGAGGTGGGCAATGCATTACTGAGCAGTGTCAGTGAGTGGGGAGGTAATGTAGGGATAAGGCAGGAAGTCAGTGCTAGGGGAGGTGGGCAATGCATTACTGAGCAGTGCCAGTGAGTGGGGGAGATAATGTAGGGATAATACAGGAAGTCAGTGCTAGGAGAGGTGGGCAATGCATTGCTGAGCAGTGTCAGTGAGTGGGGAGGTAATGTAGAGATAAGACAGGAAGGCAGTGCTAGGGGAGGTGGGCAATGCATTGCTGAGCAGTGTCAGTGAGTGGGGGAGGAAATGTAGAGCTGAAACAAGACGTTCCTGCATGACGTTATAATTACCATTATCTGTCAATTTAAATTACTCAAAAGCCATTATTTTCGATAACATACCACAAAGGCAATTTTGAAATCTGTTTCAAAATCATCTACATTGATTGGTCCTTTACTCCCAAAGTTTAAAAGTAAACTGGAATTTTGGGGCAAGGCAATTTGCACCTTAAAGGGATAGTAATACTTAAAATGGAAAAAAAAATATGTTGTAGGGTTTATCCCCCTGAGTAAAACAAGAGTACGCCCAGTGCTGAAAGGTTTTTTTTTATTCAAAAGGTATTACAGCTCAAATTTGATTTTTTTTTTTAGGTGCAATGTCACAATGGACTGAAATTGTACAGTGGCGCTGTTGCCTCACCATCGTATGGACAGCTCTGGTCCCAGGACCATAAATCTCCATAGGATGGTGTAGCAATTCTGGGGCAATGCAATTGCCCCACCGGGGCTAAATAACCCCTTTGATGTAAGTAGGTATTTTAACCCCTTGGATGCTAGAGTGGTTACATTCAAGTATTAAACAGCCTGTTTACACCAGTGGGAATTTTCTTTGCCCCCTACATTTCTTAGCAGATCAGCCTCTCTACCTTTTTTAACCCTTTGAGTGCCAGAAGGATATCTAATTCATTGCTTTGCTATCTCTCTGACAGTAAAAGGGCTAATTAGCACCTTATGTTCAACAGAAAACTGGGGCAAAGCTATGACACATTGACTTGTTGTAATTTTGGATTTTAACCCTTCTGCATGCTACAATAATCTTCTCACATTGCAGTGTAATGAGCTGGAGACCATTCTAGTATTCAACATGTTAAAAAAACTCATCAAAATTAATTGGAAAATGTATTTTTCCCATTATAACACAAATAGTTTGTCCCAGAACTGTTGCATTTTATTTTTGTGCATGCGGACATAAATGGTCTGATCTATGCAAGTTTTGATTAATATTGTCAGAGCTGTAGTACAAGAGTAATTGAATGATAAAGTACCCCCCTCCCACCCCTTTTACTGATGTAAAACTGCTCAACTCAGAGCAGCAAGACTGTCCAGATGGATCACAGAGAGGGACAATCTTCAGTGAGCATAAGGAAAAACCTGAAAAACCTGTCAAGGGGGGCAGGGTTTTCCTTATGATCACAGTAAGAAGATTGTCCCTTGCTGTGATCTGTTTGGTCAAGAGACCAGATTCCACATCTGAGTGGAGGTGACTTACACTAGGTAAAAGGGGCTGGAGGGGGATACTTTATCATTCAATTACTCTTGAAATACAACTCTGACAGTATTGAAATAACACTCTCCATGTCCCAAGTACTATGAAGATTAATTAGAGCTGCTGTGTTTGTGAAACATCACTTTTACTTTAATTTATCTACACATTATAAAATCTAATGATAGCTGAAGTTGTACTCGCACTACTAACCCTCTGAGAGTTGTCTCTTGCTTAGGCCTCTTTCTGGTCCTTCAATTGAGATTTTATTCAAATGGATAATGTCACTAATAGACAGGCAGCTCCATATAAAAGCAGTTTAGTGGTGTCAATTAAAATCATGGTCATGTATTTATATGCCACTCTGCACACAGGTAACTAGGTCACCATTAACATAAAGCGAATGTCTCTTAGGGATGGGCATAACTAGTGCAGACCAAATATAGAACCCCATCGTATTCCAGAGGGGTCTGTAACATTTTGTTGTCTCCCGGCGGAAAATGAGTAAATGTATTTGATACATCTCTTTTAATGTAACCATGACAACTGTTTGATGGCTTGCTTATCATTTCACAAATTATTCATTTAAATTCAGCTGCTTTTGATACAAACTTGTTGCATTTTACACAGAAAGCAAAAAATAAGAAATTCAGGAGCAAACCGATTGCTCCTTTAGGACAAATTAAAATGTCCAAATTCCCTTTGATTTAAAGGGGATCTATCACCCCTATACAAGTTACTCTTAAATGTTAGTTTATATAGCGATTGTTTGGAGTATTTCATTAAAGGGATAGTAATACTTAAAATGTAAAAAAGTATGTTGTAGGGTTTATCCCCCTGAGTAAAACAAGAGTACTCCCACTGCTGAAAGGTGTTTCATTCAAAAGTTATTAATTTTCAAAGTTGAAATTTTTTAGGTGCAATATCACAGTGGCCTGAAATTGTACAGTGGCGCTGTTGCTACACCATCCTATGGAGATTTATGGTCCCAGGACCAGAGCTGTCCATAGGATCGTGTAGCAACAGCGCCACTGTACAATTTCAGGCCACTGTGATAATGCACCTAAAAAATTCAACTTTGAAAATTAATAACTTTTGAATGAAACACCTTTCAGCAGTGGGAATGCTCTTGTTTTACTCAGGTGGATAAACCCTACAACATATTTTTTTTTACATTTTAAGTATTACTATCCCTTTAATTTCGGCAAAATGGAAGGAATAAATATGCACTGACCCTAAGTGACCCTGTGTGACCCTTCCACCTAGACTGCGGTTACCTGCTTTGTAACCTCAGTCTGCAACTCTCCCTCTGCTCTCCTCCCTCTATCCAGCCTCCTCCAATGACAGAGGCTTTCTGAATGTTAGCTGGAGAGATCTCATTGGCAGAGATCGATATCTACCCAATGAGATCGCTCCAGCTTACAGGAAGAAAGCCTCCATCATTGGAGGAGGCTGGATAGAGGGAGGGGAGCAGAGGCAGAGTGACGGACTGTGGTTACAGAGCAGGTAAATGCAGCCTTTCCAGTTGACAAGTGGAAAGGATAACCAGTAACATGGCTATCTTGAAATGTCTGTATATAAGATGTTGTCTTTGCCAACCCTGCAATCAGAATAGTTCTTTCTTTCACTTTGACACCAAGAACAAGGTGACATGTTACTGTCACAGTACCTTGTTTCCAGTGCTGCTGCTTCATTGACGCTCAATGTCTTTCCACACGTCATCTGCAGGCAAGAGGCTTCTAGCAGGCTGCAGGCCTCTGTTTTATGTGTGTTTGTTTCCTGTAGTCTCCTCCTACCTACTTCCTCCCTCTAGCTGCTCCTCCTACCTACTTCCTGTGGAGGGGTTTAAAGGGCAGACTGAGTCCTGACTCAGTCACCCTTATGTTGTTGTTCTGAGCAGTTCATTTTCTGGTATTCCTGATTCCTGTGTATGATCTGGCTTGTCTGTCCATCCATTCTGGTGTTGACCTGTGGCTCTGTCTGACTATTCTCCTTGGTGTTCCTATTCGGCACAGATATCCTTTCTGGTGCAAACCTGTGGCTCTGGCTGACTATCTGCTCCGTGTATGACTTTGGCTTGTCTGACTACCCACTCTGGTGTTGACTTGGGGCTCTATCCACTCTGCATCCAGCATACATATGGTCCAGTGGATATCCTATCTGGTGCAAACCTGTGGCTCTGGCTGACTACCCACTCTGTGTATGACCTAGGCTTGTCTGACTACCCACTCTGGTGTTGACCTGAGGCTCTATCCACTGCACATCCAGCATTTCATTGCTTCAGTGGTTATCCTATCTGGTGCAAACCTGTGGCTCTGGCTGACTACCCGCTCCGTGAATGACTTTGGCCCCTCTGACTATCCTATCTGGTACTTACTAGAAGGCTCTGTCTGTTCGCTCAGTTTGTTGGTTCTGTTATTCAGACATCCTTCCTAGTACTGACCTGGGGCTCTAGCAGACTCCTAGCTATTGACTACAGGGTGAGTCAGTATCTCTTGGGCGTTTCCTTACCACGAGACTCCAGCAGGTTGAGGCCTAGTCTCGGACAGTGTGATGCAGAGATTGGGAGACTGCTATTCCTGATACAGTGCTCGCAGTTTCAATCACCCACTGTGTGCATTTATATATTGCATTACTGTCATTATTCGCATAATAAAGGTTCTATTAACTATACCGTCTGACTCCTGGTTTTGCTTGCCAACCGTAACAGTTACCTTTTTTTCATTTTTTTAGCCCTGGATATATGTAATATGTTTATCACTGTTTTTTACTCCCTCCTAAATTTCCCTAAATATTTTCATAAGAATCAATGAGATAGAACATTCCCAACGTTAATTACCTGCAATGTAATCTAGGCCTTCTTTACAATAGTTGGAGCAATTCTGAGGCAAACTGCTTGCACTGTAGGTGACAAACAAAAATCCCCAACTGACTTAAATAAAACTTTTAGCTGCTGGATTGCTAGAGACGCCTCCAGTGCTTTGCAAAACAATATGTCAAGGACCTCACTAAAACTCAAAGGACTAAAACCCCATTTTAATCAATGGAAAGTTGTGGAACTCGTTGTTCTTGTGGAACAATTGGTCTGCTCCAGAATTGCTCCGATTCATCATATTAAAGGGGAACTTTACCCTTAGGAATAATTGAGGTCTTATAGACTCTTAATAGATAATGAGAATAGAATGTATAGCCAAAATAATTCAAATTATGTTGAGTAAAATATATAAACTATCCTAAAAGCTTCAAAACAAGAGGTGTACTGGCGTCCATCTTGTCATCATCATGTTCCTTCCTAGCAGAAGCACTATAGTCATTCCTATTCATGTGTGTACAGCTTTGATTAAGATTGATCAAGGTACAGTAGCAAAAGAAAAGAAAATGCTATCCTTCATAAAACAGAATTTTGACACTATTCAATGAGAGATATGATGTATGAAGAATATCTAGTCAAACTTGGTTGCTTTACTGCAGAAAAGAGACAGCTAAGAGTAGATCTTGTTACACTGTCTAAGTTTATGTGGAGTCAGTACAAGTATCTCTCTAGTGAGCTTTTCATTACTAGGTCTGATCATATAACACCACTTAAAGGTATAGTAAACCTTGAAAATAAGTTTATTTTATATTGTGGCCCTTAAAAAAACATGAAAAATGATATAAGTCTTATCTCCCAAACCTTTATGGTTTGGGAGATATTCACAAGTAAAATAAAGTTAAGTTCCCTTTTCCTGGCTGTTTTAGCCAAGTCTGCCATCTAGTGGACAGATTTGGAATTCGGTCCACAGATCAACCGGCAGTTCTTTAGCAGTGCCGAGATCACGATCTTTAAAAAAAACTACTTAACTGGAACTGTCTACAAAGTGTGCCTGACTTGCAAGCACACTTTGTAGACCATTCCAATTAAGAAATTCTTTTTAAAGATTGTGATCTTGGCACTTCTGGAGAGCCGCGGCCGGTCAAGGGACCAGATTCCAGATATGAGAGCTAGAACGGTGACGTCACTCAGGGGGAAACTTTGCTTGTAAATATCTCCCAAATCATAAAGGTTTGGGAGATAAGACTTATATCATTTTTCATGTTTTTTTAAGGGCTACAATATAAAATAAACTTATTTTCAAGGTTTACTATCCCTTTAAGATTAAAGAATCGGTGGTTTCAACATCAGCAGAGAAAGGGGTTCTTTACAGTAAGATCTTTTACATTTGGTATTTGGAATCCTTTGCATAGTGATGTGATAATAGCAGATGCAATGGATACATTTAAAGTGATTGTAAGTCTAAACACAACTATATTGCAGAGTCATGTTTAGATGATAAGAAACACATTGCGCTGTTTAAAAACACTTACTTTTGTGTGTCGTTCTAAAGTTATGAAGTGGAGAAGGATCCCCCACCCACTTCTTCTGGCCTCCTCACACTGAATGGCTAGTCATGTCATGAGATGGATGCAGCAAGGGACAAACTTCAGTAAGTATAAGGAAAATCCTGCACCCCCTTCATGAAGGAGGACAGGATTTCCGTTTTGCGTATTGAAGTTTGTCCCTCGCCGCATCCGTCCAGAACTGAGAGAGCTGCTGAGTAACATAGGCAGAAGGGGCAGGTGGGGATCCTTCTCCACTTCATAACTTAAAGGAGCAGTAAAATGTTTTTTCATGAAAACACATATTTTATAGAGCATTTCCTGATGAATAAAATAAGGTCACTCCCATCGCTGTCAGATTGTTTATTCAAAATTTATAGCAGTTTAAATAACCAGGAAGTGAATTTACTGCGTTTACTTCCTGATAGTTCTAACTGACAGGAAGTGACTCAGCAGTTTCTATCACATTCTATGGAGAACTGTATGTCACTGACTTTTCTGACTTTCCTCTCCATTAGAATCTACCAGAAAATCTAATTAGAATTTGACCACTAGAGGGCACTGCTAATGTAAAAAAACATGGGTTTAAACTGTAATAACTCTGGAAATATAAATCTCTCGGCAGTAGGAGTACCCTTATTTTTCTCAGTAGGAAAATCCCTACAGTATATCTTTTCTCATAAAAAAAGTTTACTGCTCCTTTAAGAACTTTGCAAAAGTAAATGTTTTTAAACAGCACAATGTGTTTCTTACAATCTAAAGAAGGCTTGGTGAAAAAGTTGTGTTTAGACATTACAATCACTTTAAGAGAAGGTTAGATACATTTCTTGAAGAAAGGAACATACAGGATTAGACTGTGTGATATCAGGTTAACCCTTTAATGACCCTTGACGGTCATGGTACGTCATGGGTAAAAAGTGCCTGAATGACCCATGACATACTATGACCGTCATGGATTTCAGGGTTCCCCGCATGGCTGCACGCCATTCGGGAAGCCCTGAGTCCGATCGTCAAAAACAAATAAAAAAAGATGCTCCGTGGTCCTTTAGTGACCACCGCGTGCCTGCGCGGCTGGTCAATAAGGGGTTAAACAGAAAGATCTGGTAAAATTACTATGACCCATCTTGGAGTCAGGAAACATTATATATATTTCTCATTTTCTAGATTATACAATCGAGGAATATTCAAGGAAACTGTATTCTTCACTTGATCAGAAATATAGGCAAGAATAGAGTACTGGAGACCAATAATAATTCATAAAATATGAATCATCATTATCTTGTTTATCTTACATAAAATAGAATAATTTTGAGACTGTTCAATAACTTGGTTCAATACTATACTTCATAGTAAATAAATGGATTACAATCAATTACGCATAAGCGTGTAAAATATATTTTATTTAGATATAAAATGCAATGTAATTACTAATAATAATATATTAAAACATTAGTGGATACAAAATTAATAATTTGTATTAATTGAACATTTTCTGGAAAACTAAATGTTCCAGATTAGATAAATAGTAATTAAACAATTTATCTGCTGTTTAAATATGCTTGTACACTGGATTAAATATACACACACAGACTGTGATATGCATCAAAATACACTTCTTAGTAGCAGAATGAATTCCCCAGAATTGTCAATAGCATATCATGCTACACAGTGAAAACAAATTCACTACAAAACAATTTAATTCCAATATGGTGCATGCTTCTTTGTCTTTTTCCTCCAAATTGGCGTGATTATACCAACAGACAAAAGACAGATTGCATAATTTTATCCCAAAAAAATACAGTAATAATTTGAATTAGCGTTTCTTTTAGTAAACTGCAATTAAAATTCTCTTACATACAAATTGATAAAAACATTTACATGAACCACAAATCAATCTGAGAAACATATATAAACTTTCAGGGTAGCAAACTGACAAGGAGTTAGCAATTAAACACCAAGATCAATATAGCTATGAATGACCAAATCACAATCATCAATAGTGCATTAGATATATGTAAAAATATGAAAAATCACAAATAATGGCACACACACACACATATATATATATATATATATATATATATATATATATATATATATCTGCACAAACTCACAGATGCAGTTTCAATATTTAATATTAATTAATCAAATAAAAATATTCCAGTCTATATAATCAATCCCAAGTGATCTAGCATTTACTAATCAAATATGTAGCAAAAATCAACGTATATAATTCTCAGGTTAACCTACTTTCACGTTTCTCACAAATTTTAAAGGGATAGTAATATTTCATAATAAAAGCAACTCCAATTAATCGTCATAGTATTTGAGCCATAGAGAGTGTTATTTCAATACTGTCAGAGTTGTAGTTGAAGAGTAATTGAATGATAAAGTATCACCCTTCCAGCCCCTTTTACCTATTGTAAGTCGCCTCCTCTCAGATGTGGAATCTGGTCTCTTGACCAGACAGCTCACAGCAAGGGAAATCTTCTTACTGTGAGAACAATGAAAGCCCTTCCCCCATTGACAGGTTTTTCAGGTTTTTCCCTTATGTTAATTGAAGATTGTCGCTCTCTGCAATATACTTGGACACAACCCTGCTACTCTGAGCTGAGCAGTGTTACATCAGTAAAAGGGGCGTGAGATGGTACTTTATCATTCATCACTCTTGAACTACAACTCTGACAGTATTGAAATAATACTCTCCATGGCCCAAATACTAGGAAGATTAATTGGAGCTGATTTTATTATGAAACATTACTATCCCTTTAAAATGACACACTTATCACACACAACCCTACATCTGGCAAATAACTATTCTTATGTATCCTCTGGAAACCACACTATAATTAATATTGAGCTGTAGTGGATATTTCCTTAAGAGCCATCAGTTTCATAAGAAATAACTATCTACTGCAAGCCGACCTGTGAGTTTCCGGAGGAGAGAATTTAGGTGCCAATTTAACAGGAGGTCTCCGGATGGGATCCCGCTGGAGTTGTGTCACGGTTTACAAGACGCTGAGACCAGTAGGTGAAATAAAACATGGTTTTATTAAGAACAAAATAAATGGAAGAATCGCCCTCTGTAGGCAGCACTGAGTAATAGCAAGGAGGCAACAGTAGGACCAATATACAGATAATGACTTAACAGCACAGGCACATAACAGATACTGAGTACAGAGATACAAGGGTTAACACAGTAATCAGTCCATCTCAGTTGTGTTGTTTGGCACGCCCAGGGTGGTGATAGGCAGTAAATGGTGGAGAAAACTCAACACCAAAAGTTCATAATACTGAGATAACTGTCCAGCAAAGAAGAACCTGCAACCCAGAGCCTGCTGAACTTGAGCCAGTAGCCCCCACAGGCGTAATCATGGAGCAAATGGATTGCAAGAGCTTGAGCCAATAGCCCCACGGGCATGATAACGGAAGCCACTGAATTGCAAGAGCTTGAGCCAATAGCCCCCACGGGCGTGATAACGGAAGCCACTGGATTGCAAGAGCTTGAGCCAATAGCCCCACAGGTGTAATAACAGGCTTGCACAGTAGCAGCTAGAGCCGCAGCGCCTACCGGGTGCGGTAACGTAAACCAACTATACTGCAAGGAGTGATATGAACTGTAGCCCTACAAGGCCATACTGAACCGGCTCAGCAGTAATAGTGGCTGAAAGTGAAACGGCTCAGCAAGGATAGCAATGCTCTGTACCAGACTGGAGGCTCAGAACCGGGAACACAGCTCTGTACAGGTGAATGGAAATACAGTTCTGCACGGGTTAACGGCTCAGGAGGAGGACAACAGCTCTGCATGGGTTAACGGCTCAGTAGGAGGAGTACAGCTCTGCACGGGTTAACGGCTCAGTAGGAGGAGTACAGCTCTGCAAGGTAACGGCTCGGTTAGCAGAATCTCAGCTCTGCACGGGTTAACAGCTGCAGCCGCAGGAGTACAGGTCACTTGGAGGAAGTCAGAATGTCGCCTCGGCGACAGCAGGAAGTTGAACCGTAGTCTGGGTAGATGAAACCGGTGCAGGTCACGGATCAGGAACGTCAACAAGCCGGGTCGAATCACGGAGCAGGGTTCTCAGACAATCCTGGTCAGGTCACGAGCAGGAACGTCAGCCAAGCCGGGTCGAATCACGGAGCAGGTTCTCAGACAAGCCAGATCAGGTCACGAGCAAGAACATCAGCCAGGCCGGGACAAATCACGGAGCAGGAACACAGAAACGTAGTCTGAGCAAGCCAAATCAGTACACCGGAAATCAGGAACACAGGAACACAGCACAGCAATACTGGCTCAGGAACACCACAAAAGGGCACCTGACAGGTGCCAATGGCAAAGTATAAAATGGTCACCAGGGGCGGGCCAAACAGGCTCAACCAATTGGAGCGCAGCACAAGTGAGAGTGACAGAAGGGAAAATCATGGCACCATGATAAGTTGTCTCTCCCTGAGTCTCAGATCTATGCAGGAGACTAAGGCAATAAGATCCTCCAATTCCAAGGGTAGATCTCAGGCAGCTAGTTCATGCTTTACATGGTCAGACAGTCCATTATTAAATGCAGAGACCAGGGCTTCATTGTTCCAATTAACCTCTGCCACAAAGGTACGGAACTCTGTTGCATAGTCCAATAATGAACGTGAGCCCTGACTGATGGTGAATAGAGATGACGAAGCAGTCCTTGCTCTGCCAAGAAGGTCAAAGACTTGGCAAAGATTGCAGGCAAATTCTGAATAGTTGTTAACCAGTGGAGTGCCTCTCTCCCATAGAGGGGAAGCCCAGTCAATGGCACAGTTCATTAATAAAGAAATCACATATCCTACTTTAGCTCTGTCAAATGGAAACAAGTGGGACGTCATCTCAAAATGGATAGAACATTGATTTAAGAAACCTCTACACGCAGCAGGGTCACCTCCATAACGAGGGGAAGGTGGTAATCTAATGGTAGGCACAGAAGTAGGTCTCTACTTGAACAGGAGCATAAGTAGCAGGAGCAGCATGGCGTGCAGGATCAGTATGAACTAGCAAAGTCTGTAAGACATGAGCAAACTGATCCATGTTGTGGTCTAGGCCTTCAATCCTGGCCTCACATGTACTGAGTTTTTGTACAACCTCTACGGGTTCCATGTTACTGGTCCTCGGATACTACCACAGTCTCTTAGCCTGCCGAGGATTTAGAGGATGGAAAACACACAAGCTCAGACACAGAGTCGGAACCCTACTGCAGAAGGCTGGGAGTCGTAACCTCTACAATATTAAATAAAGTTATAAACTGGCATTACTGACCCTTTAACTCAAAATATATTTGACATGTTCAAAAGAAAAGCAGAATAATTCTGGTCATGGCAAGTCATGGAATTCCAGCTACACAGAGCCCAGATTGAATGCACATAAAAAAAAGACCCGTAGTCGTGCCAGCTTCTCACTGCCTCGCCTGTTCATTAAGGGGTTAACCCTTTTGTGTGCCAGAGGGATACGCAACACAAAGTGTTGAGATTATTAAAAGAGAAAAGAAAAAAAGAAGAGAGGAGCAAAAGAGTCTCTCTAAGCATAGTATGTTGATCACAAAAGATTGGTCCTTCACCAAAACACCGTGGAACAAATCGTCAGGATATTACTCACGTTTTTCAGAGGCACACAACACCTGCCTCCTGGTCTCTGCGCTTGCACTGGCTTACACCCCAGTATAGTGATCTTCTCCATTCGGGGTCACATGTAGAAACAGTTCCTTACAGAATTCTTCAATAGGAGCGATAGGTTGCATATATGGAATTCGCCACTTGAGCAGAGGATACTAGAGAATCCAATGCTACAATAGGCCAAACCTTGTTTGATCTTGTCAAAAAATCAACTCCTATTATTCAATTGAGGAACTTCTAGTTCAACAAAGCAAGCCAGTGTCTCAAAAATTATGTAAAACATACACGAGAATAATCTTAATTTTATTTTCTTCAAAAGAAGACAAAAAAATATATAAATACAAGAATGAGTCAATGACTTTCACAGTCAAAGAAACATTATATAATAATATAAAAACAATATGCGCATATGATTAAACAGTTATCAAAAAATAAAATAAAGATCAATAAAACCAATATGCACCATAAGAAAAAGCAGTTTTACAGCTGACGCGTTTCGTCACTAAATGTGACTTTCAAAAGCTGGTAAGCTGGTTAGTAAGCTGTTTTTCTTACCAATAGATTGTATATTTTGACTTGAGTGCATACTGTGGTGTTATGGACACAGGTATGTTGCTTCAGAATTTGAAACAAAACTGCGTCCATTACATGGATATGTTCCCCTGTCCTAAAATCACATTTAGTGTTTTAGACACCATTTTCCTTTTGTCTCTTTGTTGTCTCCCTGGTCTGTTTGGGCGGGAAAATGACAAAGAAGGACAACCTGCTCTTTTGTTTCTCTTCCTTCTAGGAGAAAGGGAGGAGGGGTGTGTCAATCAGGTAAAGTGGGCTGGAGATGGGTGGGGCTTGCCAACAATAAAAGAGGTGTGCAGGGAGTCTTGAGGGAGTCTTTTTGGAAGAAGGGGCTTGGAGCAGGAGAGCCATGGAGAGGGAGATGTGACCAGCAGCAAGGGGGACATGCCTTGCCTGGGCCCCCAGAACTGTTCCAGGATCCTGGCCTGTTTTTCCCTGCGGCACCATCCTCATTGTTCCAGATAGAGGAGTATAGAAACTAAGTATCTCTCTATTATTCTCATACTATCTATAATATTTCTAGGAAAAATACCTTGGTAACCAACGTATAGTGTTTTCTACTATAATTGTTGTATTATGTGTTTATTTGCACTGCAGTAAGTAATTGTCTAGTTAGCTAGAATATATTTGATAATATACAGTGTATTGTTAATATTATTGTTTGTTATTAAATATCATTGCTTATTTCTAGTACTGGGGTGTTATTGTGTTAATTGTGGTATTAGTCATTAGGACAAATTTCTCTCGATATATCCTTTAATTAAAGGGTTGGCTTTTTGGGTGTGGGCAAATTCATATTGCTTCTAATAGCTGTGTTGGAGTTTGTGTGGTGTGAGCAAGTTGTAGGCCCTGGCCTTGCTTTTGTTCATAGATTTTACCTCAGAGCAAACACATGGTCTGACTCCATCTTGCTAGGCCCCAGCCTGTCTCCACATGGTTGAGGACGCCATTTTGTAAAAAGCACATGGTGTGAGTTTGCAGTTTCTTCACAACTACATTGATTTTAACACAGCTGCTATTGTGCAACCTTTTTCGCCAAATTAATTCACCCAAAGCCACAAACTTAAAACATGTGGGAAGAGGCGCAGTGGTTGGGGAGTTTTACTGTTCATCTTGGCTCCCTGTTTGTATGTATATTTTTGTTGAGATTATTAAAACCTTTTGTGCAGAAATCCTTCAAGTGATAACAAGCATCTATCAAATATCTCTTTTCTGGAGTAAACTTGATCCAGCTATTCTCTCGTCTTCCTCTACACTGGAAATCGTTTTGCTTGAATCAACTGAATCCGGATGGCAAGGATACGAACAGCATATGCTCGAAGCACAAGACAATGAGATTATTATGGTTGTAAACCTGGCAGAAACACTTCCTATCACAGATGGTTTTCAATTGTACATTATAAATTGGAAATATAGCTGCTTTTTTCTGGTTAGTTACATCCATGATGGGCAATGTTTCAAAATATATTGCAGCTAGAGTTTTGTTTTTATCTTAGTCAAGCAAAATGTGTAGGCCTTGATGCCGGTATTTGAAACACTATTATTCAACATACCGATACAAGTGCTTCACAGCCACAATTTCTGCAATGTTTATGAACATCTTGTTCTGAATTTTAGAGCAGTATTCAGGAATCTGAAGTTGAGCAATTCTGGAACAAACCATTTGCTCTGTAGGGTACAAATAAAATTCTTACAATTATTATTATTTTAAATAATCAGCTCCAATTAATCTTCATAGTATTTGAACATGGAGATTGTTATTTCAGTACTGTCAGAGATGTAGTTCAAGAGAAACTGAATGATAAAGCATCCCCTCCCGACCCTTTTACTGATGTAACACTGCTCACCTCAGAGCAGCAAGACTGTCCAGATGGATCAGAGAGAGGGACAATCTTCAGTGATCATAAGGAAAAACCTGTCAAGGGGGCAGGGTTTTTCTTATGATCTTAAGATGATTGTCCCTCACTGCGACTTGCCCGGTCAAGTGACCAGATTCCACATCTGAGGGGAGGTGGCTTACACTAAATAAAAGGGGTGGAAGGGGAATATTTTATCATTCAGTTACTCTCTGACAGTACTGAAATAACACTCTCCACGGCCCAAATAATATGAAGATTAACTTTTATTTTTTATGAAATATTACTATCCCTTTAAGGGATTGCTAACACTACTTAACAATAACCTGACTTATCTTCATACTGAGAACTTTCAAATGAGCTGACCCTGAGATTGTAAAAATATTAACATTTAGTTAGCCCCAATAGGTATCTTATATGGTATCAGGGCCAGATTTCTCAACAGGCACAGTAGACAACTGCTTAGGGTTCCAACTTTTGAGGGGCGGTGTCTCAGCTTTGCTGGCCATGCCCACATTCTGAACTGTGGGTGTGGCCAGAACAACCTGAAAGTCCCTGCGTCAGTTTCATACCCATTTACACGCTATTATTTAACCTCTTGGATGCTAGAGAGATCTCAAACGCATCTCTTCTCAAAGTGTTGGAGATCTCTCTAGCAACCTCAATGTTAAAGCCTTGTTTTTAGCTTTGCTTGTTACAGCTCAAGAGTATTTTCTGTGCCAGGAAGCAGTGGATGGGCCTGGGATTGGGGTCATGTGAGGACTGGGGGTGTGCATTTCTTCACACCACTATATTGTTAACCTCTTCGATGCCAAGAATCAATCCATTCTTATTTAAAATCATTTTTATTGTTATGTTATTATTGACATTCTTATGTCAAAAGCTCTTAAAGCAAAACATCCGGAATCCAACATTTTGCCTTTAAAGGGATAGTAATACTTAAAATGTAAAAACAATATGTTGTAGGGTTTATCCCCCTGAGTAAAACAAGATTACTCCCACTGCTGAAAGGCGTTTCATTCAAAAGTTATTAATTTTCAAAGTTGAATTTTTTAGGTGCAATATCACAGTGGCCTGAAATTGTACAGTGGCACTGTTGCTACACGATCCTATGGACAGCTCTGGTCCCAGGACCATAAATCTCCATAGGATGGTGTAGCAACAATGCCACTGTACAATTTCAGGCCACTGTGATATTGCACCTAAAAAATTCAACTTAGAAAATTAATAACTTTTGAATGAAATGCCTTTCAGCAGTGGGAGTATTCTTGTTTTACTCAGGGGGATAAACCCTACAACATCTTTTTTTTACATGTTAAGTGTTACTGTCCCTTTAAGAGCTTTTAACATAAGAATAGAAGGGAGTGTGGATCCTATTGGGTTGTTTGAATTTCTAAGCTTTTGGATGAGATCATGATGATAATTGGTCGCTAGTGCTTTATAAGACAAGACCATGAATGAGCCATTTGTCCTTGATCATGATTAAGCTCGGCAAGATGCAAAATGCGTAGGTTGTAGGAGTTACAGACCTGCTAGCATTCCCAGCTCTGCTAGTATTACCTCTGACTCATCTGTTTATGATACTAAGAAGGTAAGTGTTTTTTTATGTTGGTTTCTACAATAAAAATGATTTTCAATAAGAATGGATTGATTCTTGTCATCAAAGAGGTTAACAATATAGTGGTGCAAATTGTCTTTGAATAAATATCATTATTTTGAACTATTGAGAATATAATATATACAGCTTTTCCAATTTTTTCTTTTCAGTTAGTCACTGAATCCAAAGTGTATGTGTGGTCACTGCTTTAAAATTGAGACATTTTTTTGATTGGTTATAGGACTGGGGGTGGGGTCATGAGTGGAGCTAAGGTTACATAGATTGCTTTGTCTAGGGGAGCTTGGAATGTAAATCCGGCACTGTGTGTGATATGTACCTATTTGTTCTCCAGCAGTTTTCAATCAACCTATAACATAGTTAGATAAATTCTAGATAAACAGGACTTTTCCCTTCGCCTTTCTGGTAGAAATTACATCAGTGTAAAGCCCAAAGAAGCAGCTAATTGGTGCAGATCATATAGCAGTTAACTCTGGACTCTCTCATCCTGATAATTTGTTCCATACACACGGGCTAAAGTGCACCCAGTGGCCCCGGCTGCTGCCCCAGAGCCGGTAGCAGAGACAGGACGTGAGCCGTCCGGAGCTGCAGTCATGCGCAATAGAGACTCGCCAAATGCGCTGATCCTTAGCGGGGAGCTCCAGGCGGCTCACAGTGAATCTCCCTGTGTGCGAAACCACACATGCACAGTAAAGACTCTACTACGCATGTGCAGTTACGGCTCACAGGGTGCAACGCATTCTACCACTTTATGTTATAGGATATATATATATATATATATATATTGTGGTAAGGTCCCTTCAAACACAGTCAGGACAACCAGAAGGTTGTAACTTCAATGCAGTTTATTTTAAACAGCAACAACAAAAGAAAAGTCTCTTTCCAATTTTAGGGTATGCTTCCCCTTTAAAGGGATAGTAATGTTTCATAATAAAAAAAAGCTCTAATTAATCATCATAGTATTTGGACTTTGGAGAGTGTTATTTCAATACTGTCAGAGTTGTAGTTCCAGAGTAATTCAATGACAAAGTATCCTCCTCCCGCCCCTTTTACTGATGTAACACTGCTCAGCCAGATCAGAAGGAAGGTGCCCAGGAAGACTGCAGAGAGGGACAATCTTCAATTAAGATAAGGGAAAAATCTGAAAAACTTGTCAAGGGGGGCAGGGATTTCATTGTTTTCATAGGAATAAGAGTGTCCCTTCTGTTATCTGTCTGGTCTATGGACTGCATTCCACATCTGAGAAGAGATGGCTTACACTAGGTAAAAGGGGCGGGAGGGGAAACTTTGCTTGTGAATATCTCTCAAACCATAAAGGTTTGAGAGATAAGTCTTATATCATTCTTCATGTTTTTTTAATGCCTACAAAATAAAATAAAGTTAAAACGAAGTATTACTATCCCTTTAAATCAAACAGGTTTTTGACACCAAATAAAAAGTACAGAAATAAACAGGCCTACTCCTTTCAGGAGGCTAACTCGCAGTAGTTCCCTCACTACCAGTTACTGACCCAGCTACTCTGGGTTCCAGCACAAAAAAGTAAAATAAGTAGACATGCAGTATTTTCAGTTCAGAAGCTTGCTCACCATTCCTTGGTTTCAGAGGCAGACAGACAGCTTGCAGGTCTCCAAACACACTATCCCAGTGCAGTCTGACCCCAAACACTCTATCCCAGTGCAGTCTGACCCCAAACACACTATCCCAGTGCAGTCTGACCCCAAACACACTATCCCAGTGCAGTCTGACCCCAAACACTCTATCCCAGTGCAGTCTGACCCCAAACACACTATCCCAGTGCAGTCTGACCCCAAACACACTATCCCAGTGCAGTCTGACCCCCAAACACTCTATCCCAGTGCAGTCTGACCCCAAACACACTATCCCAGTGCAGTCTGACCCCAAACACACTATCCCAGTGCAGTCTGACCCCAAACACTCTATCCCAGTGCAGTCTGACCCCAAACACACTATCCCAGTGCAGTCTGACCCCCAAACACACTATCCCAGTACAGTCTGACCCCAAACACACTATCCCAGTGCAGTCTGACCCCCAAACACTCTATCCCAGTGCAGTCTGACCCCAAACACTCTATCCCAGTGCAGTCTGACCCCAAACACACTATCCCAGTGCAGTCTGACCCCAAACACTCTATCCCAGTGCAGTCTGACCCCAAACACACTATCCCAGTGCAGTCTGACCCCAAACACACTATCCCAGTGCAGTCTGACCCCAAACACTCTATCCCAGTGCAGTCTGACCCCAAACACTCTATCCCAGTGCAGTCTGACCCCCAAACACACTATCCCAGTACAGTCTGACCCCAAACACACTATCCCAGTGCAGTCTGACCCCCAAACACTCTATCCCAGTGCAGTCTGATCCCAAACACACTATCCCAGTGCAGTCTGACCCCCAAACACACTATCCCAGTACAGTCTGACCCCAAACACACTATCCCAGTGCAGTCTGACCCCCCAAACACTCTATCCCAGTGCAGTCTGACCCCAAACACTCTATCCCAGTGCAGTCTGACCCCAAACACTCTATCCCAGTGCAGTCTGACCCCCAAACACACTATCCCAGTGCAGTCTGACCCCAAACACACTATCCCAGTGCAGTCTGACCCCAAACACTCTATCCCAGTGCAGTCTGACCCCAAACACTCTATCCCAGTGCAGTCTGACCCCAAACACACTATCCCAGAGCAGTCTGACCCCCAAACACACTATCCCAGTGCAGTCTGACCCCAAACACACTATCCCAGTGCAGTCTGACCCCAAACACACTATCCCAGTGCAGTCTGACCCCAAACACTCTATCCCAGTGCAGTCTGACCCCAAACACTCTATCCCAGTGCAGCCTGACCCCAAACACTCTATCCCAGTGCAGTCTGACCCCAAACACTCTATCCCAGTGCAGTCTGACCCCAAACACTCTATCCCAGTGCAGTCTGACCCCAAACACACTATCCCAGTGCAGTCTGACCCCAAACACACTATCCCAGTGCAGTCTGACCCCAAACACTCTATCCCAGTGCAGTCTGACCCCAAACACTCTATCCCAGTGCAGTCTGATCCCAAACACACTATCCCAGTGCAGTCTGACCCCAAACACACTATCCCAGTGCAGTCTGACCCCAAACACACTATCCCAGTGCAGTCTGATCCCAAACACTCTATCCCAGTGCAGTCTGACCCCAAACACTCTATCCCAGTGCAGTCTGACCCCAAACACACTATCCCAGTGCAGTCTGATCCCAAACACACTATCCCAGTGCAGTCTGACCCCAAACACACTATCCCAGTGCAGTCTGATCCCAAACACACTATCCCAGTGCAGTCTGACCCCAAACACACTATCCCAGTGCAGTCTGATCCCAAACACACTATCCCAGTGCAGTCTGACCCCAAACACACTATCCCAGTGCAGTCTGACCCCAAACACACTATCCCAGTGCAGTCTGACCCCAAACACACTATCCCAGTGCAGTCTGACCCCAAACACACTATCCCAGTGCAGTCTGATCCCAAACACACTATCCCAGTGCAGTCTGACCCCAAACACACTATCCCAGTGCAGTCTGACCCCAAACACACTATCCCAGTGCAGTCTGACCCCAAACACTCTATCCCAGTGCAGTCTGACCCCCAAACACTCTATCCCAGTGCAGTCTGACCCCCAAACACACTATCCCAGTGCAGTCTGACCCCAAACACTCTATCCCAGTGCAGTCTGACCCCAAACACACTATCCCAGTGCAGTCTGACCCCAAACACACTATCCCAGTGCAGTCTGATCCCAAACACACTATCCCAGTGCAGTCTGACCCCAAACACACTATCACAGTGCAGTCTGACCCCAAACACACTATCCCAGTGCAGTCTGATCCCAAACACACTATCCCAGTGCAGTCTGACCCCAAACACTCTATCCCAGTGCAGTCTGACCCCAAACACTCTATCCCAGTGCAGTCTGACCCCAAACACACTATCCCAGTGCAGTCTGACCCCAAACACACTATCCCAGTGCAGTCTGACCCCAAACACTCTATCCCAGTGCAGTCTGACCCCAAACACTCTATCCCAGTGCAGTCTGACCCCAAACACACTATCCCAGTGCAGTCTGATCCCAAACACACTATCCCAGTGCAGTCTGACCCCAAACACACTATCCCAGTGCAGTCTGACCCCAAACACACTATCCCAGTGCAGTCTGACCCCCAAACACACTATCCCAGTGCAGTCTGACCCCAAACACTCTATCCCAGTGCAGTCTGACCCCAAACACACTATCCCAGTGCAGTCTGACCCCCAAACACACTATCCCAGTACAGTCTGACCCCAAACACACTATCCCAGTGCAGTCTGACCCCCAAACACTCTATCCCAGTGCAGTCTGACCCCAAACACTCTATCCCAGTGCAGTCTGACCCCAAACACACTATCCCAGTGCAGTCTGACCCCAAACACTCTATCCCAGTGCAGTCTGACCCCAAACACACTATCCCAGTGCAGTCTGACCCCAAACACACTATCCCAGTGCAGTCTGACCCCAAACACTCTATCCCAGTGCAGTCTGACCCCAAACACTCTATCCCAGTGCAGTCTGACCCCAAACACTCTATCCCAGTGCAGTCTGACCCCAAACACACTATCCCAGAGCAGTCTGACCCCCAAACACACTATCCCAGTGCAGTCTGACCCCAAACACACTATCCCAGTGCAGTCTGACCCCAAACACACTATCCCAGTGCAGTCTGACCCCAAACACTCTATCCCAGTGCAGTCTGACCCCAAACACTCTATCCCAGTGCAGCCTGACCCCAAACACTCTATCCCAGTGCAGTCTGACCCCAAACACACTATCCCAGAGCAGTCTGACCCCCAAACACACTATCCCAGTGCAGTCTGACCCCAAACACACTATCCCAGTGCAGTCTGACCCCAAACACACTATCCCAGTGCAGTCTGACCCCAAACACTCTATCCCAGTGCAGTCTGACCCCAAACACTCTATCCCAGTGCAGCCTGACCCCAAACACTCTATCCCAGTGCAGTCTGACCCCAAACACACTATCCCAGTGCAGTCTGACCCCAAACACTCTATCCCAGTGCAGTCTGACCCCAAACACACTATCCCAGTGCAGTCTGACCCCCAAACACACTATCCCAGTACAGTCTGACCCCAAACACACTATCCCAGTGCAGTCTGACCCCCAAACACTCTATCCCAGTGCAGTCTGACCCCAAACACTCTATCCCAGTGCAGTCTGACCCCAAACACACTATCCCAGTGCAGTCTGACCCCAAACACTCTATCCCAGTGCAGTCTGACCCCAAACACACTATCCCAGTGCAGTCTGACCCCAAACACACTATCCCAGTGCAGTCTGACCCCAAACACTCTATCCCAGTGCAGTCTGACCCCAAACACTCTATCCCAGTGCAGTCTGACCCCCAAACACACTATCCCAGTACAGTCTGACCCCAAACACACTATCCCAGTGCAGTCTGACCCCCAAACACTCTATCCCAGTGCAGTCTGATCCCAAACACACTATCCCAGTGCAGTCTGACCCCCAAACACACTATCCCAGTACAGTCTGACCCCAAACACACTATCCCAGTGCAGTCTGACCCCCCAAACACTCTATCCCAGTGCAGTCTGACCCCAAACACTCTATCCCAGTGCAGTCTGACCCCAAACACTCTATCCCAGTGCAGTCTGACCCCCAAACACACTATCCCAGTGCAGTCTGACCCCAAACACACTATCCCAGTGCAGTCTGACCCCAAACACTCTATCCCAGTGCAGTCTGACCCCAAACACTCTATCCCAGTGCAGTCTGACCCCAAACACACTATCCCAGAGCAGTCTGACCCCCAAACACACTATCCCAGTGCAGTCTGACCCCAAACACACTATCCCAGTGCAGTCTGACCCCAAACACACTATCCCAGTGCAGTCTGACCCCAAACACTCTATCCCAGTGCAGTCTGACCCCAAACACTCTATCCCAGTGCAGCCTGACCCCAAACACTCTATCCCAGTGCAGTCTGACCCCAAACACTCTATCCCAGTGCAGTCTGACCCCAAACACTCTATCCCAGTGCAGTCTGACCCCAAACACACTATCCCAGTGCAGTCTGACCCCAAACACACTATCCCAGTGCAGTCTGACCCCAAACACTCTATCCCAGTGCAGTCTGACCCCAAACACTCTATCCCAGTGCAGTCTGATCCCAAACACACTATCCCAGTGCAGTCTGACCCCAAACACACTATCCCAGTGCAGTCTGACCCCAAACACACTATCCCAGTGCAGTCTGATCCCAAACACTCTATCCCAGTGCAGTCTGACCCCAAACACTCTATCCCAGTGCAGTCTGACCCCAAACACACTATCCCAGTGCAGTCTGATCCCAAACACACTATCCCAGTGCAGTCTGACCCCAAACACACTATCCCAGTGCAGTCTGATCCCAAACACACTATCCCAGTGCAGTCTGACCCCAAACACACTATCCCAGTGCAGTCTGATCCCAAACACACTATCCCAGTGCAGTCTGACCCCAAACACACTATCCCAGTGCAGTCTGACCCCAAACACACTATCCCAGTGCAGTCTGACCCCAAACACACTATCCCAGTGCAGTCTGACCCCAAACACACTATCCCAGTGCAGTCTGATCCCAAACACACTATCCCAGTGCAGTCTGACCCCAAACACACTATCCCAGTGCAGTCTGACCCCAAACACACTATCCCAGTGCAGTCTGACCCCAAACACTCTATCCCAGTGCAGTCTGACCCCCAAACACTCTATCCCAGTGCAGTCTGACCCCCAAACACACTATCCCAGTGCAGTCTGACCCCAAACACTCTATCCCAGTGCAGTCTGACCCCAAACACACTATCCCAGTGCAGTCTGACCCCAAACACACTATCCCAGTGCAGTCTGATCCCAAACACACTATCCCAGTGCAGTCTGACCCCAAACACACTATCACAGTGCAGTCTGACCCCAAACACACTATCCCAGTGCAGTCTGATCCCAAACACACTATCCCAGTGCAGTCTGACCCCAAACACTCTATCCCAGTGCAGTCTGACCCCAAACACTCTATCCCAGTGCAGTCTGACCCCAAACACACTATCCCAGTGCAGTCTGACCCCAAACACACTATCCCAGTGCAGTCTGACCCCAAACACTCTATCCCAGTGCAGTCTGACCCCAAACACTCTATCCCAGTGCAGTCTGACCCCAAACACACTATCCCAGTGCAGTCTGATCCCAAACACACTATCCCAGTGCAGTCTGACCCCAAACACACTATCCCAGTGCAGTCTGACCCCAAACACACTATCCCAGTGCAGTCTGACCCCCAAACACACTATCCCAGTGCAGTCTGACCCCAAACACTCTATCCCAGTGCAGTCTGACCCCAAACACACTATCCCAGTGCAGTCTGACCCCCAAACACACTATCCCAGTACAGTCTGACCCCAAACACACTATCCCAGTGCAGTCTGACCCCCAAACACTCTATCCCAGTGCAGTCTGACCCCAAACACTCTATCCCAGTGCAGTCTGACCCCAAACACACTATCCCAGTGCAGTCTGACCCCAAACACTCTATCCCAGTGCAGTCTGACCCCAAACACACTATCCCAGTGCAGTCTGACCCCAAACACACTATCCCAGTGCAGTCTGACCCCAAACACTCTATCCCAGTGCAGTCTGACCCCAAACACTCTATCCCAGTGCAGTCTGACCCCAAACACTCTATCCCAGTGCAGTCTGACCCCAAACACACTATCCCAGAGCAGTCTGACCCCCAAACACACTATCCCAGTGCAGTCTGACCCCAAACACACTATCCCAGTGCAGTCTGACCCCAAACACACTATCCCAGTGCAGTCTGACCCCAAACACTCTATCCCAGTGCAGTCTGACCCCAAACACTCTATCCCAGTGCAGCCTGACCCCAAACACTCTATCCCAGTGCAGTCTGACCCCAAACACTCTATCCCAGTGCAGTCTGACCCCAAACACTCTATCCCAGTGCAGTCTGACCCCAAACACACTATCCCAGTGCAGTCTGACCCCAAACACACTATCCCAGTGCAGTCTGACCCCAAACACTCTATCCCAGTGCAGTCTGACCCCAAACACTCTATCCCAGTGCAGTCTGATCCCAAACACACTATCCCAGTGCAGTCTGACCCCAAACACACTATCCCAGTGCAGTCTGACCCCAAACACACTATCCCAGTGCAGTCTGATCCCAAACACTCTATCCCAGTGCAGTCTGACCCCAAACACTCTATCCCAGTGCAGTCTGACCCCAAACACACTATCCCAGTGCAGTCTGATCCCAAACACACTATCCCAGTGCAGTCTGACCCCAAACACACTATCCCAGTGCAGTCTGATCCCAAACACACTATCCCAGTGCAGTCTGACCCCAAACACACTATCCCAGTGCAGTCTGATCCCAAACACACTATCCCAGTGCAGTCTGACCCCAAACACACTATCCCAGTGCAGTCTGACCCCAAACACACTATCCCAGTGCAGTCTGACCCCAAACACACTATCCCAGTGCAGTCTGACCCCAAACACACTATCCCAGTGCAGTCTGATCCCAAACACACTATCCCAGTGCAGTCTGACCCCAAACACACTATCCCAGTGCAGTCTGACCCCAAACACACTATCCCAGTGCAGTCTGACCCCAAACACTCTATCCCAGTGCAGTCTGACCCCCAAACACTCTATCCCAGTGCAGTCTGACCCCCAAACACACTATCCCAGTGCAGTCTGACCCCAAACACTCTATCCCAGTGCAGTCTGACCCCAAACACACTATCCCAGTGCAGTCTGACCCCAAACACACTATCCCAGTGCAGTCTGATCCCAAACACACTATCCCAGTGCAGTCTGACCCCAAACACACTATCACAGTGCAGTCTGACCCCAAACACACTATCCCAGTGCAGTCTGATCCCAAACACACTATCCCAGTGCAGTCTGACCCCAAACACTCTATCCCAGTGCAGTCTGACCCCAAACACTCTATCCCAGTGCAGTCTGACCCCAAACACACTATCCCAGTGCAGTCTGACCCCAAACACACTATCCCAGTGCAGTCTGACCCCAAACACTCTATCCCAGTGCAGTCTGACCCCAAACACTCTATCCCAGTGCAGTCTGACCCCAAACACACTATCCCAGTGCAGTCTGATCCCAAACACACTATCCCAGTGCAGTCTGACCCCAAACACACTATCCCAGTGCAGTCTGACCCCAAACACACTATCCCAGTGCAGTCTGACCCCCAAACACACTATCCCAGTGCAGTCTGACCCCAAACACTCTATCCCAGTGCAGTCTGACCCCAAACACACTATCCCAGTGCAGTCTGACCCCCAAACACACTATCCCAGTACAGTCTGACCCCAAACACACTATCCCAGTGCAGTCTGACCCCCAAACACTCTATCCCAGTGCAGTCTGACCCCAAACACTCTATCCCAGTGCAGTCTGACCCCAAACACACTATCCCAGTGCAGTCTGACCCCAAACACTCTATCCCAGTGCAGTCTGACCCCAAACACACTATCCCAGTGCAGTCTGACCCCAAACACACTATCCCAGTGCAGTCTGACCCCAAACACTCTATCCCAGTGCAGTCTGACCCCAAACACTCTATCCCAGTGCAGTCTGACCCCCAAACACACTATCCCAGTACAGTCTGACCCCAAACACACTATCCCAGTGCAGTCTGACCCCCAAACACTCTATCCCAGTGCAGTCTGATCCCAAACACACTATCCCAGTGCAGTCTGACCCCCAAACACACTATCCCAGTACAGTCTGACCCCAAACACACTATCCCAGTGCAGTCTGACCCCCAAACACTCTATCCCAGTGCAGTCTGACCCCAAACACTCTATCCCAGTGCAGTCTGACCCCAAACACTCTATCCCAGTGCAGTCTGACCCCAAACACACTATCCCAGTGCAGTCTGACCCCAAACACACTATCCCAGTGCAGTCTGACCCCAAACACTCTATCCCAGTGCAGTCTGACCCCAAACACTCTATCCCAGTGCAGTCTGACCCCAAACACACTATCCCAGAGCAGTCTGACCCCCAAACACACTATCCCAGTGCAGTCTGACCCCAAACACACTATCCCAGTGCAGTCTGACCCCAAACACACTATCCCAGTGCAGTCTGACCCCAAACACTCTATCCCAGTGCAGTCTGACCCCAAACACTCTATCCCAGTGCAGCCTGACCCCAAACACTCTATCCCAGTGCAGTCTGACCCCAAACACTCTATCCCAGTGCAGTCTGACCCCAAACACTCTATCCCAGTGCAGTCTGACCCCAAACACACTATCCCAGTGCAGTCTGACCCCAAACACACTATCCCAGTGCAGTCTGACCCCAAACACTCTATCCCAGTGCAGTCTGACCCCAAACACTCTATCCCAGTGCAGTCTGATCCCAAACACACTATCCCAGTGCAGTCTGACCCCAAACACACTATCCCAGTGCAGTCTGACCCCAAACACACTATCCCAGTGCAGTCTGATCCCAAACACTCTATCCCAGTGCAGTCTGACCCCAAACACTCTATCCCAGTGCAGTCTGACCCCAAACACACTATCCCAGTGCAGTCTGATCCCAAACACACTATCCCAGTGCAGTCTGACCCCAAACACACTATCCCAGTGCAGTCTGATCCCAAACACACTATCCCAGTGCAGTCTGACCCCAAACACACTATCCCAGTGCAGTCTGATCCCAAACACACTATCCCAGTGCAGTCTGACCCCAAACACACTATCCCAGTGCAGTCTGACCCCAAACACACTATCCCAGTGCAGTCTGACCCCAAACACACTATCCCAGTGCAGTCTGACCCCAAACACACTATCCCAGTGCAGTCTGATCCCAAACACACTATCCCAGTGCAGTCTGACCCCAAACACACTATCCCAGTGCAGTCTGACCCCAAACACACTATCCCAGTGCAGTCTGACCCCAAACACTCTATCCCAGTGCAGTCTGACCCCCAAACACTCTATCCCAGTGCAGTCTGACCCCCAAACACACTATCCCAGTGCAGTCTGACCCCAAACACTCTATCCCAGTGCAGTCTGACCCCAAACACACTATCCCAGTGCAGTCTGACCCCAAACACACTATCCCAGTGCAGTCTGATCCCAAACACACTATCCCAGTGCAGTCTGACCCCAAACACACTATCACAGTGCAGTCTGACCCCAAACACACTATCCCAGTGCAGTCTGATCCCAAACACACTATCCCAGTGCAGTCTGACCCCAAACACTCTATCCCAGTGCAGTCTGACCCCAAACACTCTATCCCAGTGCAGTCTGACCCCAAACACACTATCCCAGTGCAGTCTGACCCCAAACACACTATCCCAGTGCAGTCTGACCCCAAACACTCTATCCCAGTGCAGTCTGACCCCAAACACTCTATCCCAGTGCAGTCTGACCCCAAACACACTATCCCAGTGCAGTCTGACCCCAAACACACTATCCCAGTGCAGTCTGATCCCAAACACACTATCCCAGTACAGTCTGACCCCAAACACACTATCCCAGTGCAGTCTGATCCCAAACACACTATCCCAGTACAGTCTGACCCCAAACACACTATCCCAGTGCAGTCTGACCCCAAACACACTATCCCTGTGCAGTCTGATCCCAAACACACTATCCCAGTGCAGTCTGACCCCCAAACACACTATCCCAGTGCAGTCTGACCCCAAACACACTATCCCAGTGCAGTCTGACCCCCAAACACACTATCCCAGTGCAGTCTGACCCCCAAACACACTATACCAGTGCAGTCTGATCCCAAACACACTATCCCAGTGCAGTCTGACCCCCAAACACACTATCCCAGTGCAGTCTGACCCCAAACACTCTATCCCAGTACAGTCTGACCCCAAACACACTATCCCAGAGCAGTCTCACCCCCAAACACACTATCCCAGTGCAGTCTGACCCCAAACACACTATCCCAGTGCAGTCTGACCCCAAACACACTATCCCAGTGCAGTCTGACCCCAAACACTCTATCCCAGTGCAGTCTGACCCCAAACACTCTATCCCAGTGCAGCCTGACCCCAAACACTCTATCCCAGTGCAGTCTGACCCCAAACACTCTATCCCAGTGCAGTCTGACCCCAAACACACTATCCCAGTGCAGTCTGACCCCAAACACTCTATCCCAGTGCAGCCTGACCCCAAACACACTATCCCAGTGCAGTCTGACCCCAAACACTCTATCCCAGTGCAGTCTGACCCCCAAACACTCTATCCCAGTGCAGTCTGACCCCCAAACACGCTATCCCAGTGCAGTCTGACCCCAAACACTCTATCCCAGTGCAGTCTGACCCCAAACACACTATCCCAGTGCAGTCTGACTCCAAACACTCTATCCCAGTGCAGTCTGACCCCAAACACTCTATCCCAGTGCAGTCTGACCCCAAACACACTATCCCAGTGCAGTCTGACCCCAAACACACTATCCCAGTGCAGTCTGATCCCAAACACACTATCCCAGTGCAGTCTGATCCCAAACACACTATCCCAGTGCAGTCTGACCCCAAACACACTATCCCAGTGCAGTCTGACCCCAAACACACTATCCCAGTGCAGTCTGATCCCAAACACACTATCCCAGTGCAGTCTGACCCCAAACACTCTATCCCAGTGCAGTCTGACCCCAAACACTCTATCCCAGTGCAGTCTGACCCCAAACACACTATCCCAGTGCAGTCTGACCCCAAACACACTATCCCAGTGCAGTCTGACCCCAAACACACTATCCCCGTGCAGTCTAACCCCAAACACACTATCCCAGTGCAGTCTGACCCCAAACACTCTATCCCAGTGCAGTCTGACCCCAAACACACTATCCTAGTGCAGTCTGACCCCAAACACTCTATCCCAGTGCAGTCTGACCCCCAAACACTCTATCCCAGTGCAGTCTGACCCCAAACACTCTATCCCAGTGCAGTCTGACCCCCAAACACTCTATCCCAGTGCAGTCTGACCCCCAAACACACTATCCCAGTGCAGTCTGACCCCAAACACTCTATCCCAGTGCAGTCTGACCCCAAACACACTATCCCAGTGCAGTCTGACCCCAAACACTCTATCCCCGTGCAGTCTGACCCCAAACACTCTATCCCAGTGCAGTCTGACCCCAAACACTCTATCCCAGTGCAGTCTGACCCCAAACACACTATCCCAGTGCAGTCTGACCCCAAACACACTATCCCAGTGCAGTCTGACCCCAAACACACTATCCCCGTGCAGTCTGACCCCAAACACACTATCCCAGTGCAGTCTGACCCCAAACACTCTATCCCAGTGCAGTCTGACCCCAAACACACTATCCCAGTGCAGTCTGACCCCAAACACTCTATCCCAGTGCAGTCTGACCCCCAAACACTCTATCCCAGTGCAGTCTGACCCCAAACACTCTATCCCAGTGCAGTCTGACCCCCAAACACTCTATCCCAATGCAGTCTGAGCCCACCCTGCTGTTTCAGACCTACTATATAGGTCTGAGCTAATTAACCAGGAGCAGGTGTGCTAGCAGAGGCACAAGACAAAACTTAACCATTTAATCACTAGGATAAACTGCTTGTTGTAGCTAATGGCTGATGTATACATGGTCCTGGACTCTGTCACAATATATCCTATAATATAAAGTGATAGGTTGGGTAGCTACCTGTGAGCGTAACCGCACATATGCCGTAGAGACTGCGCATATGTGGTTTCGCACACAGGGAGCTTCGCTGTGAGCCACCTGGAGCTCCCCGTTGAGGATCAGCGCGTTTGGTGAGAGACTCTCAGAACGCTCTGTTCTGGAGAAGGGAGCTCCAGACGGCTCACTTCCTGTCTCTGCTCCGGGGCAGCAGCCAGGTGCACTAGTATATATATATATATATATATATATATATATATATAAACACTTGTAACGAAGGACAGATGGGCACTCTCAGGAATTTTTAAAAAGTATGAAAAAGGCTTTATTTGATCTTCCTCTAGTTGCCATTGGATGTGGCACCCAGACTGATGTCTCTTGCAAATGTGAGTGCATTCTTTCCTGTGTATGTATATATATATATATATATATATATTAGGGCTTATCCTCCTATCCTCCTGAGTAAACAAGGATACTACCACTGCCGAAAGGTTTTTATTTAAGTTATTGCAGCTCAAAGTTGACATTTTTTTTAGGTGCAATATATCAATGGCCTGAAATTGTACAGTGGCGCTGTTGCTACACTATTATATAGTGGTTTATTTTCAGCTGTGTTAAGCTGTCCATATAATGGTGTAGCAACAGCGCCACTGTACAATTTCAGGCCACTGATACGTTGCACCTAAAAAAAATCATGTCAGAGCTGCAATATCTTTCGAATAAACACCTCTAAGCAGTGGGGGTATCCTTGTTTTACTCAGGAGGATAAGCCATACAATCAATATATATATGTGTGTGTGTATATATGTGTGTGTGTATATATATATATTTATTTTACATATTAAGTGTTACTATCCCTTTAAGATAAAATGGGAAATATTTAAATCCTTGTCCTTAGCATGGACCTAGCGCACCTTGAACAAGTGTCTCATGCTGTAGAACTCTAAAAGCCATTTTATACCTCATTAAAAGGAACTGCACAGAAAATTAAACAATTTCACACATCATTAAAACAAAGTGCATTATACGTCGTTACAAAAAAAAAAAAAAAAACACACACCACAAATTAATGGAAACTGTTCATGTTCGCGGCTCCAAAAAATGTTTCACCATTAAGTAAACTGTGTTGTTTGATACAGAAAGAAGAGCTTGGTTAATATCAGAAAATGCCACTCTAATTGCCAAATGATTTTATTAAATTAATTTACTTGTACCTAGTGTTAGGTGAATAGAAACAGTAGCATCAAGCTAATTTGTTAAAGCGGGCATGTCAAATATCTGTCTATCTATCTATCTATCTAATATCTATCTATCTAATATCTATCTATCTCATATCTATCTGTCTATCTATCTATCTCATATCTATCTCTCTATCTCATATCTATCTCTCTATCTCATATCTCTCTTTCTATCTCATATCTATCTATCTATCTATCTATCTATCTATCTATGTCAGGATCTATGATACACTGTCTGGCATCCAAACCTTTTTCATTGTCCATGAATAGTCATAGAACCACACAAATCACAAACATAGACACAAACACAATCATATACACAGACGCGCGCACACACACACACACACACACACACACACACACACACACACACACACACACACACACACACACACACACACACACACACACACACACACACACACACACACACACACACACACCTGGAAAAAAAGAAGCACCAACAGGCCACATTTCAGGTCCAGACTTCCTTCCAAGAGAGTCTTGCACACCTATTTGCACTAAATATCCAGGATAGAATTAAGAGGTTGTCTTTTGAATTAATGTACAATGGCAAAACACTAAGTGGACACTAGGGGTGACTGAGATTTTTCACCCAAAAACAAAAAAGGCTGAAAACATCTCAATTTGCCTTCTGTTGTAATTCCCACCGGAACCTCAAAAATTCTGCTTTTTCACCAATTTTCTGCCCGCAAGAACATGAAAACAGTTGCATAATCATGTAAAAAGGGGGATTTTCCAACTTTTTAAAAATATATTACCGCACAGTTATCCCCTCATGGGAATGCTGTGTTGTCAGTATGTGTGTTAGGAAGAGGAGATAGCTAGAGGTATGACACCCCAAACTGTTGGATAGCTATAGGGAGAATGCAGGTGTTGCTTAGGTGTGTCTTCGTAGTGCTGCATATTAGGCAATATTAACCCTTTAACAACCACCCCATCCACAGGAGGGAGGCCGTTAAGGACCACAGGCATTTTATTTTTTTTTTTTTTGCAGTAATGAATACTGGGATACCAGAGTGGCGTGCAGTCATGCTACCATCCCAGAATTCCATGCCGTGCCAAGAGTCTACTGGTTCTTAATGTGATGTACAAATTGACCCTGCAAGGGTAATGAAGGATTGGGAATGGGAGAAAGCAAAGAAAGGCCCCTCATAGATCCCTCATAGATCATATTATACAGCTGTTAGGGGAAACCTCCTAATGAGTTATGTAAGAGTTGCGGGGTGGATAGCGGCACCTTTTTCCACACAATATGGGAATGCCCATTCTGGCAGGACATTTGGACAGTTACACAATTATTGCTTCTTAGGATTTGTATGAAATGAGTCTTGTTTCTGTGCCTCTAAATTGATTTTTGTTTTCTGGTTTTATGATGAACAGCTTTTTCCATTTATCACCTAGATTTTACCAGAAACCTCTGAAAGACGCACATCCAGACTTTCTGAAGAGACTTAGGAACATGAGCATGAAAACAGTTTATATTGAGTCTGGAGTAAATTCTCTGTTGTATGAGAAAAATCTTCATAGATATCAATTTTATTTTGTCTGATATTGTTAGCTCCGTGTAATCCAACGGAGACAAAAAGTAGACCTATTATCTGCAAAGTAGAGCAGCTAGTGGACGACGCTGGAGAGCGAAGCTTGAGTACGTAGGAGCCCTGTTGAAGTGTTCATGCTGCAGCCAAGGCTGAAGTAAAGGTGCTGGCCATGTGCTGTTCTCTTTACTGTTCTCATATTCATGTAACTGTCAACCATATTATCAGTTCTTCCATCACCATGTTGTATCTATGTATTGTTGTTTTGCTGCCATCTGCTGGCCAGTATTTGTATGCTGCACGCCTCTGCTCTTGTTAATAAAGCTTTTCCTTTTCTGGGCGTGGTTTTAGGCAGCCTGGGTCCATGTCACTTCCTGCAACCAGTTAGTTTTCATCTGCTTGCTGTGTGACTGGTCATTCATCACTCGGGCTCGTAAGGCATCAGTTTTTGACCAGCAGTTAGCCTCAGGAAAGATACCAACAGACAACACCAAGGTCATTTCAGTATTATATCATTGCTTGTCACTGTACTTGGGTCAAATAAACCCACATTGAATCAAATCACCGTGTCTACGTGTATCCATCTAACCTGAGCTTCTGCTCGTCCGGACTGCTCCATTGCTTGGATACGAAGGTAGGAAAGTCACACAGTCACTATCAGTTACACCTTCATTCGCCTTCATGTGGGGACAGAACAGGCCATGAAGCCAGATGTCTGATCCCAGTTGAGCCTGGGCCGGACCTGGATGAACACCCCTCAAGCTTGAAATACGAGATTGCAGGTATCAGACAGAGGGACCCTAAAGTGGAGGCACTACAAGGATATCTACCAAAAAGGATACAAGTGGACCCCTTCCAGGCAGGTAAGGACCCTAGCAAGGAAGTCCCAAAAGCACAAGACCAAAGACCAGGGTACCCAAAAAATGAAACTCTAGATCAGAGCAGAAGCCTGACTCCCCTACAACAGCACAATAGAATGCCCAAATGTGCTGGCTTTCTTCCTGCCTTCTATTGACGGCTAAGCCTTGCGCCAACTCCACACAGGAGTACAACAGCCCCCTTAAAGGAGAGCAGAAGAAGATAAAGCCCAGAGCAATGGGCTGGAGGAGCCACCTGGATAGCTAACTGCGGTAGCTCTGAATCTAGGAGGTCTGATGCTGCAATAGGAATGCAGATAAGGCTGGGGCTGGGCACTGACGGTCAATCTCCAGCCATCTATCTATGGCTAGTAGGAGAGGGAAGCGCTGGTAGAACTTTAACAGCCCACAAGGTACAGCCGCAGCAGCTGAAGAAGAAAAAACGAGTAGTGCTTGAGTCACTGACTGAAGCCCGTCTATCTATGGGTGAATCGAGTATGGATGTTGGAGCGCCTCCCTGATGTCCATGGCAGCCGAGTCGGCTGTAAGGTGGAGACCCAAAAAGAGGATGGCAACTAGCCCGCAGACTGTAGCCACAGCAGCCACTGTGAGAAAAAACGAATGGAGCTTGAGCCACTAACAAAAGCCCATCTATCTACGGGTGTACAGAATAGGGTCTCATTGCAGCTGAAAACAGGCCGGTGACGTGCAGAGGAGTCAGGTGTTTCACTGCCTGTGGCAGCCTGAAATCCATGAGCCGCCTGAAGAAAACAGCTGGCTGTGAGAGGGGTAAGCACCGAGAGGAAGCTGATGAAAAACAAGGTCAGAGCTGGGCCAAATTCGATAACTGGAAAGCAAGCAAGAGGTACCTGTGGAACTAAACAAAAGAATAGTCAAGACATGCCAGGGCCATATACCAATTAGACAAAATAAACCAATACGTAGTGCCAGAGGGGGGTCCAAAAGAGTAGTCAGAAGCCAGAGCAGATATCAGCAGTAAACAGGAACTCAGCAAAACAGCAATTCAGGAAACAATCTTGATAAACAGGCCCCAAGGTAGGGGAGAAGCACACCTATAAACTCACCCTAGCCAATCACTAGCTGGAAGGGTCAGAGGAAAGGTCAAAGGTGTAACAGATATACAGTATATTTGTGTGCAGTTGTTTGGCTACAGACCTAAAGTCTGTATTTATACGTATGCCGCTTAGGTTTCTATTTGTCTTCTATCCCATTAGTAGTAGCAGAAATGGAAGTAGTAGCAGTAATGGTAGTAGTAGTAGTGGTAGTTGTAGCAGTGGTAATAGTAGCAGTAGTAACAGCAGCAGCAGTATTAGTAGTAGTAATAATAATAGCAGTTGTAGTAGTAGTAGCAGCAGAAGCAGTAGCTACAGCAGTAGATGTAGGAGTGCTTCATACCCGAGATCAGTTTATCTACTGTGACAGTACCAGGTCCTAAAGGAGAGTGATCACCACGCTGTCTTTTCAGCTACTGGTAGAAACGTAGGTGTGTCGAAGCAATGGGAGAAAGGTAGCAGGATCCTGTTACATATAATGGACACAAGAAATGAGAGGTAAGAGAGAAGATAGATTACATAGGTCAGCAGAAAGGAGATAAAGATGGTAAAGTAGATACATTCAAGAGGAAAAGAAAGAGATAGAGAGTGAGAGGAAGAGAGAGAGAGAGAAAGAGAAGGAGGGAGAGAGATTGGGAGGAAGAGAGAGAGAGAGAGGAGAGAGAGTGGAAGGGAGAGAGAGTGAGAAGGAGGGAGAGAGATTGGGAGGAAGAGGAGAGAGGGTGGGAGAGAGTGGGAGGAAAAGAGAGGGAGAGAGAGAGAGTGGGATAGAGAGAAAGAGAGACAGGAAGAGAGAGGGAGAGAAGGAGGGAGAGAGATTGGGGGTGAGAGAGAGAGGAGAGAGAGTGTGAGGGAGAGAGAGAGAGAAGGGAGGAAGAGAAAGGGGGTGGAAGAGGAGAGAGGTCAGAAGAGAGTGGGAGGAAAAGAGAAGGAGAGAGAGAGAGGAAGAGAAAGAGGGGAGGAAAAGAGAGGGAGAGAGAGTGACAGGAAGAGTAAGAGAGGGAGGAAAAGAGGGAGAGAGAGAGAGGAAGATAAATAGAGGGAGGAAAAGAGAGAAAGTAGGGAGAAGAGAAAGGGAGGAAGATAGAGAGGGGGCAGAAGACAGAGAGGGAGGAAGAGATAGAGGGGGCAGAAGAGAGAGAGAGGGAGGAAGATAGAGGGGGGGCAGAAGAGAGAGAGAGGAAGAGAGAGAGGGAGGAAGATAGAAAGGGGGCAGAAGAGAGAGAGAGTGGAGAGAAAGGGAGAGAGTCAGGGGAGAGAGTGAGAGAGAGATGAAGAGATGCAGGGAATGACTGCAAGGCAATGAATGGATAAATCTCTATATGGATTCTACACACAATATTAATATGGTTTTTGATTCCCTTTCACACATCTAGGCCTTAGAAAAACCTTTCATTCCCTTGACTAATTTTAATGAGAAT
This sequence comes from Rhinophrynus dorsalis, assembly GCA_037306005.1. Classification (NCBI taxonomy): domain Eukaryota; kingdom Metazoa; phylum Chordata; class Amphibia; order Anura; family Rhinophrynidae; genus Rhinophrynus; species Rhinophrynus dorsalis. The sequence continues at coordinate 22,310,975 of CM074720.1, read as the reverse complement.
TATGAGTATACTGCAATAAACAGATTAAAGAACTGGGAGACATTTTGCAGTGATTAATAATCAATGTTGGAGAAGCTGTCAGCCACTTGGGAAGCAGAGGGGACTCCAGCACATAGAGTTGAAATGAGTTAAAGACCAAGGATTTAATGAGCCCCTTATGAATGGGATTGTAGCTTGTTGTTAAGTATTAGCAGCAAGGAGCTAATATTTTAACACAATCCTGCTGTGAGTGTATTTTATACAGATAGATGCCCCCTCTTCTCCACATCTAGATTGACATTCATAATTGAGTGCTCTGTAGGAAAAGCTGGAAAACATGATCATAACTGTGAAGCACTTGCTTATTGAGGAGGAAGGTAAACTTGAAGAGCCTATTGCCTTTAGCAAGCTTTTGGGTGTCTCACACACATGAATGACGGCCTAGACTTCCCAGAGGGCAATGCAAACACTGTCTGCCTTGTCTCTGATTACTTTTGCAGATAGATAATTTCACTTGTACAGCGCACTGCTAGCAAATATGATAGGAATCTGTATGATTAATCCCATAGATAAGTAAGCTAATGAGGATCAGATAGTAAGCAGAAGTGTAGTAATTCTGGAGTGTAACAACTGCTTCATGTAGAATACATTTTAAAAAGTCCTAATATTCTCATTGATTTTAATGGATCTTTTAACCCCTTGAATGGCCAATCACCAGCTGCCTACCTGGAGGCACTAGATTTTGGGAGGAGATGCCCAAAGGAAACTTGTTCACTGGGGGTCTGTAAGATTATACTACTACTGTTTCTGCTGCTACTACTATTACTTCTACTACTGTTACTACTACTATTCCTATTGGATGTGCAAGTGGATATGATATCACAGCAGCCAATAGGAATCATCAGATGTCTCTCTAGAGTGCACAGTATCAGATGTGGGGAGGAGCTGCCCAAAGGAAACTTGTTCACTGGGGGTCTGTAAGATTATACTACTACTGTTTCTACTGCTACTAATATTACTTCTACTACTGCTACTACCACTATTCCTATTGGATGTGCAAGTGATTATGATATCACAGCAGCCAATAGGAATCATCAGCTGTCTCTCTGGAGTGCACAGTATCAGATGTGGGGAGGACCTGCCCAAAGGAAACTTGTTCACTGGGGGTCTGTAAGATTATACTACTACTGTTTCTACTGCTACTAATATTTCTTCTACTACTGCTACTACTACTATTCCCATTGGATGTGCAAGTGATTATGATATCACAGCAGCCAATAGGAATCATCAGCTGTCTCTCTGGAATGCACAGTATCAGATGTGGGGAGGAGCTGCCCAAAGGAAACTTGTTCACTGGGGGTCTATAAGATTATACTACTACTGCTTCTACTGCTACTAATATTACTACTTCTGCTACTACTACTACTACTACTACTACTTCTGCTGCTACTACTACTACTACTACTACTTCTGCTGTTGCTACTACTACTACTACAGCTGTGGCAATAACAGTATAGATTTCAATCCAATGGGATGTGTGGTGGGTATGATATCACAGAAGCCAGTATGAATCATCAGCTACCTCTCTGCACAGAAACCCCTTTCTGGAGAAAAAGCATCAGGGGACCTATACACTGTGTGCACTGAAAGGTTAAAATGCAACACATTTGAGGACTCCATGTGATGATCGGAAGTGCCCAATGTAAGCTGTCCGAGATGTACGTTGTGGAGGAAAACCCTTATAAAGGAATAAAAGACTGCTGATTTAATATGTTTATGATACAGACAACAAAGGACAATACAAATATACTCACTTGGTAGGCCTCAATGATCCAGGGGCTAGGGTTTACAGACTGGAGAGCATAGCTAGCAAGCAGTGGCTGTTCTATTGGCTGTTCCAATGAGGCCTTGCTGCAGCCTAAGCTGGGTAGGGGTGCAGGATGCGAAGCCTGATAGGAGCATGACAACCTAGGACACAGACAACTACTCACTAAGTCAGGAATCAGCTTATTAAACTTACAGTATAGTCATCTCTGTCGAAAACTGGAACAGCAGTAGTAGACATGAGGGTTGCAAGGGTACTGTCCAACGGGGTTCAAACTGGTGACAGTCATCAGAGCTGAACTAGAGTGGATGGTTGGGAAAGTCGAACTCAACACACTGGGCACAGGAGACCCCTCAGGGTCCAAGGGAGAATAGACAAAAAAACCAAGTTAGTAACAGGCAAAGACAGTACCTGGAATGAGACAGAAGAATAGTCGAACAAGCCAGGGTCAAAAGCAGTCGAGCAAAACAGTACAAAATCAGCAGGCAGAAGAGATGTTGTATAAACAGACCGAGGTCAGGACCAATACAGGAAGTCGAAGCAAAATCAGGAGACAAGAGACCTCGTCAAATTATACGGGGTCAAAACACTGGAAACACTTGGAACAATGTGAACACTAGGAACTCGATATCAGGAACACTTTGATGGTGTACCTCCACCAGTGTCAATACTTGATATAGGCCCAGACAAGGGTGTCACCACAGCAAGGTGGAGAAACAAGACAAAAGGAGGCCAAAATACCTGGTAAAAAGCCAGCAAAACCCAGAGAATATGACACTCCTGATCCAAGTTAGCTGTGAGCTAAGATTGATGACAATTGTAGTTCAATAAGATCCTGCTGCTGAAGACTTTAATGATATTTCTGAAAAGCTGCAAGGTCTCAGGTGGCCCACACCTAAACTACAGGATCAAGAAGAAATAATGAGAATGTGACTCATTGCTAAAATTACATCTGTCTTTTTTTAAGACATCAGGCCCGATAAGGTTCAGATCAACTATTGGCAAACATTTTCTTTGGTCCACAAATTAATCATTGCTCTGTGTACCAGCTGGAGATACCTGAATAAAGATAGTCTTGACTATAGCAATAAGTACTGGCCTTTTAGCTCTATAATTCTGAACTGAGCTAATTCAAAATATTTTATGATCACCTTTGTCCTATACCACTCAAATGAAGAAAGATGCAAACAAAAGGGATCAGGGTGCAATCCAGGTCAACTCTGGAGGCAAACATCCACTGTTGGTCATCCGTGACCTAAACTGAACGTCAAAGCTTTTGTTTGGAATAGTTCACACAAATCGACTTTGTTGCAGCAACTTTGTTGCAAAATGCAGCAGGAACACGAGGAGGGTTATGCACTAAGGTATGATAAAGAAGTGATAAAGTGGAAATAGCTTCTCCAGTGATATTACTTCTCCAGTCCCTTTGTTATTTCATGGAACTTATGCACTAAGATTTCTCAAACTTTGGGGAACTTAGTGCATAGGCTCCATAGAATAAGCTAGGAGTCACTTCAACTAATTTTAACCTGTAAACTGGGCCTTATGATAACCAGTCTGCATATTGCTGATCAATTAATATTAGTTCTTTCAATATATCACATCAGGATTACACTGCCATGTTACATTTGCAGTCGAAGGGCTGTAAGTTGAAAAGAAAATATAAGGAAATCTGTAGCAAACCAACTGCACTATAGGGGAAAGCTACAATTGCCTTTGATTTAAATGGAAATTTTAACTCCTTGAATCCTATGAGTGGAAAACTTCTGTAGGATTCAGTGAGTTAAAATCCCCATTTAAATCAATGAAAATGCTTGGAATTCTTTTTTCTCCACTCTTCATTTGAACATATGTCCCATGGCCGTGCCCTTTGCATGACTTTACTTCAAGTCAGACGACCTGAACCAGTAATTTTCTAAACTGCTGCACACAGATGTCAACCCACTCACAGCGATGTCTACTATTTCCACGGAAAATGACTCCCAAAAAGAAACTTGCATTTTAATTGTTGCTTACTCTCGTGAATGTTTAATAATAATGTAAAATTATAATAAATAATGCTGCAGCTTGCAAATAACTTAACGCCGGTCTGTGTAGACTCGTCAGAATTCAAGCTAATGTCTGACACTCCGGTGCATCGGAGAATTTTAAGCAGCCAATTTGAATTACATCTCGGCTTATTCATAAGCTTATGCTCTGCAAATAGTGAATCTTTTATTGAAGTTATGCATTATTTGTATAAATCATGCTACATCACAGAAATAGGGATGAATTGAAAGAGATTTTCAAATACCTTTGCAGCATGTATAATTTAGGGGAAAGAAATATTTTTCTTCTAGGACCGAAAGTTTAAATAATAGCTTATTCTATAAAATCGGAGCATATGCTGCGAACAAAGCTGGCTTTTTCCAATTGAATTTCAAAGCAGTTGAATATTGATCCCTGCCCTTGAGTTATTCTGGATGGTCCTTGTCAGCCTTTCCCAGTGATATATAAATATATAGGGCCGTATGTGAAAGACAAAACTGGAGACATTCTGGAACCAACTAAATGTACCATGGAGTGGAGGGGCACTAACAATAATCATTGATTTACATGGGAGCTATAGAACTGTATGAATGAAAATATGCATTCAATATTCAAGGATCACTCAAAGCAATGAGTTGGATACCCTCTGGCACTCAATGGGTTAATTTTTCAGGAACCATATCTGTTGGATTTAAGATGATTTTTTTTTTTAGGAGCATGTACAAAGAGTTGAAAAACAATGCACCTCTCCAGCATTTGAATGGTTAAAAGCCCCATTTGCAGGGACGGATTTGCCATAAGGCCTACAGGCGCACGCCACTGAGGGGCGCCTGCCATTGTGATTCTTTTTTATTTTTTATTTATTTATTTTTTAAATTAGCCACCTCGCTGGCTGCGCAATGGCAGAACAATAATTCCCCCATCCGGTGCCCGCTCCATGTTGCCCTCACATTGCCACCCCCCCCCCCGTTGTCTGTTTCCTACCTCCCTGGCAGGACAGGTCTGTGCCTCCTCTGGCACAGTCCTGTAGCTGCTGAGCTCACTCGTCGGCTCTTTAGGAATGCGGAGCGCTGGGTGATGACATCATCTCCCAGTGCTCTGCATTCCTGAATAGGAGACCGCGCGGGAGCTCCAGCAGCTACAGGACTGTACCAAAGGAGGCACAGATGACAGATCTCTTGCCAGGGAGGTAGGAAACGGACAACGGGGGGAGGTAGGAAACAGACAATGGGGGGAGGCAATGTGAGGGCAACATGGAGATGGTGGGGGCAAGTTGGATCCGAAGGGGGGCAATGTGAGGGCAATATGGAGATGGTGGGGGCAATGTGCAGCTGAAAGTGGGCAATTTGGAGATGGTGGGAGCAATGTGGAGCTGATGGGTGCAAGTTGGAGCTAATGGGGGCAATATGAGGGCAAAATGGAGATGTGGGGGCAATGTGCAGATGATGGGGGCAATTTGGAGATGGTGGGGCAATGTGGAACTGATGGGGGCAATGTGGAGATTAGGAGCATTGTGGAGGTGTCCAGTGGAGACGGCCAATGGGGGGGCCGCTTCAGATTTCTGTGCCTACAGGCTCCTAAGATGTAAATCCGGCCCTGCCCATTTGAATCATTTGTTTTCTGTGAAGTCCTGCAGACTGAAATGTTCATGTGTCCCTAAGGCTCAGTTAGTGTGTGCCATAATTCATTCAACCCCAGCATCCAGGGGTTAAAATCCCATTTAAATTAAAAAAAAATGTATTTCTTCCCTATAGTACATTTTGTTTTTACCATAATTACTCCACTCTTTGCAAAATATGTTCCTACGCAGTCTCAGAAATACATCTATATATCGATGACTAATTTGGAAAATACTTAAAGGGATAGTAATACTTAAAATGAAAAAAAATATATGTTGTAGGGTTTATCCCCCTGAGTAAAACAAGAGTACTCCCACTGCTGAGAGGTCTTTCATTCAAAAGTTATTAATTTTCAAAGTAGAATTTTTTAGGTGCAATATCACAGTGGCCTGAAATTGTACAGTGGCGCTGTTGCTACACCATCCTATGGAGATTTATGGTCAACTGACCAGAGTTGTCCATAGGATCGTGTAGCAACAGCGCCACTGTACAATTTCAGGACACTGTGATGTTGCACCTAAAAAATTCAGCTTTGAAAATTAATAACTTTTGAATAAAACACCTCTCAGCAGTGGGAGTACTCTTGTTTTACTCAGGGGGATAAACCCTACAACATATTTTTTTTTATATTTTAAGTATTACTATCCCTTTAAGTAAAAGAAAAACTGAAAAAGTGATAGATATGAGAAAGCTGCTAAGCAAGATAGTGAAATGCGCAAGGAACGTATCCAGTGCCTAAATGATTGATTTACAAATGGTGTGCTGTTGTTTTGTACCAGAATCTGTACAAATTTTGCTTTCATTCCTATGTTTTATTATGTCTAGATTATAAACCTTTTATAAAACCCACTTACTTTAGTTTTGCAGAAGCTTTTGTTATTAATGATCAGAACTGCAATGAACAGAAATGCAATATGAACTCAGATTATAAATCCAGGCAAGACGATTTTCATAACAAGGAGTTGATGACTGATTATTTTCAGCTAAACATGTGATTACTAATTGTCGCTATCCTTTTGAAATGTCTCCCACTATTGGGCAACCAACAAAATGGCACATTAAAAATGTTGCCTGGTTAAAAAGGGCAACAATCTGATGTTGCAGGCTTAAAGGGATAGTAATACTTTTATCATTATTTTATTTTGTAGGCATTAAAAAAACATGAAGAACGATATAAGTCTTATCTTTGAGAGATATTCACAAGCAAAGTTTCCCCTCCCGGCCCTTTTACCTAGTGTAAGCCATCTCTTCTCAGATATGGAATCCAGTCCATAGACCAGACAGATAACAGCAGGGAACAATCTTCTTATGCGAACAATGAAAGCCCTGTCCCCCTTGACAAGTTTTTCAGGTTTTTCCCTTATCTTAATTGAAGATTGTCCCTCTCTGCAATCTACCTGGGCACCTCCCTTCTGCTCTGGCTGAGCAGTGTGACAATAGGTAAAAGGGGCGGAAGGGAGATACTTTGTCATTGAATTACTCTTGAACTAAAACAGAATTGAAATAACACTCTCCAAAGTCCAAATACTATGATGATTAATTAGAGCTGCTTTTATTATGAAACATTACTATCCCTTTAAGGTACCAAGTTAGCCATGGATAAAACAGGAGACCACAGGACAGGAAAAGTAAAACCTTTATTGGATAACAATTAGCCATTGAAAGTATCTTTCTACTCTAATAGGGCTGGATTCTACTGCAGTTGCTAATGCTATCACTGCTTTTATCTCCATTTTCCCCATAGACTTCAATAGGAAAATGTGTGCTAAAATGGGTGTTAACATTTATCACCAGCAATGGAATCTAGCCCATAGTCTCCTAATAGTCTTATGAGAACTATCGGTACATATTAAGCTGCAACTATCACTTGCAATATATCAATGAATTTCAGTTGCTACTTGAAATAGACACTCCCCAATTTTTGAATGATGGACTCACCCTTGCTTATCAGGGTCAGTGGACCCGGTGCAGCTCCCCACAATTGTAGCCACGATTCCATAAACAAGAGAACAACAGGAGGGAAGCGCTCACAGGTTCACCAAAGTGACATCAAGCATCAATCCAGTATTATAAAAATAGACTTTATTCAAAACTTCTTAACACCTTAAGGACCCATGATGTTCCTGCACCGTCATGGGTTGTTATACCCTTAACGACCCATGACGGCGCTGGACCGTCATGGCTTAAATGATAGCAGCGTGCCTCCGTGCACGCTGCTATCATTAATTCCAGGCTGAGACTGAGTGCTCTGAGACTGGGGCATTCAGTCTCAGCCCTTCTTGTGTCTGCCATTTCATGCGATCGCTGTATCAGCGATCACATGTACCGGCATTCTGAGACAGAGGTCAGCACACAACGCATGCTTACCTCTGTGTGTCTCCTCTTTTTCTGTCTCCCTTGCTATCAAAGTAAGGGAGAGAGAAGTAGAGAGGAGACACCTAGTCAAATAAAATCCAGCAGCTGGGGGTTTTAACCCCTTCACTGCTGGTGTTGGAGGCTGGCTAACTGCAGGTCAATTTCTGACCTGCAATAATACACTTTTTTTTTTTTTTTTTTAAACACAAAACACACTTTTTTTTTCCAAAAAAATATTTTATTTAAAAAAAAAAATATCTTAATAAACAAAACAGGGAGTGTGATTGTTGTGGAGCTATGTAATACACTTATACACACTGCCGAACGTCAGGGATAAAAAAGTGACAAAATAGGGTGGGAAAAAGGGACATGGGGATTTTCACCCAGGGGGGACAGTGACCACTTTAAACTTCGCATTTTGTAGGTATGACTGACCGGTCATACCTTTCATGCAGTCTCCATAAAAATGTAACCCTTTGTGCCCAATTGATCCCAAGAGAAAAAACAAAAATGGTGGGTTTTTTTTACATTTTTTTAACATTTTTTTTAATTTTAATAAAGTAAACGGTGGGTTATCCATATAAGTGGGGTATCAAAAGAGCCCTATTTGTGCTTAAAAAAAAGTATATAATTTATGGGGGTGGAATAAAAGACTTAGAGGGAAAACACTGTTGAACAAAGACATAGTCATAAAGGCCAGAATCCCTCCGGTCCTTAAGGGAAAACAACCTCAGATTTTCCCGGTCCTTAAGGGGTTAAAAGCATCCATGAATGAACATTGTCAAGAGCAATATTTGTGGTACTCAAGACTCATTGCCTTATGCGTTTCCTGAAAGCTGGAATATCACTTAATCATAGGCATCACTATGATGGACAGTGGCCCATCTGCAAATCGACCTTGGTTGGAGACCTGTCAATGAATCTGGGGTTGCAGTGTGAGCTCAGGCAGAGCACTGTGAGAGCACAATGGGGTTCTCAGAAGACAACGTATTGCATTACACACTGAGTGGGGGTAGTTATTATTAGTTTACTGTCACTTTAAATTTCAGACAAGTATATAAACATGTTTCAGTAAGTTCTGTAACCAATCACTTGCCTTTCACACTAACATTTCATCTACCAGTTCATTGCAGAGGTTTCTGGCATCCAAGTGATTAAAGGGAACCAGTCACGTCGCAAGTTTTTGTTGTGTTTTCTGTAATTTTCTGCCAAAATGATTCAATGTGCTTTGCTTCCCGAAATGACTTAATTTTCCCTGTGAAATAACTCAGTTTGAAATATGTGAGATGAGGTGGCATTTCTATATTACAAGTGAAATATAGATATAAAAAACACCCCGAACAAAACTAATTAATAAGGAATTCTTGTCTGGCTTAGTCCCCCCGTCCTCAGCCTACAAATCCAGATATATTATTTTATACTGAGTAACGGAAAATAGGTAAACGAAGGGGGACGTTATATTTTTAAATAACATTGCTATACAGACAAAACTAAACAAACCTTTGAGTGCCAGAGGGGTACGCAACGCATTGCGCAGCAATGCGTTGCGTACCCCTCTGGCACTCAAAGGGTTAAACGTACAACAGCCCAAATACAAAGAGAAATATGCAGAAAAGAATTAAAGGGATAGTAATACTTAAATATTACTAATCCCCATATTGTAGCTATGGTAAAATTAATTCAATTGCTCCCAGGTTCATCTCTCAGACCTTTATGGTTTGCGAGATAACCAAACTCAAAGTTTTCCCCCTCCCTGAAGTCAGCGTTGTACTGACTGCAGGAATATCTTATTTGCATCAGGCGACTCTGCAGCTGAGACGAGATCGCGTTAGTTACAAAAAATTATTTCACTGAAACGGTCTTCTACGTGTGCTTGCAAACCAAGCACAAACCAAGCACACTTTGAAGACCGTTTCAGTGAAATAATTATTTTTTACTAACGCGATCTCGGCTCAGTTGCAGAGCCGTCTGATGAAAATAAGACCGGATATCCCTGCAGTTGGTACAACGCTGACTTCAGGGAGGGTGGGGAGAACTTTGCGTTCGGTTATCTTGCAAACCATAAAGGTCTGAGAGATGAACCTGGGGACAATTAAATTCTTTGTACCATAGCTACAATATGGGGATTAGTAATATTTAAGTATTACTATCCCTTTAAGTTTCCTCCTTTGTGGATATGAAATCTAGTTTTTAATTGAAGATTAAAGAAAAAAAAACTCTTAATAATATCTCACATACTTACTTACTATGAGCAGAAAATGCTAATGGCCTTTATGGATTTTGCACTTATGCCCTTTTTCAAGAGATAACATCATCAATCAGCCATGGGTTTCATGCCCATGGAGGCAGCCATAGTAGTTGCTCAGAGTGAATGAGCCTACTCATGACCATGTGCAGTGAGTAGAATTTGAGTTCCTGTGGTCCTGTTAGCAACTGTCATGGCTGACCCCATGGACATGACACCCAGAACAGACTGAAGATTATATTGTTTAAACAAAGTCCCAAGAGCAATATTCATAGGGGTCATAATAAATTGTGAGGTTCTTATTAAGAAGTGTTACTTCTCCTTTAATTCTTTCTTCTGTAACCCTTTGAATGCTGGAGCTGTCTCCAATGTATTGTTTTGCTTTGCAATGCATTGGAAACAAGACAGGCATTCATGGGGTTAAGGGGAAAACTGCACAAATTTGATTTGGCTCCTAGTAATGGACTATCAACTGTTTTGTTGCATTTTGCCTGATAAAGTTTATTTATATACAAAGGTAGCTGCATGTTTAACCCTTTGAGTTCCAGAGAGGTATCTAGTTGGCACTCAAAAGGATTAAGTGGCTGCTGTGCACAAGTTATGTCTAGGGTTAAGCTGTGTGGAAAGGTAAGGGCAATTTAGGGAGTGGGGTCATTCTGCACCCTGTCCTGCAGCAAGATTCATTTTTGTCTGCTGTTTGGTTGGACTGAAGGGTTTGTTCACAAAGAAGCTGTGCCCTGGAGGAGTTGTGTGTCAGAATACACTATTGTGTCTGTACATAATCGCACGGACGGGTTCTCCGTTACTGAAAGTGTGCGCAAGAGCCATAAGAATAGACTAAGTAAACCAAACAAGTCTGGACATCAAATCCTAAGTTTAACCAATGAACAGCTTGTGACTTAATAGACAGTGAAATTTAGTTATCTACTGTATTTCTGGCCAAAACCTGTCTGCCTCATCAAAGCATCTCAGACTAAACTCTAACTGCTTTGCATGTAAGTGAATATGTATCCTCCTTATAACATAAAGTGATAGAATGTGTCGCTCCCTGTGAGTGTAACCGCACATGCACAGTAGAGACTGTGCATGTGTGGTTTCGCATACAGGGAGCTTTGCTGTGAGCCGTCTGGCGCTTCCCATTGAGTATCAGCGCGTTCGGCGAGAGACTCGCCGAACGCGCTGATCCGGAGAGGGGGGCTCCGAACGGCTCACCATCTGTCTCTGATCCGCGGCAGCAGCCGGGGCCACTGGGTGCACTTTAGCCCGTGTATATGGGCTTTGATACTAGTTTAGTATAATGCAATTAAAAGCAGTAATAGTGTCTTCACATAACATAGTAACATAATTGATGAGGCTGAAAAAATACATTTGTCCAAGTCCAGCCCATGCCCAATCACCCTTATTGATCCAAAGGAAGGAGAAAAAAAAAAAAAAAAAAAACACACTTAAGCCTTTTTCAATTTAGCCCCAATTGGCAAAAAATGTCCTTCTTGACTCGAATGTCAGTCAGATATTTCCCTGGATCAACAACCTATCTGCAATGAAGCCATCTGTTATAATTCTCAATATTGTTCTGTGCTAGATAGGTATCAATTACTTTTTTTAAAGCAATTACAGTATCTGCAAGCACAACATCCAAGGCAAAGAATTCATAGCTTTACTGCCTTTACTGTAAAGAAGCCCTGCCTTTGTTTTAGTCTAAAGCACCTTTCTTCTAGTCTTAATGGATGACCTCTTGTTCTTAGCTCAGCTCTTTGGGTAAATAAATCATTGGAGAGTTCTTTGTATTGACTTTGAATATATATGTACCTCTACTGTGAACAAAACCCCAGTGAGCAAAGAAAGGGTAGTATTTATTTATACCATTCTTAATTGCAACTAGTACCTAAGTACAGGGAGCTACCAGCCAAGAGGGGAGGAGCCAAACATCCCAAAATACCTTCAAGAAACCTCCGATTCCCTGTGAGCTAAAATGAGCTTATCATTAGTGTTCAGATAGTTACATATATATGTGTGGTTAGGAAAGCAGCAAGAACAAGATATTGGCTACATATACTAAAAACCCCTTAACGTCCGGCGGTCCTGGGATGTTTCCGTCCCATAAGGACCGCATTGAACCAGGTGGACGCGCCGGTACACGTGACCTGTTGCGGGTATCGGCACGTCACTATGGGGCCTGATAGAGATCGCTCCGATCTTGGAGCGGTCAATTTCAGGCCCTATTTTTACTACCGGGAGCGCTGTAAGTAAAAAGTACGTGACGTACTATGACCGTCATCGGTCCTTGAGTATTTCAAGCACCGTGATGGTCATAGTACGGCACATGTCGTTAAGGGGTTAAATCATAACCTTTTCCAAAAAATCTGTGACCGTGACGTAGAACAGATAATGAACAGTGAGGTTTAGAAATATGTTGTTTTTTTTTTTGTTTTTTTTTTTTTACACTTCAAAAATATTTTAATATTGTAAGGCTGATTTACAAAAAAATAACTGGAGTAATTCTGGAGCAAACCATGTGCACTATAATGGAGAAATAAAAATGTCCCCTATCAGTATCCTATTGAAATGTTGCCCTCTATTTGGCAACCAACACAATGGCGGATTAAAAATGTTGCCTGGTTGAAAAGGGCGACACCAAAATGTCACCCTCATGTAAACGTCGACACTCTGACGTCGCAGCCATCAGAATATCACAATATAATAGTACTAGTGTAAAAGCCCGTGTACACGGGCCAAGTTCCGGGTGATGTTAACCCTTTGAGTGCCAGAGGGGTATGCAACACATTGCTCAAAGGGTTAAGAGGCCAGTCCTGCTCTGCATCCTGTCGCTGACACAGTCATGCACTGTAGACACTGCCCGAAAGCACAGAATGCTCCCAGCACTGAACTCCCAGCATTCCGCACAGAATGCTCCCAGCACAGAACTCCCAGCGGCCCACACAGAATGCTCCCAGCACAGAACTCCCAGCGGCCCACACAGAATGCTCCCAGCACAGAACTCCCAGCGGCCCACACAGAATGCTCCCAGCACAGAACTCCCAGCATTCTGTGCGTTCAGGCAGTCTCTACTGTGCATGACGGCTTCTGACAAACATCCTAGCGAATTATTATATAGGATTACCAAGCCGCGCTGAGTTTCCCCATTCTTGCCTGATCGCCACACATCTGTTACATCCTCATTCCCTGTTCCTTCCATTCACCCTGTCTCCACTGTTTCCTCCTGCCTTTAACCCTTTAAGTGCCAGACATTTTTCACCTCATTAGGGGCTCAAAATTTCCACTCGCCACTAGCCAATGCCGAGTGAAAATTTAGCCCTGGCGAGTAGAAATTCAGCCCTGGTGGGTATGTTATGGCTTGAAGTGGTGAGTAACTTTTCAGGTCTGACTAGTAGCAAAGGACTTCAAATTTTAAGCCCTGGCCTCATTCATATTTACACTTCTCGTCATCACCAGCTCTTCCTCGCTACGTCCTTTCTTTTAGGGTTGCCATTTTTTCTTCAAAAAAATACCAGCCATGGCATTCCCTCCATAGACTTAACATTGGACAGAAACCAATTTTTTACTGGCCTACTGGTAAAATACCGGCTGGGTGGCAACCCTAATTGCAGTACCTATATGCCTTTGTCTCTGTTCACTCTCTTTTATCCCAGATGGCTGTGACACCAGAATGCCTCCCCCCCTCATGCGGGTGACACTCCGTCGTCTCCCCTCTCAACCAGGAGACACTTTTTATTTTTCTACAAAAGATTTATTTAGAATTAGCAAAGTACGATACCATACAGTCAGCATGCATACAAAATCAAATGAGCTAGTAAACATTTCACTAAGGCTGTTACGGGATTTAAAAGATTTATATGTTCAAAAGCAACATAGTTCGCAGTTGTTCAGTAAGGGCTATCGGAATGCTCAAAGCTGAGGTTCTACTCTATTTGTGAGGTTTAGAAACGTTTATTGCCGAAACCATGTGAAGCTTGACTGCCATCATTGGCACCACAGATTAGGCAAGTCAGATCTGAAGGGAACATATTTGTTTATTTAGAAAATGTTTTACCAGGAAGAATACACTTAGATTTCTCTCGTTTTCAAGTATGTCCGGAAGAGCTCTTACACAAGAGAGTTACCTATTTACACAAACAGAGGAACAATGTATATTTAGTGTGATGCAATTAAAGAAGCAGTGATGCAAAACATTGTCCCTCCAACTAATAATGTATCTTAGTTTTAAAGGGGAAAACGTTTTGTCCATGGGCTTAAATTAGCCCAACTACATTAGTCTTGGTACTCTATTAATTTTACCTACTTGCTATTTAAGCTACGGAGACCTGAAATGTGAAACTTCCACATTGTGCGACACAATGGAGCAGGACTTCCCACCACCCTCCCAGCTGCCCTAAGGAGCACGTTCACGCTTCCCTTTGTAGTTGTATTTATGTGGACTATCATTACAGCAAGCTCCATTTACCATGCTACTGAGCTTGCAACTAAAAAACAAAATCAACAACTTCTTTCCCCAGACTTCCCCAGCACAGAGACAATAAAAGTAAAATCAGCAAGCAATTTGGACCCCAGTTGCCTGTGTCTTGCCAGTCAGTCTCACCTAATTTTGGGACAACCTCCTTCGTCCCTTCTTCTCACCCAGAGTTCTCCCAGACTTCCCTAATACAAAGAACAAATGTCCTACCTAAATGATTCCCTAAACTAAGCTTCAATTCCCCTTTATTTGCCTACCTTCTCTAGCTCAAAAATGTACTGCACTCTCCTCTCACAGACATAGAATGACTGTTGTGAGAGCCTAACAGCCTTTTATATGGATGTTGAAAACTTTCATGTGGCGGAGAAACATTTTTCTACCCATTGATTTCAATGCAATGTGCTAGGCGAAAAAAGTGGGAAAACTGTACTTTTCGCAGGAAATTTTTCGCCAAGCAGAAAGTGCAATCTTTCACCGATTTCAGTTTGAGGTGAAAATTTTCACCCATCCCTAATGTTTACTTGTATAATCTTTTCTTTTGATCTTTGTGATTCAATGTACTTTTGTAGCAAGAAACTCATAACAGTGATAGAAAGGTGATACCTTTTAGTGACTAACTGAGGACATAGAAAGTGCATCTTTCGAAGAATTTATAAATTGGTGTATTGCTCCCTTTCAATGGTAGAAAATAGAGCTTTTTATTTTCAGATACAACTAATGTTTTATCAGAAGAAGAAGGATTGGCGCTTGAAGGGACCTATTTTAAATTAACATCATCATCAATAATGGTTATCATCAGAAGTATCTGCATCCACCCCACTACTTTCATATACTTGTAGATGTTTTACAAATCACACCCACACTCCCTGCAACTACAAGCAACTTCAGCTCTCCCACTTTGCCTTTCAGTTTATACACACGTAGCTAGTGTCAACATTTCAGCAGCTTTCTCTTTTTCTCCCATTGACTGCAGTTGTGTGGCAACAGAGGTTCAGTCTTTTACTCAATGTCTGTCCTGTTTCCCCCAATGTAGTATTCTCCTGTGGGGCACTGTGTACATGTTATGAAGTATAGCAAATTTGATGAGGCGCAAGTGAAGGAATGGGTAATGTCATTTTGTTGCTGTATATTTGGAATTTTTATCTTTGTTGTACATTGGATGTGTGGACAGGTCTCAAAACTTTTTTTACTCTATATGGGAATGTGCCATATTTTGTGGGTTGTGACAGAGACCTCTTGACAGTAATGGATTTCCCTGATTAAGCACAGGTGAGTTAATCAGTGTCTCATTCATTGTGACTGACTCACCTGTGCTTAATCAGGGAAATCCTTACATTCTGACCTGTTGGTGGCCCTTGAAGACTGAACTTGGACAGCCCTACTCTAAGGGTTAAGCAGGGATATCTTCAAAAGCTGGTCTGTTCATCTGCCTCAAGAGCTGACACTGAGAAAGACTGCCTTGATGACTTCTCTTTAGAGTCCAAGGTGCCATTGTCTAGATTACTGTTGTATTGATACGGCTAATGATAAATTGGTGCAATCTGGCAGAACACATGTAGATAAACTCATTTTACTCGGTGAAATATACAGCATTAGTAAGAAGTAGGGCATTTATTTACTAATATGCTTTATCGGCACATAGAGTCTCTACTGTTTTGTGCCTATTGATCAAAGGCAGTTAAAGTGATTTTAACCTTAATAACCATAATAAAGCATTGCTATTTTTTCATCTTTCCTCTTTCTTTCACACTCCTACCTACCATTCTAAGTCTTGTTCAGTTCCCCAACATATTTCTGGGGCAACAATCCCACCACAGTCTCAGACTTATTCTGTTCCTCACCACACTACTGGGGCAACAATCCCACCACAGACTTAGACTTGTTCTGTTCCTCACCACACTACTGGGGCAACAATCCCACCACAGACTTAGACTTGTTCAGTTCCTCAACACAACTACTGGACAACAATCCCCGACAGACTTAGTCTTGTCCGTACATATATCACTGTCCATAT
The DNA here is from genome assembly GCA_037306005.1 of Rhinophrynus dorsalis. Lineage (NCBI taxonomy): Eukaryota > Metazoa > Chordata > Amphibia > Anura > Rhinophrynidae > Rhinophrynus > Rhinophrynus dorsalis. Next base: position 22,294,439 of record CM074720.1, on the reverse strand, counting down.
CAAGAATTCTATGACTGATATTTAAGTGATCAAATTGGATGTGGTGAATGCCCTGATAATTGTATACACACAGAATGAATTTGAAAGCATTGTTCTGTTGATGCTACATGTAATTTATATAGTGCTATATACCTTTATTGAATTGGTTAAAGGGATAGTAATACTTAAAATGTAAAAACAAATATGTTGTAGGGTTTATCCCCCTGAGTAAAATAAGGGTACTCTCACTGCTGAAAGGTGTTTTATTCAAAAGTTATTACAGCTCAAAGTTTAATTTTTTAGATGCAATATCACAGTGGGCTGAAATTGTACAGTGGCACTGTTGATACACCATCCTATGGTCCCGGGACCATAAATCTCCATAGGATGGTGTAGCAACAGCGCCACTGTACAATTTCAGGCCACTGTGATATTGCACCTCAAAAATTCAAATTTGAACTGTAATAACTTTTGAATAAAACACCTTTCAGCAGCGGGAGTACTCTTGTTTTACTCAGGGGGATAAACCCTACAACATATTTTTTTTTACATTTTAAGTATTACTATCCCTTTAAGTTGTTTCATTTTGCTCTGTAACATGAATATTCTTGACCTTAATAAAAATATAATAAATAAAATAAAAGAAAGAGAAAAAAAAAAGTATCATTGTTTTATTCAGGAGTATAAACCCTGAGATATATGTTAAGGATTACTATCTCCTTAAACAACCTGTCTGTACTGAGTGAAATGACTTGGCTCGCTACTTGAAAAGCAATTGATGTAGCAGAACTTTAAGGGACCCTAGTATCTTTAATTGACCCTGCTCATCATTGGGTGAAGATACTATACAATCATGATACAGTTATTGATTAATTCCTTTGTATATACAGTGGTCTGTTAAGCACTACAAACAAATGCATTGTGGACCTTTTTTAGCATGCAAAGGGTTAAAATACACTGTCCCGTCAAAGAGTCAAGAAAGCATTACTCGAGGAGAAGGAAACCTTTGGTACTACAGATCCACGGCCTACCCCTCTATTTAACCCTTCAAGTGCCAGAGGAGTAAGCCACGCATTGCTTTGCAATGTGCTGTGTACCCTTTTGGCAGTCAAGGGGTTAATCTACCCTGTTATAATTTTTTTTCTGTTCTGTAATTTACTTTTTTTAATGCTTCCAAACCTTCAGATCATAAACAGTAAAGCTTATATTTGCATTTTCTCGAGTCCTATATGGCTTACTAAAATGATATTGATTACACAATTCTGCATTATAGGCACAATGCTGTGTAACCTTTTTTTGCATGTCATTTTTTTTTTTAATATCTTCCTTATAAAAGCTTGTTACAAACCCTTAGCTAGACAGATCTCCTCTCAGTCTGCAATACATTATCTCTCCATAGAGAATGAGACAAGAGCAGCATAACAAAGAACAGCAAATTTAACCTTTTCTTCCTAAACTAATTGGCCTGCGCTGTTGTGGGACACACGTTCAGCGTAGAGAAAAACGTGGCTTATTTTAGCAGGATATGCATTAAATCTCACCTACACAAATCAATATTGTGCACTTCAATGGTGCTGATAGCAGCGATAATTCTTACTATGTCTTTATTCTTAGAAGCTAGAGATGAAAGTCAAAGGCAAGTTGAGACAACCCGGTTTTCCAGTCGTGTTCCTTTCGTTTGATCTGTATAGCTGCATTCTGCCCAGGGATACAAACCAGGATACCAGCTTCTGACTTCCTCTCAATTATTCCTGGCTCACACTTTTGGGAATATGAAAGGAACATTTTTGTGCTTGTGTTTTCACTTGTCACAAACAATATTTCATTTTAGAGAAAAAAAAAATCATTTTTTTAATCTTTCAAAAGAAACATTACACCTCTACTCCTGATAAGAATCATCTACTTAACTTACTAAAGATACAAATTCTAATGACCTTGATGAATTTTACTGTTCTGCCTATTTTCAAAAGGTAAGATAATCTGTCAAAACTGGAACTCATTGGAACTCATGTCCATGGAGGTGGTCATGCCAGATGCAGGCAGTTTTTTAAACTGAATTGCATGACCCTACTTAAAGGAGCAGTAAACTTTTTTTTAAGAAAACCTATATGTTCTAGAGTTTTTCCTGCTGAGTAAAACAAGGTCACTCTCACCGCTGTCAGTTGTTTTATTCAAAAGTTATAAAAATTCATGTAACCAGGAAGTGAATTTACTGTGTTTACTTCCTGATAGTTCTGACAGGAAGTGACTCAGCAGTTTCTATCACATTCTATGGAGAACTGTATATCACTGACTTTCCTCTCATTAGAACATAACAGAATAACTAATTGGAATTTGACCTCTAGAGGGCACAGATAATGTAAAAATCACAGTTTTAAGCAGAAGTAACTCTGGAAATATGCAAATCTCAGCAGTGGGGTACCCATTTTACTCAACAGGAAATGCCATTCAATATTTTTTTTACTCAGGAGGATACAGTGTATTTTATTTTTACATATTAAGTGTTACTATCCCTTTAACATATACAAGGCACATAGAACTTCTCCCTTAGGCTTTCTGACACCAGTTTCGGGATAACTGGTGCAGATCATAGAGTAGTTGATTAGGGATTCCCTGAAAATTGGATCCTTTGCCCTGAGATTTGGCTCAAGACCCGGCGGTCCCAGTTATGTCCATGAGAGATTTAAAAAACGACTATTAAAGCTCAACTATTACCCCAAATAAAGCCCCCACAATAATGATTAATATAGCGATAAGCTTAGAAATAGCAGTAAAATCCAGTTTAAGTACAGCTTTATTAAGAAATCCTACTTCGTCTGAGACTGACGCCAGGCTTCTCGCTTTAGAGGCATCTGCGCGCCTGCAGTCCCTTCCTGTTAACTTAAGGTACAATGCAGCGCCTCCTAGAGGAGACCGGGGTGGACAGCACAGGTGTGCAGATGTCTCTAAGCCAAGATGTCTGTGCTGATGTCTGGCTGTCAATCTCAGATGAAGTAGGATTTCTTAATAACGCAGTACTTATGATGGATAATACTACTATTTCTAAGCTTATTGGTTTATGACTAATTATTGTGAGGGGGACTTTATTTGGGGTGATAGTTGCAACGTATTGAATACCTCTCTGGCACTCAAAGTTAATCCACTGAATGCAATGCAACTGAACACATTTTTGACTTCTCTAGTGTTTTAAAGGGATAGTAATGTTTCATAATAAAAGCAGCTCCAATTAATCATCATAGTATTTGGGATATGGAGAGTGTTATTTCAATTCTGTCAGAGTTGTAGTTCAAGAGTAATTGAAGGATAAAGTATCCCCCTCCCGCCCCTTTTACTGATGTAACACTGCTCACCTCAGATCAGCAAGACTGTCTAGATGGATCACAGAGAGGGACAATCTTCAGTGATCATAAGGAAAAACCTGAAAAACCTGTCAAGGGGGGCAGAGTTTTCATTGTTCTCATAGGAAGAAGATTGTCCCCTTCTGTTATCTGTCTGGTCTATGGACTGCATTCCACATCTGAGAAGAGATGGCTTACACTAGGTAAAAGGGGCGGGAGGGGAAACTTTGCTTGTGAATATCTCTTAAACCATAAAGGTTTGAGAGATAAGACTTATATCGTTCTTCATGTTTTTTTAATGCCTACAAAATAAAATAAAGATAAAACGAAGTATTACTATCCCTTTAAGGGTTAAAAGCCCATTAAATTAATGAGAATTTGGAGAATTTGCTTTTGTTCCCTGTGGTGCAAGAGAGTTGCTCTGGAATTAGAGTTGCACTCTAAGTAGCACATTATATACAAGAGCGATGGGAGGAACAGAATATTCAGCTAAAACATGGCAGAAATGCATACATCTAGACAGTGAGATCGTTTCATTGTATATTACTCATTTTCCTGGTGATGAAGCCAGATGTTGTGTTGTATAAAGCAATTCCGCTGTCTTTTGTATCATGTGCAATCACTAGATTTTGGATGGAAATTGTTCAGCTCTTTTGACGTGGAAATAATGGAATTGCTGTATTTGTGCTTAAATGCTGCTTTTCTCATTCCTAGGAAGAAATGACAAGAAAACAAACAAACAATGCAAGCCATTTTAAATGTTCAATTTGCTGTATTTTTGTCAATAACAGAGATACTGCTATGGCAGACAAAACACAAGCTGTAGTATAGTATGCCTGAGATCCGTCAGGAGCGCGCAGCCCAAAAACCAAAAATGCTTCCTGCTGTTCTTATTCTTAAAATGTGCATTAGCTGGTGCACTGGCCAACAGCAAACTATGGCCATATATATAGAGAAAAGTGGAGATATCTAGGAGCAAGCCAACCAATAAGAATTCTCACTCTGATTTAAATGGAATTTAAAGTGGAACGGACACTTTTTAGAGCACTTTCAATGTCACCTATATAACAGGTGACATTGAAATTAATAATAGTTTATGAGACATTTTTGGTTATTTGTCATCCTATATAATAATTCGCTAGGATGTTTGTCAGAAGCCAACATGTGAAGTAGAGACTGCGCGGCGATACAGTCATGTGCAGTAGAGACTGCGTGCGCTGCAGTCATGCGCAGTACAGACTGCCCGAATGCGCCGCTGCTGATATGGAGTGGCATGCTCCGAATTCGGACCGGAGTCCTCCCTGCACATCTTCCTGGGACTGCTTGGTCCTAGGAAGGTGCACAGAGAGGATCACGCTCTGAATTTGGAGCGCCCCACTCCGTATCAGCTGCGGCGCGTTAGGGCAGTCTATACTGAGCATGACTGCAGCATGGTCAGTGTGCAGAGAGGCTCTGGGTACCAGCCAAGGCTGCTGGGTGGCACTTTGGCCCGTGTACACGAGCTTTTAAACTAGTACTATATAATTTAGACATCACTGTCTGGCATGGTAGCTAGATACTAGCATTACACACTTCTCTCTCTCTCCGACCTGTCACTCCCTGCCAGACAGATACTCACACTCCACACTGCTCTCCATACCAACTACTCCCTGTCAGTCAGATACTAAAATTTCATACTGCTCCCCATCCCATCTGCCACTTCCTACCAGTCATATACTAAAATTCCACACTGTTCTCCATCCCATCTGCCAGTCCCTTACAATCTATACTGAGCCCCGTCCCACCTGCCACTCCCTGCCAGCCAGATACTTACATTCTACAGTGCGCTCAATCCCACCTGATCATTCCTACCAACCAGATAATAATAACACTTCACTGTTCTCTATTCTACCTGACACTCTCTGCCAGCCAGATATTAACAATCCACACTGTTCTCTATTCTATCTGCCACTCTCTGCCAGCCAGATACTAACATTCCACATTGCTACCCCATCTCACCTGATTGTTCCTTCCAGCCAGGTACTAACATTGCACAATGCTCCTTATTACACCTTCCACTCCCACCTGGCCAGTCCTAGGTATTCTGCATAAACTGACAATCAATTCAGGCAAATTTTCAAAGATGGATTCTCCCACTGAGATAAAAATGTGGGCAGGTGACAGTTCCACTCTAACTAACTCTCTTGATTGGTTTATTCCTTCAAGAGCAGACCGGCAAAGGAAGCCAGGGCTACACTGAAAGCCAAAGAGGATCACTGGGAGGTATTTTGTTATAGTTTGTACAAGGTTAATGCTGATGATGTAGAATGTGTGAATTTTGCAAAATCATTTGATACCGTGCATCACACAACATGTTATAAATTAACAGGCTTCAGTTAGGGAGGTGGTACCTGTGCATAGATAGATAACTGGTTAAATGACAGAATCTAAAGAGTGGTAAATGACATTTTTTTCAAGTTGGTGGAACTTTATTCTGTAAGCAGAGTGCCTTAGAGTTCAGTCTTGGACCCTACATTTTTTTTAACTTAACCTTTCAAAATTAGAATCTCAATCTTTTCTAATTCCATTAAACAATGTAAACAAATACATACAGAGTAGAAGGAGTTGGAGAGTTTGACGGTTTTGAGAGTTTGAGTTTCATCCCACTGCCACCACCCACACCACCCATACTGTCAGGGGGTGGAATGTCACAGGGGAGTGAAGGGTCCGGGGATGATTCCACATGTCCCCACACTCCCCACACACAGGTTCTTAACCTCATGGGGCTGTCCAGGTGCCTTCACTAGCACCTCCATCTCTAATGTCTGAGGAGGAGTCAATGCAAGTGCATGGGCCATCCACACCACCAGCCTCCACACCCTCAAATCCGGTCACAGGCACGCCTACAGTGGTACTGGATGCAGAGTGCATGGCTGTCCAGAGGGAACAACTGAGGGAGATTAGGAGGTGCACAAGATCAGGTCAGCATGGTGGGCCTTGCAACCTGACCCACAGGTCGTTACTCTGATACCGTAGGCAACACCACACACCATAACCATCCCCATTCTTCTCCATTGGGCATTGCCCAACCATTGGTCACATGCAGGGTGAGTCCATTATCCCCCAAACCCTTTGAGTGCCAAAGGGGTACACAACTGATTGCCTTGCAAGGTTTTATGTACACCTCTGTCAATGAAAGGGTTAACACATGTAATTCCAGAGTTGTATCCAATGCATTGCATGTCATTGCATTGGATATCCCTCTGTGGCTCAAAGGGTTTTACCAGTGTCATGACTATGTTCCAAATGGTAGATGGAGTTTTCCATCAGTGCAACATAATATGTGATGTACATGGCCAATCTGGTGTACCTTTGATCCAAGGTTGCAGGATAATGTCCTTGACATGCTAAGGCTGTGTCGATGGGTCATCCTGTGGAGTGCAACAGATGGTTATTTTTGTTGTGCATGTGTTTGCATGCATTTCACAAGCATAACCATGCTCACGCATGCATGTTACTCAGAGGTGAAGTAGTCCCTCATGATCCTGGTTCACATTTGTGTCCCGCTCAACATAACCTCCTCTCCATCAATGGGAACAAGAACCTCCATGGGCTGTTGTGGCTCAACATCCTCCACGAGATGTATGTCCACATTAATGTTATGTAATAGGGCACATGCAGTCTCTCTCTCTCTCACACTATATCTAATGAGGGTGGACTGTCAGGTTTCAACAGCAGTAAGGTGTTGTCCGTGTGCAGTCATGTGGTCCCAATAGACCAATAGTAAGGTGTGTGTTATACAGGTAACTGTATGCTGGTGTGTCCGTGGTTGGTGGTGTGATGTGTTGTAATTGGTACGTACCTGTCAGGTGTGTGTTTTGTCTCCATTGGCTGCTGAGGTTATATAGGTGAGCTTGATTTGTTTTTTGTGTGCCAGGTGTGCATGTTGTGTTGTGTGTTAACCCCTGTTGTTCCAGGGTGTACTGTGACTTGTCTGTATGGTGTCAGCCAGTGGTTCACAACCAGGGTGTCATGTCATATTGGTGTACCATGTGCACCAGCTCAGGGTGCGTCACTTTTCCCATGTTGCTATATTCTGCATTAGTAATTCGTAATATTAATTTTACACATTTTTTGGGGAGATGTGTGTATTGGACAGATAATGCACTATATTGTCCTTGTTGTCATTGACACAGTGGGACCTGATGTTAGGCTTATGTTATTTTTATTTGGGAATTCACTTGTACCTTCAAGGGGTGCCCTGGAACATCAAGATTACATGTTTGGGATGTCTTAGATGGAGGGGTTGTGAACCACTGGTCTAGGCCTTGTTGTAGTATTTGAAGGGGTTAATATTTGACCTCTGTATGCTTGAGTTATGTACTTGAATGACCTGCTTCTCTGTTTTGTTTTCTTCTACGGTGGTTTTTACTCTCAGTTTTGTGGTGTACGGCTAAAAATATGGGTGTTAGATTTCTGTCGGTAAATGTTGCAATTTAACTCACATTATCCCTAACTCCAACATTTAAATGGCTCTGGGGTTAGCTTTTACATTGTCCTCAATGGGCGATATTTTGATATTTTGTTGACGAGCGTCGTGTATTCAAAACTGCCGTTATTTTTTACTTGTGGGAACATTTGCATCACATACTTGACTTACAAACCACCGTCGGCAGTTTTTTCTGTCAACGCCAACATTTGGATCGAGCTCTTAATGGGGACATGATTACAATTTACATATATTTTCAAGGGTAATACAAAAAAATAAATCAATGAGAAACTCTTTATTCTAAGTGCAGAGCAAAATTAAAGGGCCATCTTTTACAATTGGAGGAAAGGCGCTTTCAGCTAAAACAAAGGCAGGGGTCTTTTACAGTGAGGGCAGTAAGTATAATTAATCATTTGCCTCAGGAAGCTGTGCTGGACTTGGCAGATATTTTTGATACATTTTCTTTAGCTTAAAACAACATAGATGATTATTGTAGTTGGTTACAATGTCGACGGGAAATTTATCCAAGGAGGAAGGATTTTTTTTAACCTTCTTGAAACACAATTAGAAATAAGTGTTTTTATCCTTCTGGCTCAACAAAGGTAGTACTGAAAAGGTTGATTTTGATGGACGGGTGTTTTTTCAACCTCATCAACTATGTTACATTGTAAGTAATATGCACAGGTACGACTTTACAGAAAGGAAAATAGATTCATGGAACAGCTTCCCAGCTAAAGTGGTAGGAGCTAATGCAGTAAGACAGGGCTGTCCAAGTTCAGTCCTCAAGGGCCACCAACAGTTCAGGATGAAAGGATTTGCCTGATTACACACGGGTCAGTTAATCAGTGGATCATTCATTGTGACTGATTCACCTGTGCTTAATCAGGGAAATCCTTACATCCTGGCCTGTTGTTGGCCCTTGAGGACTGAACTTGAACAGCCTTGATGTAGATCACTGGTAAGATCTAGTGTTGAGCGAGCACCCCGATGCTCGGGTGCTCGGGTGCTCTGACCGAGCACCGCCGGAGGCTCGAGTGCTCGGCCGAGCACCCGAGCCCCATTGAATTGAATGGGGTGACACGAGCATTACACCAGGCACCCCCTGCTCTGATGAGGGGAGGGTGCCTGGTCAATGCCCCCCTTCATCTCCGCAATGTCCCCCTTCATCTCTGCAATGCCCCCTTCATCTCTGCAATGCCCCCTTCATCTCCGCTATGCCCCCTTCATCTCTGCAATGCCCCCTTCATCTCCGCTATGCCCCCTTCATCTCTGCAATGTCCCCCTTCATCTCCGCTATGCCCCCTTCATCTCCGCTATGCCCCCTTCATCTCTGCAATGCCCCCTTCATCTCCGCTATGCCCCCTTCATCTCTGCAATGCCCCCTTCATCTCCGCTATGCCCCCTTCATCTCTGCAATGTCCCCCTTCATCTCCGCTATGCCCCCTTCATCTCCGCTATGCCCCCTTCATCTCTGCAATGCCCCCTTCATCTCCGCTATGCCCCCTTCATCTCTGCAATGCCCCCTTCATCTCCGCTATGCCCCCTTCATCTCTGCAATGTCCCCCTTCATCTCCGCTATGCCCCCTTCATCTCTGCAATGCCCCCTTCATCTCTGCAATGTCCCCCTTCATCTCCGCTATGCCCCCTTCATCTCTGCAATGTCCCCCTTCATCTCCGCTATGCCCCCTTCATCTCTGCAATGTCCCCCTTCATCTCCGCTATGCCCCCTTCATCTCCGCAATGCCCCCTACCTCCAGTCCCTGGTGGTCCAGCGGAGCGTCTTCAGATCTGTGCCTCCTTCGGCACAGATCCCCGCCACCCGAACATGGCGGGCGAGCACATGGCGGTACTCGTACGAGTACCGCCATGTGCACAGCAGAGCGATGCTCGAGCCGATCCGAGCATCGGCCGAGCATGCTCGCTCAACACTAGTAAGATCTCATTTAGAGTACAGTGCACAATTCTACACACTGTATCTCCCGGGTAGAGAGGGGTACTACTGTCACTATATAGATCAGGGCTGTCCAAGTTCAGTCCTCAAGGGCCACCAACAGGCCAGGATGTAAGGGTTTCCCTGATTACACAGAGGTGAGTTAATCAGTGGACTCACCTGTGCTTAACCCCTTAAGTAACAGCGGTCCTGGGGTGAAGACCCGCTAAGGACCAGATAGAGGAGTTTGGCGCGCTGGCACACGTGACTGATCATGTGTAACGGCACACTGAATAGGGGTCTGGTAGTGATCTCTTCAGTCTTGGAGCAATCAATTTCAGACCCCGCTACTACTCACAGTGCTCCTGTCCTTACACATCACTGGTCCTTAAGGGATTAATCAAGGAAATCCTTAAAGGGATAGTAATACTTAAAATGTAAAAAAAAATATGTTGTACGGTTTATCCCCCTGAGTAAAACACTGCTGAGAGGTGTTTTATTCAAAAGATATTACAGTTCAAATTTGAATTTTTTAGGTGCAGTATCACAGTGGCCTGAAATTGTACAGTGGCACTGTTGCTACACCATCCTATGGAGGTTTATGGTCTATGGACAAAAGCTGTCCATAGGATGGTGTGGCAACAGCGCCACTGTACAATTTCAGGCCACTGTGATATTGCACCTAAACAATTCAACTTTGAGCTGTAATAACTTTTGAATAAAACACCTTTCAGCAGTGAAAGTACCCGCTATTTACTCAGGGGGACAAACACTACAATATATATTTTTTTTACATATTAAGGTATTACTATCCCTTTCAATTCTGGCCTGTTGGTGGCCCTTGGGGAATGAATTTGGAGAGCCCTGCTATTTGGGAATCCAAAAAATGCCCTGGGCAGACCAAGTCTATTCTGAGATTTATATAAGAACATGCATAAATGGTAAAATGGGGAAAGTGTGCCAGTCTCCTGTCTCAAACTAACAGCATAATAATGTACAAATCATGTTTAACCACTTGAATGCTAAAGGGTTTGCGATGCATTGGAGACCTCTCTAGTAATTCATGGGTTAAAACCCCCATTTGATTAATAGGCATTTTGGAAATTTTTATTTGACCCTTTCTTCAGAACTGCGACTATTTTCTATTGTGTTTAAAACCTTAACGGCCCTGGACGTGCCAGGACTGGGACGCCAGTTCCGGCACTTAACCCTTTGAGTGCCAGAGGGGTACGCAATGCATTGCGCGTACCCATCTGGCTCTCAAAGGGTTAAGGACCTTTGATGGTCCCAGCATGTCATGGAATTCCAGAATCCAATGTGCAAAAAAAAAAAAAAAAAAAAATGACCTATGGTCCTTAAAGGGATAGTAATGTTTCACAAAAACAACCACTCCAATTAATTTTCATAGTATTTGGGCCATGGAGAGTGTTATTTCAATACTGTCAGAGTTGTAGTTCAAGAGTAATTGAATGATAAAGTATCCCCTCCCACCCCTTTTACTGTTGTAACACCGCTCAGCTCAGATGTGGAATCTGGTTGCTTGATCAGACAGATAACAGCAGGGGACAATCTTCTTACTGTGAGCATAAGGATAACCCTGCACCCCTTGACAGGTTTTTCAGGTTTTTCCTTATGATCACTGAAGATTGTCCCTCTCTGTGATACATCCGGACAGTCTTGCTGCTGTGAGGTGAACAGTGTTACATCAGTAAAAGGGGCGGGAGGGGAGATACTTTATCATTCAATTACTCTTGTACTACAACTCTGACAGTATTGATATAACACTCTCCATGGCCCAAATACTATGAAGATTAATTGGAGCTGCTTTTATTGTGAAACATTACTATCCCTTCACTGCCAGCCTCGTGTTTCTGGGGCTGGTCGTTAAGGGTTAAGGCCCTATGTGTGAAATTTATAAACCTGCTATTACGAAAAATGTGGAGTAAAATTGGCATAAAAATGAAGGTCAGCATTTAAAAAGATTACGCCAGTTTTGGGCGCCATGTAGTTGTGTTTTGGGAAAAGTGACGTACAGCTGGCAAAAGTTCTGCTGCTGAGAATTTATAAAGAAATATTGCTAACTGTGGCAATTTTGCCACAGAATTTTTGCCAGAATCTTAACTCCAGGTAAAAGCTTTTCTTAAAGGGATAGTAACGTTTTACAATAAAAGCAGCTCCAATTAATATTCATAGTATTTGGACCATGGAGATTGTTATTTCAATTTTGTCAGACTTTCCGTTCAAGAGTAATTGAATGATAAAGTAGGGGGGCAGGGTTTTCATTGGTCTCACAGTAAGAAGATTGTCCCTTGCTGTGAGCTGTCCGGTCAAGTGACCAGATTCCACATCTGAGGGGAGGCGGCTTAAGTAAAAGGGGCAGGAGGGGAATACTTTATCATTCAATTACTCGTGTATTACAATTCTGACAGTATATAACACTCCCCATGGCCCAAATACTATGAAGATTAATTGGAGCTGCTGTTTTTGTGAAACATTACTATCCCTTTAACCCTGTGATTGCTAGAGGTGTGTCCAGTGCATTCCAAAGCAATGCATTGGCTACCCCTCTGACACTAAAACGATTAAACATTCAACAGTCAACATCATCTTTCTAACGCCATATTTATAATGATGCTCTTACTCATTCATCAGAACAGACATAAGTGCCACTTGTCATGACTTAGTGACAATTCTTACAGATGTATTAAGAACAGTTTTTGTAAATCTCCCCCAGTGTTCCTGTGATAATTCTTTTCATTAAACTATATTTACTAAATTATGTATTGTTCCTGAAACCTCTTTCAAATGTGTGATCAATGTTCCAGATCATATCAAATAATTCAATAGATGTACGTATAGTGGTGTAGGAGTAAATTGCTTTTGTATATGACGGTTTTGTTTCCAGTAATCAGCATGATTTATGATGATATTGATTCACAATAATCTGTGTTTTCTTCTTTCTAAGCATGTACGTTTTTATCTGAATGTACGCTTCTATCTTCTTGATTCTGGTCATCTTCGGTTCCCTTGCTTTTAGCGAAAGGTCAGGGTTTTATTTACTTAAAGAGCAAATAACCTGAAAAAATAAAAATGTAATTGTTAAAGCTCAGACTCGTACTAGGTATATGCTGCTACCCCCTCCTCTGTCAGTAATAGCATTATAAACAGAGAAGACTAAGTGTGCAAGTATCCCCAGAACCTGTGTTGTGATCTCCAGAGAAGCAGGTGATGATCTACTTCTGTGATGTTATACCCACCTACACAGTCGATAAGAATGAGACCTCTTCTGCTAGTCTCAATATTACAAACTTACAGCCCTTAGCGTGCAGGTTACCCCTCCACGGGGCTGATTCTGTGATCTCCACAGAAACATCTGGTGATTCTCATTGGCTACTGTGACGGCACACCCACCTGAACATTCACTAGGGACGAGATCTACACTGCTAGTCCAATCACTGTCAGTATCAATATTACAAACTTACAGCCCTTAGTGTACAGGTTCCCCCTCCACAGGGCTGATTCTGTGATCTCCAGAGAAACAGCTGGTGATTCCCATTGGCTACTGTGAGGGCACACCCACTTGCACATTCAGTAGGGATGAAATCTACACTGCTAGTCCAATCACTGTCAGTATCAATATTACAAACTTACAGCCCTTAGTGTACAGGTTCCCCCTCTACAGGGCTGATTCTGTGATCTCCATAGAAACAGCTGATGATTTCCATTGTCTACCGTGAGGGCACACCCATCTGAACATTCACTAGGGACGAGATCTACACTGCTAGTCCAACCACTTTCAGTATCAACATTACAAACTTACAGCCATTAGCGTGCAGGTTCCCTCTCCACAGGGCTGATTCTGTGATCTCCATAGAAATAACTGGTGATTCCCATTGTCTACTGTGAGGACACACCCACCTGAACATTCACTAGGGACGAGATCTAAACTGCTAGTCCAATCACTGTCAATATCAATATTACAAACTTACAGCCCTTAGTGTACAGGTTCCCCCTCCACAGGGCTGATTCTGTGATCTCCGGAGAAACAGCTGGTGATTCCCATTGTCTACTGTGAGGGCACACCCACCTGAACATTCACTAGGGACGAGATCTACACTGCTAGTCCAACCACTTTCAGTATCAATAATACAAACTTACAGCCCTTAGTGTTCAGGTTCAATGTCCATGGGGCTGATTCTGTGATCTCCACTGCTAGTCCAACCACTGGCAGTATCACATATATATACATACTACAGCTGTGAATAATTACGAGATCCTCTGTCATATACATATTTTCTGTTCACAAAACCAGTGTGAATAAGTATAATTGTTACTTTTTTTTTATACTTAATATATATCTGCATCAGATGAGCAAATGCACAATCATTTTCGGAGAATGCATTT